>CM060955.1:15714602-16294602 GCA_030765055.1 Mantis religiosa | reverse complement strand
GTATCATGTTAAACTTGCATGCAAATTTTCATGCTCCTACACCAAATATTTCATTAATTATGAATTAATCTTTGTGACAATATTGTAAGAATTACTCGCTATATAAAATGTGGTACGAGTCAGAAAATTTGAACTTTTAAGTTGACTTTATTTTTGGCTAGTACAGAAAAATTTTAAAAGACCCACATTCTTATTTTTTGGAACATTCTTGTAGCATTTGTTCTAAAATATTTTCCATGTGTTAGCTCTCAAAAATTTGAAAATATTAACATTTCATTCCTTAGCACCATATAATTTTCAAAAACATAAGCATTAACAAAAAAGGGGGAATGTGAAGTTTCTCACTTACATATTATGGACCTGTCCTTTATGTTTCACCAAGTTAAATGGAAACCTTTCACGCGTGAAGCATTTATTATACTGAAAAGTGTTAGAAAAAAATTTCTCAGAAAATTTATTTTAAAGTAATGATTGTTACTTTAATGATTGTCAAAGGTCTCTTTAAATTGTCACGTGATGGCCTTAAATGGTGCAAAAAGTAAAAAATCACGCAATTTTTACTATACCCCCTAAGGTACCAGAAAATGCCAAGAAAAGGATATTCCATGGTATTCCACCAACATTTCTGTACCAAAATTTCACTGGAGATTATGTTTGGCATTTCCTGAATAAAAATCCCATTTTTAGAACAAACATAGGTATGTGTTCGTGGAACAGTATAAGTGAAATATGTTCGCAGAATGCCAAACTTGCTATTCAGCTTCAGCACCTTACAAAGCTGCGACACAAAGATTACAAGAAATTACCTGACTCAAACTATCCTATGCATAAAAAAAGTTTTAGATATTCCTGATTTTAGCAAAAATGGATATAAGATTCTTTATTAAAATACCATAATTATTTGATAGGTAGAGTCAATATGAAGAATTTAATACCATGGCCGGGATTTGAACCACGGATCTCTTGGATTCCGTCCAGTCGCTCTTTTCCATTGAGCTACCATGACCTACTTGCCCTCGTGACAATAAATTCTCCAATTGACTCTCTCTCTCTCTCTCTCTCTCTCTCTCTCTCTCTCTCTCTATATATATATATATATATATATATATATATATATATATATATATATATGCAGCCTGGAATTCAAGTATTTACAATAGTACGTCGCCACAAATGGTGTATCTCGGATACGAGAGCCCCTAGTGGTTTACAGAGTGTATATAATGAGTCAATTGGGAAATTTAATGTCAGGAGGGCACGTTAGTCATGGTAGCTCAATGGACAAGAGTGACTGGACGGAAACGAGGAGGTCCGTTTTTCAAATCCCTGCCATTGCATTGAATTTTTCATGTTGACTTTATCAAAAGCTCTTAGCCTATATACGGCTAGTGTGAAAAAATGATTAGTTTCCATCAATTACCATAATTATATTTAAAATTTTTCATAAGGAACTATATCTTGAAATTGTTGGGAATATCCCGTGAAGTTCTACCTCTTTTTAAAAAGACGGTTGTTAATTTTCTCCTGCTGCTTTACAAGTGATGTTTGAACTATCCATTTGCTCATCTGGTGAACTTACTCCTGTTTTATCAGGTCGTGTTGTGGTAAAATAATTACTTCAAGCTTACGCGTAGTTTATTTATTGTTGGTAAATAATTACTGAAGAAGATTTCTGGTACAAAAACTTTTTTTCTAATAAACATTTTCTTCTAATAATTATTTTCTCCTTGCAAAATTTGTCTCTTTATTCGGCTCTAAGGTTTGTTTTATTTTGGTCAGTTCCGTTCTCCTAATTTCCTCCAAGTGTATTAGTATCTTGCTTCCCTCATCTGTAATCTTTGCTCTAATACTTCACTTTCTGCTCCTAATTCTTTCTGATATACACCTTCTTTGTTCATCCTTAATAGTCTCATGGTTTGTTCTATTTATCAAACTCAAATGAAAAAATAAAAATAATTAAAAATTAAAGTCTCGTCCTTACTGTTCAATGACATATCCTCTTCCGTATCCTCTTGGTAATGAATTGCTCCTCAGAACAATATATAATTTCTTTCATCCGTTGAAAACCTTAAGAGATGGGAGGGAATGTCCAACACAGAAAATGCAGATTTATTTAACTACACGATTTTCTTGAAACAACATTTTAATTTTATATCGGCCATGTGTCAAATACCCCTTGAAATTTGTTTGAATTGTCTAATATATTATTTAATTTTTCAAGTGCTTTATTTGTTCCTTCTGATATAGAAATAGCATGGAAGTTTTAGGTCATTGTATGTCAACCAGTTTCTAAACATTTTATCATCGCCATGCTCCTTGGTCTGTAACAAATTGCATAAGGAAATTTGTGCATCTATGTTTATATAAAAGAATAAATTTCCAAGAATGTTTCGTATAGACTATATATAAACAAACGATAATGGGTAGAAAAGATAATGTGAATGTAAAGCGTCAGTATTTATTTTGTAGCTCAGTAATAGTGGGGACTGAGCAAAGAGCACATTTTCATAGTATGGTTAGGTAATCACAAGAGACGATGAATTTTGCAATTGCTTTTCACTGAGCGTGGGTCCAAATCTTTACTTAGCCGGGAGGTGTGGGTTTAATTAACCTTTGTCCTTATCACAGTAAATGTGGATGCACACAGACAAGCTATATCAGTGATATAGGAGAAAAGTTATTAACGTGTTGTGGTCTCCATGGATATGGCAGCTGTTTTAACAAATGAATACAATACTGCATATAATCATGAGTCGTATTTTCTATTCCAATTTTTAATCAAAACCACAGCTTCTTCCATCTTGACAAAAAATTTCACATTTCTTATTAATTGTGTCTCTATAATTTTATCATTGTAGTTAGAGTATTTTTATTTTAATTTATCTGCATATATAACTTTGATGTGTAAACTAAACAACACTTCGCAGAAAAATCATAACATTTTGGAGTACATAAGCAAACATCAACTGAAGTAGAAGTTTTGCTCCATTTTTCTATACATCATCTTTTGTATTCTTAAATCACGCAGTATCTTTATTCGTCAGATTGGTTTCTCATTTTGCTTGGAACATTACTTGAGTGAACTTAAATTTTGCAGTATAGATTTACAGAAGTAAATTATGGATAATTATATAATTTACTTTAACTATAGCTTTCACACAAGGCCATCTTTTGTCCAATAAGAAGCTACGAAATGGTTTGTCAACAGTTCAAGATTCTTAAGGCGCATTTTGTTAATGTTGGCAGACTATGCCTGTATTTTTTCATCTCTCCTGCATTTATTAATTTGGTTCTCATCGTCCTGTGGTATCGAACAACACGAAGAGAAACAATCTTTGTGCAAAGGTAATTCGATCAACTAATTTAGTAGCATAAAATTGTGTTGTATTTATTTCCTGTAATCCTTATACACTGTACTGTGCCATCACTTAATGAGCTAAAGTATCGTGCTTTGGTTCCCTGCCACGGAAAGCGCCCCTGGGGGGCGTGCGGTTTTAAGTCCGGGTATAGGACCGGTGCCCACTCACCGTCATCAGGAAAGTGAGGAGGTACCCTAGATACCCGTCCTGGTTGCGTAAGCCAACTTTCCAGCTAGAGGTGCCAAGATGGTGACCCCATCTCCCCCCGTATGGGTTGAATAATCGCCACCTCTACCTTGCGTATGTGGGCGTGAGGCCGGCAGTCGGGTTGGCAGGTTTTGGTCCACTTGGGCTGTTATGCCAGGGTTGATTTATTTGCATCCTTAAATATCCTGAGATAATTAAATCCCACTTTAAGTTTTATTTTCTCTAATGAAAGTACTGTTAAAGTAATCTCTTAAGTGTTGTGAATATGTTTGTTGTAATGAGTTAGTTGGTTACCGTTTTAAAAAGTAATTACTTATAAACGTTAAACTAAAGACAGTGGAATTGAAGAAATGTCCTATTCGTGTGTAAACAAACATCTAGAATAAAATTATGAGTTTATTCATTGATTAGAATATTTTTAAACTCCCCTTAAAGTTATCTATTATTTAGTAACGTTTCCTTATTTCCCATTTCCTCACTAACCAAGAAAATAAAGTTCTAATCATTCAATCCTCTAATTCTTTTAGGAATCTAACGATATTCTCCCTTCGTTCTCTCTTTCTAAGGAGCCTTATTGCCTGTGTGTCCATTTAAAAATTTGTAGAATACATAATCTAAGATCTGGTCTGTCTCATGTTTTCCACAGAAGAAAAAACAGTATCAAAAGTTACCTCGTAGTTTTAGTTCTATTGGGCGTTTTCTGTGTGAAAAATAAAACATTCTGGCAGATAGACATAATGGTGTACAAGATACCTCAACAAAAATTTACTGAAATCTTCCAGTAACACTTGAAACGGTTACACGATCCGGGTCGATGCGATGCAGGAGTAATGAAAGTGCCTTTTCATTCCATAACGTCACGTGGAACAAAATTAAAACAAGAATAGAGTACAGAACAATACAAGTGAACAACGGAACTACCGAGCATGTGATAAATAACAGACAGGGATCGCAAGTGGGCCGTTGCCATGGCTACACTTTGGTAACTTCGAAATGCTTCAACTTGCATACGAAGAGTGAATTGACATTTTTCCATCAAGAGTGCAAAACTCTCAATGTGTAGCAATGTGGCGAACATCTGAATGTTTAATATGTCACATTTGCAAGTTTTGCTGAATATTAATATAGCTACGGTTTTAACTACAGTAAAAACATTAATTTTTTTATTTATTTCTCAAAAATCTCCAGAAATGGTAATACATTTGTCATATCGGTGTCAAACACCATCTCTGTAGTGCGATTAATAATCATGTACCTTAAAATCACTGCAGTAAGCTTGTGTAATAACCACTAGTGCTGCTTATACCATTTTCTAAGTAATCAATAAAGGTAATTGTATCTCAGAAAACACTCGCCATAATCCTGTTAACTGACAATTTGAATTTGCCTTATTCGGAGTTGGTTTACCAATGGCAATCAACTTTTTTGACTGTGATTTACTTCCTGAAGTGTAGTGATGTATCCATGATAAAAAGCCGTCTCATAATTCACTGTGTTTTTTACGGCAGAGCTCCAAATTCTTAACAGAAACAGTTTTTCTTTGCTACTTTTGACCAGGTGTCAGGAAATATGGCACACATATTGCACAGACCTTGTGAAAACCTAAAGCACTCTTAAAATATTACCTGTACATTCTTTTAATATGTTTAGAGCCTCTGCTATCTCAAACAACTTTAATCTACGGTCTTCCAGTGCTAAAACATGAATTTTTTCAATGATCTCTGGAGCTATGACTTTCATAGGTCGTTCAGAGCGAGACTCATCACTAGTGCTCGTACGTCCCATTTTAAAGTCTACAACCCACCTTTTAATCATTGTATACCGGGAGAAATCAAATATTAACAGCCCTTTGTTTACGCATAGAGTGTCGTATGGGTTCGAGGCTTTTACAGCACATGCATGAGGTCCCTGGAAGAGGACAGTGGCCTTGGGAATTTGTTTGGCTCTGTCCCACAGTTGCTGCCGAGATGTCTGAGAGAGAGGTGCTTCCAGCTGTTGCGCAACAAGTAATATTCAAGTTTCTTGTCAATGAAAATGTCATTGCAGCTGAAATTCGCCATCGGTTTCTCCCACAGTTTAGGGAAAAACCCTTTCATGATCCAGAGTTAAACATTGGTGCCATGAGTTTAATGAAGGACGTGCACGTGTTAAAAACTTGGCCCACCCTTGCCATCAATGCACCAACATCCATCCAGAAAACATAGAAGCTGTTCAAGACATCATTGAAGGGGATCGCCACATCACAGTGCTTGAGACTTGTCCACAACTTCCCATAAGCTATGAGGGAGTGTCCAATCAATCATTTGAAGGGAGCTGAAATTGAGAAAAGTGTCAGCTCGTTGGGTTCCGCGGTATCTCACTGCAGAATAGAAAGCAGTGCGAGTTCAAATGTGACGCACGCTTCTCACGCACTGCGAAGAGGAAGGTGATGGTTTTCTGGACAAAATCATCATGTTGTGATGAGACATGGGTGCATCATTACACATCTCCATCAAAGATGGCCGGTCTGGAGTGGAGGAGGAGTGGAGAGCAACCGCTGGTGAAAGCTAAGTCACGACTCAGCAGTGAAAGTTCTGGCTACAGTGTTTTGGGACTCGAAAGGTGTCCTCATTTATTTCCTCGAACAACAAGGACAATGGCGGACCATAATGCTGCCTACTACTGCGACCTTCTCAGTTAAGTTCGAGCTGCTTTCTTGTCAAAACATCGCAGTAGCCCGATCAGAAATGTGTTGATTCTGCAGGATAATGCCAGACCACACACCGCAGTAGCAACACAGCAAACATTGGCCAAAATGCACTGGACTGCCCTTCCACATCCACTCTACAGCCCAGACCTCTCACCTTGTGGCTCCTTCATGTTTGGCCCACTCAAAGAAGCTCTTGGAAGACATCGTTTCACAACTAATGAGAAGGTGAAAGACTTCCTCGTACTTTCTTTGAAACTGGCATTAAAAACTGCCTGTCCGTTGGAACAAATGTATAGAAAAGGTGGGGGAATAAGTAGAAAAGTAAGAAAAATGTTAATTTCAATAATTCTTCATGGATAAATTTTCTGGAACGAAAGGCCTGTTTGTATTTGATTGTCACTCGTATGCAGGGCAGAGTCTTTCAATGTATTGTCCATTTCCTCCTTCATTTCTTTAGGCGCTAAGCCATTCAAATGGAAGTATTTAATCACTGCTCGTTTTTCCACATCTTCCATTTTCGTGAAACCTCTACACTTTTCTTATTTGAAATGCTGTCATGTTTCAAGAAGTAAAGAAGTTATTGACCTGTTAACTATGCATACAAGCTAGTCTAGAGTTAAACTATATGATGCTACCCGGCAAACTGAACCAGTGGTGCCATCTCTGTGTGAGGTTCGAGATTTATCAGCTAACCGTCGTACAGGATCTTTCAAACGTCACTTCAAACCTGAAACAGCTATGAGTATTATAGTGTTTGTGATAGCATAAAAACAAAAGAAGTCACATACTGAGCAAGCAGTGAGGTTTACTCTTCTTGCTTTTAGTTCACTATTACCATGGTGTAGTTTTGTTGAAAAAATTGCAATCTTACTCTACTGCAATAAGAATTTGTAAGTTACAAATCATGGCTCTGTCACTAAATGGTATAATACTGCTGATTCATTGTTATCAAAGCAAGAGGAGTTTTCTGAAAGTCTGAGAGACTTTAAAGGTCTCAACAGTTTAAGAGCAGGCCCACGTTCTATTCGTAATTAAGATCATTTAATAAGGGAGATTAGGGATAAAGTTCTATTGCTTATAAGAAGAAATTTGCAGTTATAGTGATAAGTGTTTCATGCAGATAATCAATAAGTAGAAATAATACTGATGAAATTAATATTGTACAGGTATCGAGACAACTTCATTTAGTAACACCACAGTTTGGAGAATCCTAAGAAAATATCTCAGCCTGCAGCCATAAAACCTAATACCAACGTCTCAACTCAAAGAAAGTGACAAGCGGGAGAGATGTGCTCTTTATTTGTGCTATTAGCACACTTCTCCCCTAATGATTGAGTTGACTCACATAATTTCAAAAGCTGAATATATAGAACATTCCCCTCAAGTTTAAATTTATGGTGTTCGTGACTTAAAAGTTACCTTATGTTGTGGCTTCAGCAGTTTATCAAAAGCCCTTATTTTTTGGAGGAAGATAACAGTGGAATAAGACAGACTATTACAGCGCTACTGTGACATGTTAGAAAAGTTGTTCATCCCTAGGCTGAGGAACCACGGTATGGAAAATATCATCTTCATGCAAAATGGTGCTCCCTCCCATATCCACACCCCTGTAAGGCAATTGATTACTCAGATCTTTAGCGATGGTGTTATCTTTAGACAAAAAGTGGTAGCCGCAATATCCAGAGTTCAATCCTAAGGGCTTTTGGTTGCGTTATACCTTACTTTGAGTTCGCCTGACACATCCAAAAACCCAACAGGAACTAAAAGATGATACCCGGTAAAAATTGCTAAAATTCATACATCGCCAGTTGAGTTGTGTAATTCTCTAGCCTTTGAATTTCTTTGATATGTCCCGTAAATTTGCTACTTATGATAACTGTTGCTTTTACCGGCTGCTACTTTATATAACTCTCTTGACCTTCACACTTTCTAGCACTTCTAGTTTTCATATTTGTTTTGCTCCTGCTCGTTTTGGATGTCACTTCTCTGCTATAATTTATAATACACGAAGATATAATATATGGAATTATAAATATATTGAGTTTCTGAAACAAGTGATACAACTATTAAAATTATAAAATAACTATTTTAATGAGAACCGAATTGAGCAGAACAAATCATACTTGTACGAGGGTTGTTCAATAAATAATGATTACAATTTTTTTGACAACGTACCTTTACTCATTCTCATAATTTTGATGGTCCTTCTCAAAATAGTCTCCCCTGAATGTGATATACTTGTCCCAGCGTTTCTTTCAGTCTTCAAAGACATGCTGGAAACCATTTTTTGAGAGATCCCTCAAAATCGTCTCCACAGCCTTCACCACTGCGCGAAGGCGGTTCTTCAAGTTAGGGAATAGAAAAAATTCACATGGGGCTAAATCCGGACTATAGGGAGGGTGAGGGATGCACTTCACGTTGATTTTTGCAAGATATTCAGCAACAACATTGGCAATATGTCGCCGCGCATTGTCGTGGTGCAGCATCCAGCATGCTTTATGGAAATGTGGTATTTTGCGCCTGATATGGACTTGTCATGTTTTCAGGATATCCCTGTAGTATTGTCCAGTTACTGATGTGTGTGCAGGTACAATATGCTGATAAACCATTCCATAAATATCACAGAATGTGATGACCATAACTTTCCCAGCAGAAGCAACCACTTTTGCTTTTTGGGGGGTTGGTGATGAAGGAGATTTCCAAACTGAGCTTTGTTGTTTGCTCTCAGGATCAAAATGATGTAGCAAAGTTTCATCAGCAGTGATTACGTTTGAAAGAAACTCCGGATCTTCCTCTAACATCAACTTTAACTGCATGTTACCTCCATTGCAGCGATAGGCGATACTGGACATCTCTGAACTTATCTCTTCTCAAAGGCGGGAACCAGGAGTACCAACAATGAAACTACTACGGCGTGTTTGTTTCACATTAAGCTAACAGAATATAATAAGATTGAATTTTAGTGCGAAAAATTGTGACCGTAAAGGATTATGATCATTGTTTATTGACCAGCCCTCGTAGCTTGACGAATTATAAACATATAGCATGTAGGGCAGCAAAAACATCAATAAATGCATTAGTAATCGTATTCATTTATATATTGGTGATATAATTGTAACGATTTACTGTGGCGATAGGGTTATATTGTCAATTTATATTTTCCGTATTAGTTTTGCCACCTCCAAAAGTTGAGGAGAGTACACTCGCTTCCATTCATGCTATCACCGCCAGACACTGCACTGGCCTTCACAGATGGGGCATGTATAGCAAAAAGGAGTGTGGATTTGTTGAGCTTTCGCTTATGGGCTGGTGTCGTGCTTTATCTGTCCAGATCTATATTATTCATATTTGAATATATATGTTCGAGTAACATCTTGAAATGATTAATTGTCTTCCAGAATTCCTCCAAGATGGGTTTTTTTTTATTTTTTAACGATTTTTATTAACAATAACAAGGAGTTATAAGGAGGGATTTGAAGATGGGTTTTGAGATGGCAGTTATGCTTCTGCCTATTATGGAGTTCCGCATTAGCACCTCCGTCATTATCATCATATGCTGCCACACAATGTGCGGGAGCGCGTAGGGATTAGTTTCCTTGGCCATGACCATGACCGAGGTCCTGAGCATGGCACGAAGGGGATTGGGCGTACATCGTTTTGGAGTTTCAGTGTAGTTTTTTATTGCTGGGAGCTATTGAGTCCGTGTAGTCTCAGTACGCGTTCGCGTAGAGACATTAAAGTTGCCCGTCTGGGCTTGAATATGCTGCTCAACCATGCTGCGGAGCTGTTGGTTGAGGTCTAGAAACTGGTCGAGTTTGGCGGCTGTATGCGAGTGACTCTCCTCCAAGCGTGAGAGCTTGCGCTTCACAGAGGATGACTGGTCACTGCTGTTGAGTTGATGAAGCTGTTGCTGGAGAAGGTGTAGTTGAGTCTGGATGTCAGTTGTGGTGTCGGCAAAGCGCTGGGTAATTGCTGTTAACTTCGTGAGTTATTCGGTCTGTTCTGAGTGGCGTTCTGCGATGCTTGTGGTGATTGTTTGTTCTAGTTGGCCTAGGCGTGGAGCAATGTTGAGTTCCTCGGAGTCGAGGTGATGGATGTTCTCTCTGGAGGACTGTAAGTCTGCGAAGGCGTTCTCAAGCGAGGCAAGACGGGCTCCAATGGTCTGTATCTCTCTCCAAAGATCCTGCATGGCTTCCCTCAGGCATTCTTTGGGAAAGAAGGCAGCTGCTGCTACGGTAGATGGTAAGCGTGGAGCTTCTACCTCCGTGGTCGCTGGAGTGCTGCGTTGTACTTGAAGCCTCGTTCTGGGGTAGCGAGGGCACTGCGCCTGACTTGTAAAATGGCCTAAACTATTGCAGGTGGTGCAGTATCTGCGTCGGTGCCGTAGATCATGCTTCCTGCATTCGGCGGTGAGGCACTTTGTCCCACAGCAGTGGCATCTAGGTGGAGCGGTGCAGGTGGTGGCACACTGGCCATAGTTGCAGCATCGCCGACAGGGAACCTGTCCCTCTAACTTGCTTGCCTCGACTCTGAGACAGCGCCCTAATAAGGGCAGTCCTGTCCTCAAGGCAGCATTCCTCTCCGCGCTGTCGGCTAGATGCAGGCGCACTAGTGTGGTGGTGCCTCCTCTCGAAGTTATGCGGTTGGCTGTTCAGGCAGAGGGCCACCTCTGTTTTGCGGTGGAGAGAACAAACCTACACGGGAGATCACGGGGCACCCCGCTGATGACCACGGTGTAGGCTCCTGGAGAAGTGGCTGGCGCTGTTGAGGAGTGCAGAACTGGCTGGTGTCTGTTTTTCTGCAGCAGTGTAGGAAAGCCGCTGATCAGTCATGTTTGGCGGCTGCGGTGGTTGTACTTCTGCAGGTCAAGTAACTGCGAACTGCCGTTCAGGTGCTGCTTCCCCCGGCGGTTGCCTGCGCACTTGGCGAGTGTTCGGCGTGGTAGGGGAAGCGGGCCGAGCTGCCCAAAACTTCTCCAGCGGCTCCGAGGGAGGCTCCCTCTCGTCTGCCGATACCGGCAGCGAAGTGGGAGACGGCGCCCGGGAGCTGGCTGGCGAGGATTGCGGTGAAGGTAGCTTCACTGCCTGGCTCTGCTTCCGTGTTGCGGCGTTCTTCTTCTTCTTCTTCATGTTGCGGCGGTCTCTCGATGCGTCCTGCTCGGCGTCCAGGTGAAGAGTGACCTCCAAGATGCACCTCCGATATCTTTCCATACATGGTGTCAGCTAAACGACACTGGTATTGAATTTTCTAACTTCTTTAAGGGCACTGGGAAGTTATTTTTACCCGAACAGGGGCAGTTTTTAACAATATTGAAATATAGATACACAAAATACTAAAAATTGCAAGAAATTGAAATTTGGTATGACTATAGTATAAAGAGATGTGTGCATTTAACCAATGTATAATATTTACATTAAGTTCATACAGTTCCTTATAAAAGGGGCATAAGGGACTCCGTGTATCCTGAAAAAAGTATTACACCCTATACTCTAATTCATATCGGACGGTGAATGAATTGGGTGAAATGATGCTCAAATGAGTCCAGGGTCCATGGAGCTTAGCGTTACCCGAAATTCGTTTTTCAGGATAAGGGAAAACCCCGGAAAAACCTCATCCAGGTAACTCACCCTGACCGAGATTCGAACTCGGGACCTCTTGAACGTGAGGCAGACACGCTACCATCTACGCTTACCGAGGCGAGCACACTCTATACTTCAGGACTAGGTTCCTTGTAGGAATTTAAAACTATAGGCACCAATATATTTCCTAAATAACATAAGGCACAGTTTTATAATCTAAACTAAATTAAAAGCATACATAGTTTATACTATGCACATGAAAAATTATTCAGTTTTGTTAAAAAAGAAGATATTTTTAAGGACTGAATTTTATTTTCCCTCCATTTTATAAACCATATGAATATAAAAGTTAGATTATTGTGTTCAGGGAATATTAACAAACAAGCATTCAAAATTTTATAACAAAATCTTTTATACTTTTTGAGAAACATGCACCTAAAGTACATATTAAAAATCAAGGTTTTGGGAAATCACGATCAAAGATTAAGGACCATTCTTTTTCAATTGTACATACTCTCAGAACATGCCTGCTCCATATTCCTGCTCAGCTAGGTTTTCCTCATCTTTTCTTTTCCTTTTCTTAATTTTAGCTTTACTTTCAAGCAACTGGGCTATTGTTTTTGCCTTTGAGAGTCGATGCACATGTTTTTTTAGACATGCCGCTCTCATATTTTCACCAATATTTATACCCATTTTTGTCATTACTTTATGCCTACCACTGCACCAATCATTGTATCAAACAACACTATCATATTGTTGTGGACCAGGATTGTAAGGGGGGTGAAAGACTTACAAACCTAATCTGCAACTGGGGGTGTAGCTACTGAAAGGGTAGAGCGAAAGGAACATCTAAGTCAAACTGAACTGAATACTGTATTTCAAAGATATCTAGTATTTCTACAGGGCACTCCCCGGATCTGGAAGAGATCAGGGGCACTTTGGTAACATTTAAATACATAATAACATAATGCAACTTTACCTTTGGCGATGTGTTGTTTGTAGGGCGTGAACCTTGTGTGACTGTCAAAAGGTGTACGATCTGGTACGTCCTGATGGCTATCTTACTCGTGGTAGCACTTTGAAATAAACTCTTGTTGATTCTTACAGAGACCAGCAGCAAGTCCCCTCTCGAATCTCTGTGAAGTCTCTCCTGCGGGGGCTAACTCAACCAAGCTTAAATAGGGGTCCTACCAAAAAGTCAACTCAGCGATTCCCACGCTAACTGTTAATTTGCACCATATTGTGCAATCATTATTTACATCATTGAGAACATGTTTAAACCTGTTACTGACCAACTAAGCATTATTTCCCTTGATCAGCAGTATGTGTGATTCATTTTTTAAAATATGTAGAACAAGTTGAGGCCTGTTACAGGTCACCTGTGAATTATTTCCCTAAGCCAGCAAGATGTATGATTCAACAGTCCAAAGTACATGTTTTGCCAGTCAGCAGAATTTACACTTAATCATACAGATTTTGCATACAGCCGTGCCCAGACTCAAGGCATCTAAATAAATGTTACAGAATAATGATTACAGATATTTCCAAATCTTGCTCAGCCTATACATGCAACAATATACACCAAGTTTTAAATTTGTTGGCCCAACATGCACAGTTTTTGGAATTCTTTTCCATATTATATGATGAAAACTTTCATTTGGGTTTTGGATTCGACCATGCAAGGACTCTTTCAGTAATTCATCTTGAGAAAGTTTCCTAAATACTGGTTTAACTACCAAAAGAACCTCTTCTGGAAGAGAGTGTTTATGTTTATAAATTTCTTTCCCAATCTGAGTGGCTTGAAAGCCAAACCTTAGGACACAAACCATGCTGTGGATTGTTATCTGTGGATAATATATGACAATAAATGGCCCAAATAGCTTGTTTCATTTCTGGAATTGTTTTACCTGTATTTCTCCTGATGGATAGTCCATAATGCAGCTGGAGGAGGTCAATCTGTCTGTTAGTCTTCCACGTCCTGCAAGTGGTTTGCCATCTGGAAGAATCTTTCCTTTCATACTACATCATAAAGTGGACGTATCATTGCACCGTCATATTTAAATTGATGGATTAAAGGGCTTTAATACCAGCTGACACCCTATGTTGTATATCATTTAAAAGCTGAAGAATTATATAATTTTTTAACCCTAAAAACACAAAATCGATTTTTTGAAGCACATCGACCTCCCAATACCCTTAAGTGTCTGAAATTCCAAATATGTATAAATATAGAAATAAGTGCTTAGAAACTCCAATTCAAATACTCCGAGATATGATTGTTAGATGTTTTCGATCACAAAAAGTACAACTTTTTTTTTCCTTCGGATTTTTCCAGAAGTATGATAGTCACATTTTCTGATGCTTAATTAGAGTAAAATAAATTATTAGCACCAAAGAAGTCCTTTTATGTTTCTGTGAATTTATTGCTGTTAAAATGTTCCCTGTTTTTCGCCATAAATTAATGTTTTATGAACCAATGGATAAAATAATCATAAAATGCCTATTTGAATATTTATATAGAGGGTGTGAGATTGTGTATATGAATTTACATATGAGAGATAAACTGAAATGTAAAAATATAAATTCCTTGTGCAAAGCAAGTAAAAGAAAACACAGAAAACGGAAGTGGAGATTCGGTGGGGTTAAAAATAGCCCACGGGTGACTTAAACACATCGCTAGACTTTTAAATATGGCTGATCGAGGAACATTTTAGCCAAAATGATTTGCAGGTTTCTATAGAACAGTGATATTATGTAGTTAAATAACTGAACTTTGTCATTTTTTCCTGAAGTAAGTCACAGGCTTTCTTAATCTACAACAGTGCCTGACGGCGCAACAAAATATCGCCTGAAGTTTCACGAACGACATTGCATATGGGATCAACTATAATATATTTAGATTGGTGCAGTATAGTATTTGATATTTCTGCAACTTTTCTCTTTACATTGCTATTCATTCACACTTGCGACATTAACTGGTATTTTATGCACTTCTTAGAAATTTACTACATTCAAAAATTATACGCATTTTGAGGTACCCTGAATCCAGAAATATTTTTGTTAAAATACGAGGGGGGGGAACCAAAAGAAACTGGATTATCATAAAAACCTTATTGATGAACCTTTTTACAAAATTATTTCAGTCACCTTCAAAATACTCTCTCTCCATTACATGCGATACACTTGTCAACTTTCTTTTCCCACTGTTGGAAGCATGTTTGGAACTCTTCAAGTTTGATATTATCCAGTGCCCTTTGCGAAGCTGTTTTTACCGCCTCCACATCATCATAACGCTCCCCTTTTAGCTTTTTTTCATTCGTGGAAATAGGAAAAAGTCGTACGGGGCTAGGTCCGGCGAATACGGAGCGTGGGGAACGACAGACCACCTCTGAGATACCAAATAGTGGGTCACTCGTAAGGCCATGTGTGCTGGAGCGCTGTTGTGATGCAGAAACCAGTCACCTGATCGCCAAAGTTCCGGGCGTTTCCTCCTCACAACCTCTCGCAGACGCCTTAAAACATCCAAGTAAAAGTGCTGGTTAACAGTCTGGCCACGAACATAAAAAACAGTGATAATCGTCTGCACATTTGACCTCACTTGCCTTGCTTTTTTTGGTCTGTGAGAGTTGGGAGTCCTTCTCTGGCTTGACCCTTGCTTGGTTTCTGAGTCATACCCGTAACAGCAACTCTCATCCCCTGTAATGACTGTTCAAGAAGTTTGGATCACTGCAATCTCTGTTTTTAAGTCCTGACACACATTCATGTGGATGGTTTTGTGCTCCTGTGCGAGAAGGCGCGGAACAAATTTAGCAGCAACACGTCTCATGTGCAACTCCTCCCTCAAAATCTGCTGGCACGAGCTCCAACTGATTCCTGTCGCTGGTGAAATTTGGTCTATCGTTTGGCAACAAACCTCGTTGATCTTTTGGCGGACCTTTTCAATGTTCTCCTCATTTCGCGATGATGAAGGGCGTCCAGAACGAGCTTGGTCTTCAACACACATCTTACCGCGTTCAAAGCGCCCAAACCACTCGAAACCCTGCTAGAAAGCTTCCTGGAGCATTTGGTGTGTCTCCGTTGCATTTTTTTAAAGCAGGAAACAAAATTTCACACACACTCTTTGTTCTTTTAAAGTTGTCATAACGACTTCGCAGAGGTAAACCACCAACAGTCAGAGAAACACAATACCACACCTGCACGTTCAGCTCTACACTGACGTCGTCTGCACAGCTGTTTCATGAAGGTCTCTACTAATAACATCTAGCGTGAGAACCTTGCACTACATCGACGAGTGGCAGCGCCCTCGGAGACCGGTTTCCTTTGGGTTCACCCTCGTATGTCCGTTTGAGTGCACCATAAATCAAATTTGAAATGTCGAATACGTAACAAAATATGGATGTAGTGTGAGTGAGTGAGTGTGTGGTGTTTTAGGGCCCGTCGACAACAAGGTCATTGGGCCCTTATGGATGTAAGTTCAAAAGTTCAATGCTTTTCATATATCCTACGCAAACATTTTCAAGAATATTTCCCGTCCTAAACTACCCTTTACATGGATATAGCGTCATTATGCTTAATTTAAAAAATTAAATGTCATTATTTTATATGTTCAAGTGTTTGTAAAATGTTCATTTTGAGTTTTCAGCAAATGATCCATGAAGTTCTCTTATTTAATGAATCTTGTGTACTACTGTATAATTCGTAGATAATGAGACAAACTAAACGTCTATTTTTCCTCATATTTTGTATTGATATAAAGGTAAAACTGCACTGGTAATGTATAATAATCTACTTTTCAAACATCGATTATCGATTATCTTCGTTTCCCTAACGTGATTTACAATGAACCCTCTTGAAAATATCTCAATTAGTATCAAATATATATTTTGTAAAAATAGCATATAGAATATAGGTATGTAAAAAATAAGATATTCGTAGAGAAGGTTCTGAATGTAATAAATCAATTGCTTCAGGAGATATTACAATTTGAAATCTCCTCATCGAATATACACACAGATGCAGGACAATACCTCACTTGCTTGGTTCTGTAGAAATTAATATCTCCATTAATGTCTATCACTTTTGTTGAAGTCCATGGAACATATGAAAATGGCTGTGTGGTGTTCGGGCCACACTTTAGCCTCAACAAAAGAACCGCGTCAATAGAGCGGAAAGCGTGACTGCCAGACACACAAAGTGCCTCTTATAATGACGCCGCATGTATCGATATTTATTGGTCTTTGATCTTCCTTGATTGTGTTTCAGTGTGAAGGGTGGGTGAATTATTGCACCTCACCTGCACTTTAGTGGAAATCAACCTGGACGCCTCTAAACATATTCTGAGGTTCCCATCGTTTGATACGTTTCAGTGCATATCGTAGTGTTTGCTTATAAAGTGGTAAAGACAGAATTGTTTAAGCTGAATAGATTTAAAATCAGTTATTTCGATTAGAATCGATCAATAAATCGTGGTTACTTACATTATTGCGTTGAAGCCAGTGTTAGCTGACCTGGATCCGTAGCTCAGCTAACTAGCCCTATGGACAAAAATCAGTGTTGGAGGTCCATTAGGAGCTAAACCCTACCATACTACCATGATCTTTGATAACAGATGGGAAGGACCCACATAAAACAAATGATGATTGACATGAGTGGATATTGAAACCACTTTAAAAGAACACTTAAACGTTACTGATATCAAAAGTTCCTCAAGGCCGACCTTTTATCAACGCCATTTTAATCTATATATGGATCAAATCATAAAAATATAGCTGAACCAAATAATAATTCATTTTAAAAAGTTGTACAACTGTTCACAATCAAGCGATCATAATTGAGAGGGGAAATGTCTTTTGTGAACCTTTCTTGGAATGTTTCTATAGTCTGGATTATTCCCCACCCCTTATAGAGTCTGGAAGGTGAAGTGTGTGTGTGTGTGTGTGTGTGTGTGTGTGTGTGTGTGTGTGTGTGTGAGAGAGAGAGAGAGAGAGAGAGAGAGAGAGAGAGAGAGAGAGAGAGAGAGAGAGAGAGAAGAGAGAGAAAGTTGAATGTAATAACCAAGGGTAACAACAACTAAATATTAGCAATATTGTAAGTGTGTATACCATTATTGTTGAACAATTATTGCAAAATTAAAAGGTAGCATACAAATGGAACATTTAGAATCCTACGTCCGGGATGTGTCACATGGATCATCCATACTTATGTCAGAACAAGTTAGCACTTTTAAATATTTTGGGCTGTTCAGTAACATACAAAACAACATGGTATCATTTTGATGTGAAATAACACGAAGAATATTAGGAAAAAAGTTTATGTAAAGCATCACTGAAGTATTATGTGCAAATTTTCTTAAACGTCAGCGAATTATGAGCCATAACAAAAAAGGATTAAGCCAGACAGTATGAATTTTCTGAAACTCGTGAATAGATACATTGTATTGATAAAAGTAAGTAAAGGTACTAAAATGTCTGAAAGTAAAAAACATTCTACGCGGAATAAAATATCTATATTATTGGTAAGATTACTCACATAGAACATAAGTCTGATGGATACAAAGGCAACAGCAGACTGAAACCTTAAGGAAAATGTCAGTTTTATAAGAAGGCCAATAAAGAGGTGGCAAGAGGAGTTTGATGGGAGCGGAACAGAATAATATCCCCAACCTGGAAGAAGGAAGGAGAAGGAGCGAGGGAGGGGGAGAATATGAAATGATAACGAAAATGTCTTAATTTCTCTTCGTGTCATTCATACCGTGGTGTGGACGCTGATACTTGTGATATTGCTAGAAGAACATAGGACAACCATCCTTATCTTACGAGAGTTGTTATTGTGTAGGTTTCGATGAGGTAGTTGTTCCACTGACCTTGAAATTTGTTACATATCTGATCAAACCTTACGGAGGGAGTTGCACTCGTCTGGTGACATTCATGTCAATGTTAAGCTGCTCAGCCATAACTCGCACTGAACTTCACTCTGCAAAACTAGTGTGCTCAACGGAACTCTAAACTCAAATGTCAATGGTCCGCTGGGCACCAGGAACTCTTTATATGGCTCCGAATACTAAGTGAACGTTCTGTTAAAGGCACCTAGTTGAAACGGCCAGAAGGAATTCTTTGGTGCAGTAAAGTGTCAGTCCTAATATTGTAAACGGACTCTTGTTCTGAAGGGGAAGGGCCGATCCTCAGCTGCACCAAGGCGATTCCTAAAGACAAACCGTAGCCTATAGATACGAGAGCTATCAACAAAGACTGAGACTGATTTTTTCACAGATTTTTATAACTGGAATTCAGTGTTTACGTGATCTTTTCAAAGTACTCCCCTCCTACCTCAGTGCACATTTTATAACCTCTCTGCCAGTCCTTGAATACGTGCTGCAGACCATTCTGTGTCAGGTCCTTGAGAATCGCCTCACTTTTCTTGAGCACTGCTTCAAAGATCTCAAATCGAATACCCTTAAGCTTTGCCTTTAGTGATGGGAAAAAAAGGTGACAGAGTGCAAGATCGGGGCTATAAGGTGGTTGTGGTGCACAAGTAATGTTGAATCGAGCCAGAAACTGCATGACTTTATTTGCGACGTGAGGCCGTGCATTGTCATGATGAAGTCGCCACCCAGTCCGAGATAGCTCTGGTCGTTTCTTTGCAATGTGCTTCCTCAGTGTAGCCAATGCTGAAGTGTAGTATGCTGCTGTAACAGTAATGTGAGGGGGAACTGCATGTGACGTGAGGCCATGTATTGTCATGAAGTCGCCACCCAGTCCGCGAAAGCTCTGGTCGTTTCTTTGCAATGTGCTTCCTCAGTGTAGCCAATACTGAAGTGTAGTATGCTGCTGTAACAGCAGTGTGAGGGGGGACTGCATGTGACGTGAGGCCATGTATTGTCATGAAGTCGCCACCCAGTCCGCGAAAGCTCTGGTCGTTTCTTTGCAATGAGCTTCCTCAGTGTAGCCAATGCTGAAGTGTAGTATGCTGCTGTAACAGTAATGTGAGGGGGAACTGCATGTGACGTGAGGCCGTGTATTGTCATGAAGTCGCCACCCAGTCCGCGAAAGCTCTGGTCGTTTCTTTGCAATGTGCTTCCTCAGTGTAGCCAATGCTGACGTGTAGTATGCTGCTGTAACAGCAGTGTGAGGGGGAACTGCATGCCGATAAATCATTCCATTACAGTCAAAAAATGTGATCACCAGCACTTTCCCTGCAGATGGATCAACTTTTCCCCTTTTTGGTGTTGGAGAATCTGGCGATTTCCACACTGTGTCGGGTTGTTTCCCTTCAGGATATAATAATGATGCAGCCATGACTCATCACCAGTGATAATCGATTTTAAAAAAATGCATCCCCTCCATCAGCAAAGAGACGCAGCACCTCACGGCTTGTCTGCATTCGCACAGCCTTTTGTTCGGGATTCAACAGAGATGGCACCCAACAAGCTTAAATTCGGGTCATGTGGAGATCGTCCTGCATAATTTTAAAAACACTGCTATATGAAATTCTCAACACTTCGCTGACGTTATGCAATGTTATACGTCGATCCTCTCAGACAATCACAGCAGCTATGCTGATGTTGACTTCAGTTATAGCAGAAGCTAAAACACCAGGCCCACCTTGCTTAACATTGACAAGTCGGCCTTTTTTGAAGTCCTTGAACCACCTAAACACCGTTGCACGAGGTAGTGCATCTTACTGTACGCTTGCTTCAACTTTTCGTAAGCGTCGGTGGGTGTATGGTTTAAACAGAGACAGAATTTGATTGTGCTGTACTGTTCCTCTTGCGTCACTTTCTTTGTCTGGTATGTGAAATGCACGTAGGGTCTACAAAATAGAGCATTATTACCAACCTACCAATACGAGAGTGCTACCGTCTACCGACAGTATAAACAAAAACCCGCTCTTTTCAAATATTTATGTTACAGGTAAGAAACTATCACGGAAGCTGCAGGAAAAAATCAATCTGTCTTTGTTGATCGTATATAACTTCGCGCGCAACAGTCAAAATTGGGACTTTGAGGTCTGAATGACCTTATAACGGTTAATAGCCGATAAATTATAACAAAACATGTTGGTTTATTTCTTGTAAAACACCATCATTTTAAGTACCGTAACAGTTTAAATGTTCGTCGTGATCTCACGAAAGAGTGCAGAATTTCAAACCGAACCACTTTGAAACATTCGACTATCGCTTCAGTCTTCTACATCCTCGAAATGTTGAATGAAATATTCAATGGAAGTGCTTTTGAAAACATTTATCTTAATTAGCATCAAATATTTGAAAAAATAAGCTTTTGTAAGTATTCTTTGTAAAGTTGGTATAATTATTGTAAATAATACTTGATAATTTAATGAAAGTAAGTTATTTAGAAGATATACTGCCTTCTTTAGACAGAGTTTTTAAAACTACTCTTTTTGTTTCCTTAGTGTTGCATAAAGTAAAATTTTCCAAATATTACAGAACGTTCGCCAACATTAATTTGTGTTAACGTGACCAAAGTAACTGGTTTTATCAGCATGGAGTAATCATTTTGCTATAGCTCTGAGAATTCATAAGTAATTAATAACTAGAGTATTCATTTTGTATTGTATCGAATTACATTATTTATTTATTTGTGCCCGTTTCAGCCATATTCTATCATCTGTTCTAATATTTTAGTATTCAGTTATTACGTTACACTTCGTAAGGTTGAAAAGCCTCACGCTTCATTTGTTTATCTTCCCGTGGGGTAATATTAATAGAGGAATTAAAATTATATACTCATACGGTCACCGCATCACATGCTTGTTAACTTTCATAGAGGTCATAACGAAGCAGTGTTAGCCCCAGGCACTTGCATGAAGAAACACGTGCACCAATGTAAATTGTATTACATCGCGAGCCATCCGTTGTGTTACTACGTTAGTTTCACATGATTAAGTATACATTTATCTCCTGCTATTTACATCAAACATTCTGTGTGCTACATTAAGTCTAAGGGCAATAGAAGAAGTCATCTGTGTAATCTCCATTGTTAGATATTAAAATTATAGTTCCATAAGAATATTTAACATATTGAGCTTATTTTGATATAACTTTCATACGGATGCCCTAATTACAAATAATGTAAAGAAATTTTTATTTACTTAGAACAGATTGCATCATATGTTGGAATTTTATAGCTCCTTTTTACTTGCTCTTCAGAAGTTATTGAACTTAAATCTCTTTCTGTATAACTTTTAGAATATCTAGCACTATCCTTCAATCGACAGTTATCTCTAATTTGACCTGATTTCTGCCCAGTTGCATGGAAATGTTTCTTTAATAGATTTTTTCAAATACAAACGGCATCAAAATCAGTACTACCGAGGAACGAGTACTATGATTAACTTATCTCACAGATGTGAACAATTAGTAATAAAATTTAACTTTCCAAGTTGCATATTTATTCTGAAAACAGAACACTAATGTTAAAGGGGATTGAGAATTTGGTTATAAAAAGCATACGTGTGTACAAAAAGCATATAATCATAGCTAATCCGTCTCGACATTAAATCCATGTTGTTTGTTGTAGTAGATTTTAATCCCCGTTCTTACTAAATTCGGCACCTCAGACAAATAAATAAATATTAATATAAAGCATACCACAGTAAGTGGAGAATGATGATAATGAAATGACATGAGTTCTAGAAAATAACTTTCTGAGGAAGGCTTCCAGATCTAAGTTTAGAGTACAACCAAAAAGGACTGAAAGAAAACAGTCAGGAGAAGAAGGTCCTGGCAGGATTTGAACTGCTGTTCTCCACGAGACGCATATGACCAAGTTTGGAAGGATGAGTTAGCATCTGGACTGTAAATTATGTGTCCCCCAGTAGATAGGGGAGATATGAAATCAGATAGATGGTGGCCGCACTTAGGAGACACGATAGAGCAAAGAGCAGGACCCTGCGGTTTCTGATTTAAAATCCCCGGTGGCAGCTCATGTAACCGGTTCTCCTTTCTCTTGCAAATTTACCCAATCGCATTAGGAGATCCCGGAGGGCGAAGTTAGTTCAGATGTTTTTGGATCTCTCTGTAGAATGAGCTACAGCACTTGCCTATTAATGATTATTTTAAAGAATAACAAAAACACATTGTAGGTAGTACATTAAGCAGATATACCTCAAGAAACCACGTCATATGAATTCAAACGCTATGAATTTTGAGCCGGAAACAAACTTCTGAGCATTTAACAGTTGACAACCGTTTGAAGAGTTTCTATATCCTCTCACTACGTCGTATAAAGGCTACAAACTTATAAATCAAAACCACAGGTTTCAGCTTTTAAGGAATAAAAATGATAAAATTAAAATGCCTTTAGTTTGTTCTCCAAATTAAAGGGCAAATATTTTTAATAATCCACTTCTTGGTTTATTATGTGTTAAGAAAAAATAACCTTTCTGATGTGAGCGTAACTCGTTCTCTCACTTTCAAGAGATCTTTATTTTGAATCTTAGTTATCAGAATAAGGTTTCGGAGTTTCCTCTTACCCTAAAATATGAATTTCAGATAACTCTAAGCTCTATAGATCTCGAAATTACTTAACCATTATTTTACCCGTTTCATTTATCGACTGATATAACTTAACCGGATAAACTTTTAAAAGAAGAGATTGATTAATGCCACCGTGTACTGTTACATATACCCAAAATAAAAAAGACTGTAGTCCCTAAATCCTATATCCTCTGTCCTTTCGAGATACATTGTTTTTGTAAAAGAAAAACGGCTAGAAAGGGCAGCGCGGTAGTAAAGAAACGGGAAGAGACAGAATAAGGAATAATTAGATAAGAAACAGTTGAATGCCAGAAACTGGAGTAAAAACTAGCCAAGTTCTGACAATGGTACTTTTAATTTTGAAACTAATTAAGTGAGCATTTATCATAGTCATTCTCTTTACGGCCAGTTGCCCCTTGCTACAATGTCGTTTAATTACATTTGTGCTGGTTATTAGGAGCCTTGAATGAAAAGGTCTTTCCTACATTGTTTCTCTTTAATTCCCTTTCACTAATGCGCATTTCGCATTAACAGGTATTATGGAAATATTAATAAGACGTCTTAATTGTTCTGATAGCTTAAAGGGATACAATTCCTTGCTCTCAAAGTACACACTTCGTTACTGTTCTGAGACTGGTTAACAGGAAGAGGAAGAATAAAACCGGAAAAAGCATCCTAAAATGAATTCAGAAAACAAAATGACAAATATCAGTTCACAATTACATCCAGTATGCGTAAATTACAATTAAAAGTTCACTAAACTCGTTCATATATATTGGTACAGTGCCCATAATCCCGCTGTTACAACTCTATGAAGTAATAATTTCTAGAAAAGCTGTAAGATATCAACAAAACTCACATTACTATGTCTTCAAATAAAGGATGTGAGTATTCTTAATGGTAACATTTCTTTCTCCAGTTCTTCAAGTTTCAGAATGTACAAACAAATACCCTTTCAAATCGCAATTTAAATTTATTAGGACTTTACTGCATGTGTGCTGAACAAAGGAAAACGCATCATTACTTCAAATTGAGCAGGTTTTGAATTAAACAATATAGTAGGCTACTTCAATAGGTGGCTTTGGATTGAATAAGTACAGTTAAGGACAGAGGTTCCAATTAGTCCAGGACAATTAGGGAGCGATGGATAGCTCCGGGAGCCTTTCTGTATGGCAACACCTGATTTCTTAAAAAGCCCCCCCCCCCCTGTTGACAACAACGTCAAGACACAATACTTCATTGCAAAGTATTCCTGAAACAATATTTGGCACGTACGAGTTAGTTGGAGTTGGCCATAGTGTTTCAGTTGGTTAGAGTAACCGCAGGAGAGCGGAAGATCCATGGTTCAAATCCCGGCTATGGCAATGAATTTTTCAGTCTAGCTCTACTCATTCAAAACTTAGCCTACACACGCTAGTGTGGAAGAAATTATTATTTCCAGTCATGGCACAAATCACAGAAAGACAAAGAATTGAAATATTATGATCGGTTATGACCCATTTTACATTGACCGCACCCAGACTACTTAATCCACATTATTACCAGTTTTCTCACTGATCGCACTTTTGCGGTGCGCATTGGAGGCACTCTTTCAACTGAGCGTCGTATTACAGCAGGCGTTCCACAAGGTTCAATACTGGCACCAACGCTGTTTAGTATTTATACCTCTGTTATTCCTGACATGGCTACAACCTCAATTGCCCTGTATGCTGACTACATTGTTTTGTTTTACTCTCACTCCGATCTACATTCTGCTGTACGAACCTTACAGCTCTCTCTTGATCGCCTCGTTCAATGGTGTCAAAACTGGTGCATCTCCCTTAATACCCAGAAAACTTAAGCCAAGATTTTTACTTTAAGGCGCTATAATCCCCCTCCGCCTATACGCCTTCTGACTGATCATGTGCCGTGGCTCCCTTCACCTACACCAGTCAAGTACCTTGGAGTGTTACTGGACACTCGGCTTACGTGGAAGCCTCATATTGACCGCACCATTACCCTGGCATCCGCTCGTCTTTCACAACTGTCTCCATTATTTCACAAACATACTTCACTTGTTTTAGAATCTTCACTGCTCCTATACAAATCTCTGGTTCGACCTCTTATTACTTATGCCTGCCAGGTCTGGGGGGCTGCCAGTACTTGTCACCTGAGGCGTCTACAGGTCATCCAGAGTCGATTCTTGCGAATCGCCACCAATGCTCCTTGGTTTGTCCGCAACCAGCAGCTGCATCACGAGCTGGGACTTCTTCCTCTCCAACATTTCATCCAACAGACTGCTCGACGCTTCTTCTACAATCGACGCCACGTCCCAGGAGCTGTGACGTATAACATCGGCGTCCGAAGTCGCCGGTCAACGCGACTGAAGCGACGACTACCACAGGACCTGCTTTACAGTGATGACACTTCCACTTCTGAATAATCTACTGTTTCAATTTATCTTTTCTATTCTTGTATTCTACTATGTAAATTCTCACTATGGAAGTATGTATACCATTTTATTAGTTCAGTGTCACATTTATATTAGTGCAATAACACATTTGTTTTAGTTCAGAGGAGGCACATTGTCCTACCTCTACAGTGTTATTACTCTATAATTATTTTGTATCTGTTCTCTCAGATCTGCAAAGCATATATTATTGCTGACCGATCTAATAAATATATTTAAAAGACATTGAGGGCAGCTTAAATTCTGAAGTGTATTTACGTCATATAAAAAATGAAATAATTCCTACTTTTGCTACTTTATTCCCTGGAGAAGGAAGTGTAATTCAAAATATCTTATTCCAGCAAGACGATGTCCCAGCACATTATCGAAGGCAGATGGTGGATTACTTGAATCATCAGTTAACAGCAAGATGGTTTGACAGAAGAGGAAGTATTGAATGACCGCCAAGATCTGCTGACCTGAACCCCTTAGGGTTTTTCTTGTAGGGATATTTGAAGTGAAGGGTTTATAATGACCGACCAAGAGATCTTCATGAGTTAAAGCAAAGAATTAGGCAAGAAATGCGGCATATCAGAAGAAAGAATGCAATTATTATTGACAATGTTTCTCACCCAATTGCACCGTGAACATATACATATGTATGCAAGCTCCAGAACTCTTATAACCTCCTTTACACAAGGGAAAGTAGTTAGGACCTTGTTAATTTTTCCAAAAGTGATAATAATATTTCATATTTTCAGAATACTAACTCTGAAAATTTGATAGGCCGCGCCATGGCTCAGTGGTTAGACCGCTTGGCTCTCACCAAGGCGGCCCGTGTTCGATCCCAGGCGACCGCAAAGTGAGATTTGTGGTGGACAACACGGCGCTGGGGCGGGTTTTCTCCGGGTTCTCCGGTTTCCCCCGCCATCTCATTTCACCGGTGCTCCATCTTCATCTCATGTATCATCAGTGTCATCGCCTGCGGTGCGGTATGTAGTAAAAGTGGGCGTTAAACACTACACATTTCATTTTGAAAACTTGATGAATGTGTCTTCTAATTTTAAAGAGTATGGCGTGTTAGAATCTTAAATTATTTTCCTTAGACTAAAGAGATTTCAAAGGGAATTTACTTAAAACATGGCGATGCTCTTGTCTACCCGTATCCTATTCATGCGCTTCGAACCATTTTCTTTGACGTAGTTGGATTTTTCTTCTATATAACAGGGTTTCCATTTCAGTTTGATGCCGCATTTAATTTCCCAGTTGCAGGAAGAAGGAAAGAGAGTAGAGTTTGTTCAAACAACTTCATCCAAACAGGAAAGACGACAAAGAAGAGAGCGGAAAACCCAGGAGGAAGATTTCCCAAACTTTCAAGACAAATATATTATTACAGAGTTGTTCTATTGGATAACGTTGTTGTGTGTATTCTTATCGGTATTATTCCGCAGCTGGTTTGTTTATCCTGAGGCTTTCGGAACAATACGACGGGCCTCAACTGAAAAGTAGATCCCTACGCAATAAATATTCTCTTTAGATCATCTACATCAATTGAGTATACTTTCAGAAAACATAGCTCTCGTTCTATCTCGAATTAGTTACAACAAATATCTGATTGCTGCTAAAACAAATGTTTTTAGAAATATATGTCATTCTGTGCCCACAGTGTGTAAAACCATTATTGCAAATGTAATTATTGTATCTAATGGATATAATTAAGCGCGCAAATTTATTAAATATTTCGTTGTATGCACAACTGCAGTAGTAAAGCAGAGAAAGCAAGATCAGCATACGTTTAAAAGCGGGTGTATATACCAGCTGTCCCTACCGATTTTGGTAGACTACCCTTTTAAGAGTAATTACACTTTGAGACCCTTTTCTTCCCTTGTGAACTTCTATTTAGACAGACGAAAGCTCAACATTCATGCTCGATTTCAACAAGACTTGTTAAGACTTAACACGAGTTTAGCAATAGTTAAAACAAAAATTGCATTTCACCAACAAGTGTTAGCGTAACACTCGTGTTAAATCTCATGTTAAACTAACACGCCGAAGTTAAGTCCTTAACAATTGTAAATTGTCAAGATGGCGAGCATGAACTCAGCTGTTGATGTCGATTTGCTATATTTAAGACCGTCTAAATGGCATTCATAATAGAGTACGGCCTATGAGGAGAAATGATTTTGAGGAACTATCCGAAGAGAACTGTTTTACGGAGGTATAGACTGTCGAAGCATGTTGCTATGAAGGTTACTGCGGAAGTACAAGAGAGGTTAGAACATGCATCGAAAGGAATATGACTATCTCGCCTTAGCTTCAAGTATTAGTAACCTCTCAATTTCATAATTCACTGAATTATGTGGATAATACATTGTTCACCTCCCGTCTTGAAACGTTTAAGGCACTTGTTCTTCGCACCTCGTTTTAAATTTACGTAATACTGACAAGTTGTTTGGTGGTTGTAGTAGTGACACATGCATTTGAATTAAATTCGTTTCCAATATTTTCCCGGCGACATCTTTCTCTTTTACATTCACTGCATCCGTCCTTTTATTTTCCACGATATCCTTACACTTCGTCACCATTTCAATTAACAATTCTTTCTCCGTCGATGAGAAATTTGTCTGACGGCTTTATTTATGATTTTGTTCATCCGCCATTTGTGCAGACAAAAATGAAAACAAAAGCGCATCGGAGTACGTTCAGAAAATCATCCATAGCCTTCTATAACTGTGATATTTACAAGTTTCTTGGCGTTAACACAGGTTTGTTAACATTTTAAGAAAACAGGTTGGTGAAATGCAAGAAATTTAACATTAGTTTTAGCACTGTGACAATTGTTACGTTACATTTGTTAACGTCGATTTTAACATCTGTTGGTGAAATCGGGCATCAGAAAAATAGTAGTTTAAGGGACATATGGTACTCCACACTGTATCAGTAGTTTTGCGTTATATTTAGAAAAGCTATGAAAGGTTTATAAATTTATAAAAAATGATTATGTAAATATATTTATTAATTTAAATATGTAAAAATATATGTAATTTGTGATTGGCCGAAGTAATAATTGTATGACGTAATGTTGTGACGTGGAATCAAATCGGCAATCAGAAAATTAAGAGAAGAGTAACGATAGTTACGAAAAATCAATAATCTTGGTATAGAAAGAGTTTTGTAATGGTGGAATGTGATAAATAGTGGTGCAAGATCAAGAACATTTAAGTAATAGTTTGAATCTGTTTAAATATAACAAAGCAAGAATTTATCGATGTGTTGGAAGTGACTGGGAAAGGAATTTCAAGTAAAATGTAATCTAAATAATACAATTAAATTGTTACAAAATTTGACTTCTCCGAAACTTTATTTCGAACTACGCCTTAAAACCAAGAATCTCATGACTCTTAGTTAACCAAGTACAATCATCAAGAAACAAATCAAAATACAACGAATTTGTTATTTCTGGCTTCTCGACGTGAATCTTCGAAAAGTCAACGTGCATCCCATCTCAAATATAAAAATCCCGCACCAAATTGCGCCCGAACGTGTGACTGTTTAAGGTGGTGAGAAATTAACGACGAATAGTCCCAAATTCCTGTCCCAACACTAAAGCACAGTTCTAAAACATACTCCAGATTCCGAAGTTTTTAGCAGATTTTACAACCCTTTACGTTACTTTGTAAGTAACTACTCAACTATAAAAGCCCCTTGAGAAATATGGAGCAAACTTAGCTGTTAAATATAAGAAAGGTCCGAAGAAAACAGAAGCATATTGTAATTTGAGGCAGAACAGGTATAATATTGTCACGGCAACAGCCATAAAAGTTTCGGCACAAATAGGAAAACAGTCGACGGATAAAGTTTCACGATAATAATGAGTCTAGCGAACAAGCTAGTGGAATTATTTTCATATGCGTTAGTCGGCAGGTAACATGAGTTCGAATGTTTGCGTTGCCCTAGTTTCATTCTTTCTTCTCATTAACGTCTGGAAGTATAATTATATAACAGCTTTTAATCCCCGAGTTTTTAACAGAATTGTGATCCTAATAATTGGTGATTGTATAAATTTTATGGAATAATACACTAAATCTAAATAGAGACTGCCATTTTGAACCTTTCTGTCACATTTGAGCGATGTTACACAACAGAGTGATGTTAATTAACTCGAATGCTTTCTCTTCATGTGTATTCTCTAACCTAAATCCGTGCCAGTCCGTTTTTATGTACTCGACAGTTGATATGCTCCTCATATACGGAGAGGCAAGAGTGAATGCGCAGGTTGAGCATTTATACTAAGAGAAATATCCCAATGGACGCAACCAACACCAAGAACCTCCCAGACTGTTGAAAGACATCTACCTAAAACATCGTCGCTAGCAAGGACGTCACATGAGAGAGAGCTACCACTAACACCGTGGTGCGCGTACGCTGTTTTTAAGTTCCATACGAAACAATCCGCAGTCTATTAAACGAGCAGTGTCAGAATACACAATCGTTAACCAATCTTCTGAGGTATAAATACTGTGAGCCAGTAAGCTTCATTCATATAATTAGCACCCTTACCAGGTACTCTAAGGGTGATATTACGAATTTTGAGTAAACTTGAAGGATACTCGTGCACAGAATAAAGGACTATGGTCTATATACTCTGTGGGTCGTTATTTTCCTACCAGGTTACTTCATGAAGCCTCGTGTCTTCCTTACGTAGAGGACGAAATCAGGCGTCGGGTATCAAAATTCTATAATATTTTATCCAGACATAGAAGTGCCCTTGTTATATCTTTGGGAGATTATGACCCCACTAGACGCGGTTCCAGACTGTCTTGTGGGCACCCGAGATAAACCAAGAGCTAATCCTAACAGCAGCTAAAGCTGAGTTCCACATAATTCTTCTAAGCTATTTGGCATCAAAGCTTTCAACCTAACAAAAATTTAAAATTAGGTCACCAGGGTGCAAGGTTTTGCATCCATTTCCTCAACCTAAGGTAATTAAAATTTGTGACCTCAAAAAATTTCTACCCAAAAACCCACAATCCATCCTACAAAATCTATAGAAGAAAAACCTTACCTGCGATAAAACCCTTAACGTGTGGGCACGCAGCAAAATCCTTCTGGCTTTATACAGCCAGCCAGCACTTCGGTCGGTCGAAGGATGCTGGGCCAAGTGACAAATGATGCGAGGTTCGTCACCAAGATCCTGTTTTAAGATGAACTAGTATTCCGCAAAAATTGGGAAAGTAAATCCCCACATCACGCATTACTGGAGTGTTAGTAATCCTCACTGGGTAAGGAAAGGAGATTCTCAGAAGTAGTGGTGAGTGCAGGGTGTGGGATCTCGGGCGACCACATTGTTGGACTAGATTTGTTCGAGCAGGTACCTGAAGAGCTTCCCTTGATACTAAAAGATGCAGGTACAGCTTCAAGAGCTATTAACGATGTAATTTCAGCAGGGTAATTCTTCACCGCATAGATCGTTCTAAATACAGTGAATCCTAATCATTGAATAGGAAGAGAAGGACCAGTCTTCTGACCAGCCAGATCTCCTAGTCCAACCCCCATTGACTTCTTCCTCTGGGCTTATCTGAAGCAATACGTTTATGCAGCAAGGACAGAAGTATGTCTTTGCCAACGTATTACCAATGCATATAAATTCATCATACTTGCTAATTTAAATGAAACAGGTTCTCAAGTGTGCATTAACCATCAAGGGTATGCAGTTAGAGCACTTGCTTCGTGTAAGAGTATTTTCAATCACCAACAATTCCAAACAAGTTGGAATTTGGTTGCAAAAGGCTCCTTTCATGCTCATCATAACTATCAATAGGAGGTAATATTTATTTATAAAATACCTTTGAGTAGAGCAAAGAAATCTACTGTTACAACTTCCATGTTAAAAATCATCCGATACGCAATGTAATTGCACTTCCAGTAAAATGAAATCCACATATTTCCCGTTTTAATAGTTTCTTAACTGTATTTTATCCAAAAGAAACATTAAACAATAAAATATCAAATGATAATTTTAAATTACAGTAACATTAACGGTTAGACATATCATTAGTTTAAACAAAGATTACTCGTTAATTTTACAGCATGTTAAAAAGATTATTTCATTTAAGTTTACGAACCACCTTTACTCCAAACAGATATTTCACAAGTATGAAAGAACTGTACAAAAGTGAAGATAATGATATATTTTCTTGTCACAGTAAACATTTTCAGTTGTCAATTATGCAGTCCAAATGCATTAAGAGCTACACTATTACTCCATATTAGTGGTCTCGCTAAGTACGAAACAGAAGCTATTCATGTAAATATTACTTTAGATATAATGTGGCTGATGTTTTCATGTTAGACCAAATTTTTCTGATTGCATCGATAGGGGCTGTTGACTCATCTTGTATTATGCTGGCCATGAAATTGCATATCCTTTCCATGATGAGAGAAACAAGTGAATGGTGACAGCGCCTCAAAAATGAATATCCTGGATTTCCAAACCAGCAACAATGGATATCTCCATAAGGCTGGTACAACCAACTATTATTTGAATTAATTTGGTATATAAATTCTATGTAAACTCCAAACCAGCAACAATGGATATCTCCGTAAGGCTGGTACAATCAACTATTATTTGATTTAATTTGGTATATAAATGAGATGTACTGCTCTTTCAGTGTGGCATGTTTTTACCTATCTCATACAATTTAAGATTTAAGAGAATTCCTTCCGATACAAGAAAGTTCATAATCCATTCTCAGAAAATTCTAGTAGTTTAGGATTTTGAAGAGGTTTCTGTGTTTATGCGAGGTATTTATCCGAGGTTTCCTGCATGAGTTATACTATTCACATACCGTACATGGACCTCTTCTTAAAACGCTTACCTACTACGCAAAAGATATATCTATATATAGCTATAAACTGTACAATTTACTTCAAATTAAATGGTCAGCAAGTAAGTACAGAATTCGATTTCCGGCCGCAGTAAGGGATCTTTCTTTAAGTAGGATTATTCCCTATTCTCCATAGTCTCGCAAACTGGATGTGAATATGCACATGGAAATACATGGACTATAAAAGTGTTTCGTAGTCCTATATTGTTAAGCAATAAAAGAGTACTAAAAAAATTCACGGGGATCAGAAACTGTAGCGTGCATACGAAATACTATCTTGCATAACTGCACCAATGAAACTTCTATACTATGAGTATAGTTTTAAAACATTAATAAAAATGTCTAGAACAGGTACAAGAAGTGATCGTACACCCGAGGCCGTTTTTCGAGAAAATTAGAATCCAGTAACCAACATTCACTTGTCAGCTTCCCTGTCGATACAAGTGGTAAGAAACGAAATGGAGTTAGTCGTCAGTAAGCACACAGAAAAGTCAAAATAGGAAACAATCACAGGGAGACCAATGAATAAACAAGGAAACTAAGTATTAAACAGCATAATCATTGCAATTCGTTGTGAGAAATATCTCAGCTTGTTAAGAGACCTCGCTCCACTGTCCAGACAATAATTGACAGTTCGTCGTATTTTAAAAACGGTGCGAAACAGAACTGGAAGAAAGTGCTCTGACAGAAAAAACAAACAATCCGAAAATTAGTGTTGTGAAGTTGGCTTCGGAATTGGGGAGACGTTAAATTAATGTTTCGGCCAGTGCAATGCGCAATGTTTTTCGAGAAACTGGGTATAATAGTGGAGTACCACATAATAAGATCTGGGTCAATAAGGGAAATTTAATATATTTCGCAAAAGAGCTGCGGATTAACGCACCATACTTCTGGAAAAGAGTTATTCTTCCCATGAATATAAGTTATGCTGTTTACTCGATGGAAGATGTATGATCTAGCGGAGGAAGAATACATAGACGGATATAAAAGATTTAGTACTCAAAGTCAAACACGAAGATAGCTCAGTGATGGTCTGAGGTTGTATGAGTGCTTGAGGTGTGGGTCGACTGAACTTTATCGATGGAACGAAGCGCCGTAAAACGTATATGGACATTTTAAAGAAAAATCTTCATGCTAGTGCTCAGAAAGTAGGTCTTGAAAACAACTTTATTTTTCAGCAGGGCAACAACCCTGTTTGAAATAGGCACTTCAATTAGAATGGGGTTTATTTTAACCAAAGGTAAGCATGCAAGTGGAATCAGTGTCACGGAGACTGGAGGCAGTTATGAAAGTAATACACCAAATACACCAAAATATCAAATAATGAATTATGACATTTGAAAAACCTTGTTACAGTCTGATTTTTAAAAGAAGATATGTGAAAGTCATCTGTTTCTCCACGTGGGTAGTGCTATGCTGCCCACCAGATGCCCTTTCTTTATCCTCTCGAAACATAAACAAGGATTTAAGTTATCTTACCTCAACAAAAAAATGCACATTTGATATGTATTAGCCTACTTAAAGACAGAAATAAGTTGTTCACACATTCACTGAGTTGTAGGGTCTTCACATGTGATGACATGCGAGTTCTTTTAAATAATTGTTTGCACTATTTAACTAATAGGAATACCTACCGTTATCGTTGCTATACATCGTAAGTTGACATTCCCGCACTAGTGCGATATTTCTCCACAGAAACATATATACGCGTTGCACGTTCTAAAATCTAACATTTATCTTCAGTTATATTTATTAATATTTCAGCTAATATCTTAACTACTAAAATTCAGATTCATATAAATACACATAGTGTAAAAAATTATGTGCAACACACGTGGTAAGCACACAAAGGAATCTCGAGAATTGAAAAAACTCGGTGCAAGCGCCTCGTTTTTTCAAACCTTTCCTCGTTCCGTATACATTAATATCGCAATATACTGTTATTAACGACTTTGTTAATTGGCATGTTCATATCAACGCCGCCGATATGCTGGAATTTTGCCCCACAGCAATTATTTTACGTGCAAGCATACCTACTGACATGGGACTGTCGCTTTTGTATAAAAGGAATTAGCTGTTCATTGATAAGGAGCAAACCCTCGTCTTCCTGTTGGAGGAATTCCCTAAGAGAAAGACAAATTCTCTAGCTTGGCTGTGCAATGTAACAACCCGAACCGTACGCTGATCTTTGTCTTGGACCATGATTCCTCGGTCCACCTCTAATCCTATGTCTTAATCCTACGCCACTACGTCTTGCTTCCATGAAAACGTATTTTAATTGTGTTTAACAAAGTAGGCTAACAATACACAGCGCAACTAGGCAAACTGTTTCCCGCATACAACTAGTGATAAGTGAGCTGAGGAGTAGGTGATTCACTCACCAACCTTTCTTTACGTTACCATAGCAACGACCTTCCTTTCTTAACATTCACGTCCCTTGCCTGATGACCTTCACATATCTGCTTTTAAAAATCAAACTGTAAATATTAGGTGTACGACCAATTTTTGTGAGAAATAATATTTCTTTAATTTAAGAGTACATTAATTTGTATATGTTGTGAAACTTTTTAGGAGCAAATGCAGCACACATGCTTTAGTAAACGTGATTCAGTTATTGGCATATTTTCCTAACATCGCATTACTTTTCTTCGTGTACTTTAATGTGATTTACTATGTGTAAGAACAGTTTACGCCGTCTATAAGTTATAGACTAGTGTAACCTAACTTGAATGTTCAAAGCGATCACAAAGACAAATCCTCCGATATGGCCATAGCAGTCAAAGATGACTAGAAATGTGCAAAAGAAAACAATTGCTTTCACAGACATTACTGGGATACCCATGTTATTGGTTGAATGTTCTTAAAGGTTATTTCAGTTTCGGAGGTATTGCCAACCTCCAGTTGTTATGGATAGAGCATGGAATTTTAATAAAAGCACACAGGATCCACTATCATTGACATTCCCTTTCTACCTATTACCAAATTTGTAATTAAACTATTCATCCAATCGTATGTCAGTTATTAATTTCAAGCTTTTTAGAAGAGACTTCTCAACCATTATTTCTTTCAACCTATCGGCAGCACTTTTGAGCTTTCCGTTGCAGTATCACTGTCTGTTTGTCCTCTGCCATATGTTACATTAGGATCCTCCTTGATTAAGACAAAGTATAAGAGCCCATATCATAAGCAGACCTTCTGTTATTCCACTAACTGCATAATATACACGATATTTCCAATCCATATCACAATGAAGACGAATGGTTACTTTCCAACCTCCTCTGGTATTTTCCTCTCTGCAATTCTGACTTGTGGGATAATGCATGTGTATTACAAACGGAGTTTAGAATTGTGATTGTGGGAGGAAGCCTGACTTTGACGGGTTGTCACCGTAGCTAGGGACGAATTTGAATTGACTGGTGATTTGAGTGAACGGAAGCTGCTGGAGGAAAAACATCTCTGTATCAAACACCTGGCGCCATTATCATCAACATTCAGCCGTTGCAAAGCGCTTCTCTGCTTTTTGTGCTTAGAAGTACATATTTTAAATTTTTGAAGAGAGAATCATTCCAAAATCTATCATCTAAACTTCAAAATACTGACACAAAATTGCTTTCTATAGGAGCTTACTTTTCCATGTTCCATGATGATGTCACTGCTTTCTAACACACGTTCCAGTTATAAAACTACATAGAAAGAAATACCATAAAATATCTAGCTATTAATATTTATTTAAATTATATTTATTTACATTTAAATGAATGGAGGAAATTGCAGTGTTACTGGTTTTCAATTGTTTAATTCGATAATCCCACCGTCATTGTACCAAATATCCCTTTCATTGTTGCCATTGAAATAGCGATCGGTTTTACAGTTTTTATTGCTTTCATGTTTTATTTTTATTTGTATTTATTTTTTGCGATACTAACTTTAAGAGAATGGAACAGAAATATTTATCAGATCCATTAGTTGTAAATATCCCAAAATTGTTCTTCATTAGGGGATGGATTTTGCTTTGCACGCCTTTATTGAATCTGGTAAACAATATTTATTCTTCATTTTAGAAAAGAATTGTACTGATAAGCCTAAAAATTGCTTTCGCCTTAACTTACATTAGGCGTAGTTTTGTAATATTCACTATCACAGGATGTATACCACTGTTCTGTATAATATATGACAATATACACACATCATGTGTCATACGTACTGAAAATTCTAAGTTTTAACTTAGTTTAACTTCATGTCACTTAAAGACTGAGGGAAACAACAGTTATATATTTAATTAGCCTTAAGGTCAAGTCATGCTGATAAACTACAAAGTTGCACCTTCTCCTCCATAAGAGTCGTGTTATTGTGATCTCATTCCCACAGTAATTTTATTCTTATCTAAAGAATATTTGTACTTAAGAACAAGATTTATTTTGACCCTAGCAGTATTTTAAAGTTAAATATCATGATTATGGTGATTCATAAATCTTAAACAGACTCGTTAAGATTATCTGGTATCTCAAGTATGTCTAAGCTCTGACCCCAGCGATAGTTATACTCAAACATCGTGTCACAATTAGAACAAACTAAAAATTTAAGATATGTTTTTCAGACTAATAACTTTTTATTTGGCCGCAAACTCAAAGACGTGGGTACTGGATTGCTCGTATGCTACAGAGTGGACTCGGCATAGTTCCAGTGTGGTTTATTGTACCTATGCCCCAAGTGAGACCGCCTTGGGAAGAAGGATGAGGTGAGAGCAGAAAAGGGACAGCCGTCCCAGAGTCACGATAGTGCATGGGGTAGGATTCCCACAATTGACCAGTTGTAAACTCCCTGGCTGGGCAATACTTGTTGGTGCGAGATCTACCCGAAAGTCCGAAGCCTCTATCAGCCCGGGAACGATGGGAAACTCCGGGGTTCTTTCCTCGGGGCAATACCTTGAGTCTAAACCCCCCCCCCATCTACAACAACGTCAAGACGGGTGGAAGTGGATACGCCACTTACGCGCGTCAGCTCCGCACGGAAGACTACCAAATAACGTCGGTGGGGCCGCCTGGTGATCTAGCACACCTTCTACTAGTTATGCAGGCTAGTACACGGGAATTTTAGGCAACCCTCTGCCCCTCCGGACAGCCGAAGCCTTCCCGGAGGTACCCGATTCCCCGCGGGTAATGGGAACACACTGCCCCATCGAGTCCAACCCAATCCGAAAAACTCCCATTCAGGGACGGGCTCGAATGTTCGGCCCGAGGTTCCTCTAGTAACATCAGAGGAGTGCTAAGGGTCCGCAATACAGCTGGCATCCCACCCACCATGGTAGTCCCAGGAGCATATGCTCCAGCAGTGCAGCGCCGAGACTCCCGCCGACAATTCTACCCTAAAAGAAACCACTAGATGAGAGACAATGTGACATGGACAGAAAAATTCGGGGAATATAATTAACCTACCCAGCAATCGCCTGGCGACCCGGGAAAACCCCGGAAACTATGAGTCAGGTAAGCCACCCACGGAAATCAACCCAGACCTCCCGAATTCGGGCTACGGACGAAACGACCTAAGCCATCCCGCCCGGTATGACATAGGTATAAGCGCCTTGAGTTTTAGAGAAAGGAAACCATTTTACAGAAAACCTGTTCAGAGGGCAGAGTTTCTGTAAACGTGAAGATGCCTGTTAGCGAAAGTAAATGGAGCAGTTTCAGGTATGTTGTCAAATAATAAAATACTGTAAAGAGTACTTCATGCAGCCTATTACCCATAAAGATATCTTGTGTCCTCAGTTTTTCTTTTTAATGTGGCCTCCCGGGATATATGATGAGTTAATTGGAGAATTTAATGTCAGGAAGGCACGTTGACCATGGTAGCTCAAGGGTAGAGCAACTGGACGGAAACCAGTAGATCCGTGGTAAAATCCCGGCCATGGCATTGAATTTTTCAGTTGGCTCTAATTAATTAAACCTCGGTTTTTCTCTTACAGCTTAATTACTGCCATCTTTCTTTTCCATTAACAAATATGTTACAACAATGTAGCTAACAAGCAATGTGTGTCAATGCCATTCATACTGCCTAATAACACTGGGCAACAAAAAGTAATTTTTGACTGTTTTGAGCACTTCATGAGGCAATTCCTACTAATTTTGGGTTGAGAAAAACAAATGTGAAAATGAAAAATGTTATTAGCTCTAGTTTCTATGATTTACACAAGGTGGAAGTATTACATATTAACGGATTGAGAGAAAAGGATACATTTTAATTACTTACATGCTAACAACAATAAAAGTGTATTTGATTTTTTTAACTGGTAATTACATGCTAAGAGTTCTAAATTGCTGGAAAAATACTTCGCAGATAGTCGTGTCTGAAAAGAATCATGTGGTGGCCTATTAACTTCGTCGTCTTTTAGCTTGCCTTTTGTGATGGAGCTCCGCAGAATCCCTATACAAAGACCAACAGTAATCAGCAAGCATTACTTCATTCCAACGACCCTGATATCTTTGTTCCATAACAGAAATATCCTGATGGAATCTCTCCTCATGTTCATCACTAACAGATCCACAACTAGGAGGGAGAAAGTCTAAGGTGGCAGTGGAGAAAATGGATCTTAAGGGACATGTTGCATCCAAGGTTACAGTATTTTTGCAGGAGTACTGTCACCAAATGCTTTTAGTTGTCATCTCTTTTGTTGCCTAAAAATCCATGAAGGTTTCCCAAGCTTCCTTTTTTGTCCCCCCTCTAAACTTTGGTGAAATGCAGGATCCTTTACAACTTCTCTTATTTGTGGTCCGACAGAAATGCCTTCCTTAACTTTTGCATCACTTAATTTCCAAAATTTATCTTGATTGTGTTTTGTTATTTGACAGGTGTGCCAACTCCCAAAAGAGTTACCCCAAATAAAAATGAAATGGCACGTTATCTTCAAAACAAGAGCTAATCTATCATTTCTATGGTGAATTTTGTATTCATCAGATGAAAATACATATAAATTCACTATTTTTAAGCCCGAACCATCTTCATTGTTGTCCAGTGTATTTATTAATAGTAATGAATCACAGCGTCTTATGTGCTACCACGCACTTCTTACCGTTTGTACAAAGAAAATATCTATTTGACAACATGAAATACTCTGCTTTCTTACCTCCAGATTGTGGGAAGACAAAACACCATCATATGTTCATTATAAAATTTACGACGAGAGGGTTACCACTCGTATCTCTTCATTAGAGGGCGATCCTTTTTCTTTTGCAAAACTCTCTAAAGATTGGGCACTACCAATGGAGCTTGAAACAAATCGTGGATTCCTTAGAGGTCCACGGAGTACCTGAGCCTGGCTAATGAAACCCTCTCACAACAGGAGAAATAAAGTGCGATGCATATAAACCTGAACCACTTTAATAGACCTTAACTTTTGAAGCAATAATAGGGCACACGTGCAACTTTGGAATAATATAATATAATAATATAATATAATATAATATTATATAATATAATATAATATAATATAATATAATATTATTATTGGGATATTATATTGGGATATTATACTATTTTCATCTCAGAGAAAATTTTGGATATGTCCTCCACCAGCATCTATACATGTTTGTAGTCGTCTCACCATATTCGTTTAAGTTATACGGAGATGATATCGAATTGAGAAAACGTTATCTCCAGGAAGTTGGAGCATCGTGCCATACATCTCATGACACTATGAAAGTTGTAACCGGTTTCTTTGATAAGCGAATAATTTCAAAAGGTCTGTGGCCCCCAGATCTCCTTACCTAACCTCATCGCTTTTTTTTTTCCTTGTGGGGGTATCTGAAAATAGAGTGTACAAGAATAGGCCACGGACAATTGATATTCTCAAGGAATCCATTCGAACCGAAATAAGTAACATTGGCGAGGATACTCTCCGTAAAACTTTACAGAATATGGTGAGACGAGTACAAATATGTATAGATGCTGGTGGAGGACGCTTCCAACATTTTCTCTGAGATGTAAATAGTGTAATGTAATCTCCCAATTGTGTAGTCTATTCTCCCAAAGTTGGTTCAGCTTTATATGGATCGCACTATACCAAAACTCCAGAACTGGAGTAGATTTTATAGGACTATTTTTACAGTAAAATAAATCTATTTACTCAAAAATCATTATTATTAAAATGCAGATACAAAATATGTATATTTACCCACAACGTAAGCTGCGTTCTTAGCTAATAAATCAGATATGTGGTCATACTATATTTAATCACTGCAACATTATCACTTAAACTAATTTATTTCCATGTAAAACTACGGTTAGGCATGCAATATTGCAGTGATTTAATAACCAACATTATAGATGTGATTTTTATAGGATATTACAGCAAACATAATTTAGATGTAGGATTATTGCACACCTAATCATAAAATCTGTAAAACTTGCAATGAATTTGTGTTTATGTTAAAAACAGATGACGAAATAGTACGTATATTGCTCCTTAATGACCATACAGTAACGAAATTGTATTTTTCACTCAGTTTTTCTTAATTTACCTCCTCCAACCTAAGTAACATCGGACGATGAATGGAATTGGTGAAATGATGCTCGAATGAGTCCAGGGTCCTTAGAGCTTAGAGTTACCCGACATTTGTCTCTCAGGATAGGGGAAAACCCCGGAAAGAACCTCATCCAAGTAACTCATCCTGACCGAGATTCGAACTCGGGACCTCTTGAACGCGAGGCAGACATGCTACCACCACGCTACAGAGGCGGGCTTCATTCAGTTGAAGTGTAGGATAAAATACTGTAGGCTAGTCAGAATTCTTATAAAGAAACGGAGTATATTTATCATGCCAGAAGGTGACAAACGAATTTCGAATAAATTTGAGGGAGTCCGCATTGAAAATCATCATTCTTATAACATGATTAAGTTTCTTCTTTTTTAATTTTACATCCTCCAACGGATAGTCCAAGTCATATCGGACGGTGAATGAAGTTGGTTAAACGGTGCTCAAATGTTTCCAGGGTCTATGGAGCTTACAGCTACCGATATTTAAGGATAAGGGCAAACCCCGGTAAAACCCTTATCCAGGTAACTCACCCTGACCGAGATTTCAACAGGGGTCCTCTTGAACGTGAGGCAGACATGCTACCATCTACGCTATGATTAAGTTGTTTTTAAAATGACTTGTCTTCATAAATGTGTATTTTCATCTGTATCATTATAAGGCATTTGTATAGCCTGAAGATATTGCGCAATGCATGATTTATTTTGAATCTTTCCTTATCTAATTTCTTATACGGTAACATTGATAAATCTCGTCTTAGCTGGGATGTCACACAGGGGTAATTATAACTGCTAGGGTAAAATGAATACAGGTTCCTAAGCAGTCGAATGAGGCGCTACAACCATTGAAGTTGTTTCTCCATTATTAGTTTCCGGATCTTACTCTCTCAGCTGCAAAATGAAGTTTGCTGCATCAATAACGTTTGTGCAGCTTGTGCTGTCTCCTCGCTGTTGTTATAATGCACAGTGACTCAAAAGTCACTCCCTTTTCTGAATATACCTAAATGATTAAATTTTGTTAAAGTTATCCCTCTTTTGTTTGTAACGACTTATGTAAAATAGAGTATTGTAACGGACCTCTGGAGCACCCTGTACCAGCTGCGAACGGAAGGCAGGGGGGAGGACCGCGTTAGCCACACCTTCTCCTCGTTTGTCTTGTAGTGGTGACAGACTTGTGGTTAGGGGAAAACATGACTGGTCGCCTGTTTTTTTCTCTACACCTGTTTCTCGACCTTTCGTTTACTGGAACATTCTCCTGGTCACTAGAAACCGGCGATATTCCGATATAAAGAGGGTTACAGACAGACGGAGTTAGTTCAGTTGTTGGTTGTTGGTCAATCAGTTGGCTAGTGAGTGTGAGCGAGAAGACAGTCGCAGTTCTTGGTGTAAGGGTTAGTCAGTGACGTGTTAATGAACGAAAGGATTGTGCAACGGAAGACTGTACGTAACTGAGAACGCATCGGAGTTTATGTAATCGCGAGCACAAGTGAAGTTGTAACGGACGAACTGGTAAATTGTAATTGTGTGCAGTACGCAATTTTGTGTAATTGGCAAGTGTTAAACTGTAAGTCGGTAGAAATAAAGAACATTGTTGAGTGGTGTAATTGGACTTTTTATTCCACGAACCCACAAAGTCACACTGGTGTCAGGAAGCGGGAAGATAACATCACCGAACATTACAGCCATGGAATCCGCATTGGAAATGCTTTTGGCGAAGATGAACGAGTTAACAGAGAAAACAGAAGCGGCAAACAACAACCTCACCGCCGAGTTGAAACAAATGAAGACGGCCAACGACAACATCACCGCGGAACTGAAACAATTGAAGACGGCCAACGACAACATCGCCGAGAAGATGGAGCAAATGAAGGCCGAGTTAACCACGGAAATGAGAGCAGCGAACGACGGTCTGGCTACCGAAATGAAGGTGGCGAATGAGGCTCTCGCCGCCAAGTTTGAGGAACGGTTGGCTGGCGTGGGGGATGACGTCACGAAGCCGGGCAAGCGGAAGGGTCAAGTAGACGACCGCCTTAATGATTTAGAGGAAAAGGCCGACAACATCGCAAAACCCTTCGCCCGCCTGACGGAGGAAAACCGGCCTTATGTGTGGACGGAGGACGCCGAAGACGCTTTCCAGCACCCGAAGGGGACCCTGTGCAGTGCTCCTATTTTGGGTTTCCCACAACCGGGTGGCGCCTTCATTGTGGACACCGACGCCAGCGACCATTGCATTGGAGGTGTCCTATCGCAGATCCAGGACGGCCACGAGCGCACAAGAGTGGAAGAGGAGGAGCGTGCCGCAGCAGTCCGAGTAGTTGTGGCAGTGCCTGCTGAAGGCTGGGATAGCGCAGGCCTGAGGAGGGAGGAGCTGGCGGACGCAGACTTGGGGCCACTCTTGAGGGAAGTGGACGCAGGGACGAGACCAACCTGGGAGGACATCGCACCGAGGAGCGCCACCTACAAGTCGTACCGGGCCCAATGGGACTCGTTAAAGACCAGAGAGGGCGTGCTGTTCCGGGTATGGGAGTCACCCGATGGGAAGGCGCGGAGAGGACAGTTGGTACTTCCCCGGAGCAAGGTCCCGGAAGTCTTGGAGGAAGTGCACGCCGGTACTTCAGGAGGACGCCTGGGAGCGAACCGAATGATTCACAAACTACGGCAGCGCTACTTCTGGCTCAGACTCCGGGCAGATGCTGGTGGTACACCTGGACCGCCTCGCACGCTACGATGGGGCTGTTCGTGGGCGAACAGCTTTGAGGAGGGAGCAGTGTAACGGACCTCTGGAGCACCCTGTACCAGCTGCGAACGGAAGGCAGGGGGGAGGACCGCGTTAGCCACACCTTCTCCTCGTTTGTCTTGTAGTGGTGACAGACTTGTGGTTAGGGGAAAACATGACTGGTCGCCTGTTTTTTTCTCTACACCTGTTTCTCGACCTTTCGTTTACTGGAACATTCTCCTGGTCACTAGAAACCGGCGATATTCCGATATAAAGAGGGTTACAGACAGACGGAGTTAGTTCAGTTGTTGGTTGTTGGTCAATCAGTTGGTTAGTGAGTGTGAGCGAGAAGACAGTCGCAGTTCTTGGTGTAAGAGTTAGTCAGTGACGTGTTAATGAACGAAAGGATTGTGCAACGGGACTGTTCGAACTGTGTATGAGTATCGGAGTTTATGTAATCGCGAGTACAAGTGAAGTTGCAACGGACGAACTGGTAAATTGTAATTGTGTGCAGCAAGTAATTTTGTGTAATTGGCAAGTGCTAAACTGTAAGTCGGTAGAAATAAAGAACATTGTTGAGTGGTGTAATTGGACTTTTTATTCCACGAACCCACAAAGTCACAGTATATAGTATTCAAACGGCGATGTTCATTTGACATTGCCATGACAAGTTTTTTTCCAAGATAAATTGCAGTGCTGAGACATCTTAAAATAGGCCATGTCAACAGACACAGCTGCACTTTTGGAAGCAAATGAATTAACTAGATGCCACTATTTGCCTTAGAATCGCATGCAGTTGATTTGTTTTTGATTTCACAGCCACAGGAATGAAATATCTGAAAATATCAGCCCTTGTGCTGTACAATAAGTTAATTACGGTAATTTGAACTTTTTCTAGGTACGTTCAACATGATGGTGCTTCCCAATTTAGTCAAAACTTGTGAGAAACGTCATCTTACTTTAATAAAGTGTTACTTCCATTGCACCGTATCTACGCATTTATGAGGTCCGGGGTAATTCCCGCGGCTGGCCTACGTGACACACGGGTTTTTTCAGGGTTCTTTTCGGGTCGCTAGGCGAATATTGGGTAGGTTAATGACATCCCCGAATTTCGTGTCCCTCTATGTACCTCCACCATTTCACATCATGTCTCTCTTTCAGGGTAGAAGTGTCTGCGGGTGTATCGGTGAATCAAGGCAGGATGTGCTCCCGGTAACCACCTTCGTCCTCCAGTAGGACACTTTGAGCCGGCCTAGTGAACGTTTCAGAACCACAGCAGGTGGCATGCCGGGTGTGCAAACCTGTAGGCAGATTTCCGATGTTTAATATACCCTTATTTGCAGTAATTAATTAAAATAAGTAAGAAACAAATGAACTGCAATCGAGCTCTGGCATGTTTCGGAGCCGCGGCAGGCGATATGCTACCAGACTGCCTGGGAGCTTATAACCGGTATATGGTAGGGACTTAGCCCTCTGCACTGTCGTTACTCCTTGTGGTCAGCAACCCTCTTTTTCCTCTCGTCTTATCCTTCCTCCCGGGGATAACCCCACTTCGGGCATAGGTTCAAAAGATCAGTCTGGTCGACGTGCCTAATTCCCTCCGTGACATCTATCTTACCCTATCCACTGCACCATATTCTTCATTGAAATGGGCATTGTCTTTTGGACCATAAAAAAGCATTTGACCTCTGGTATCATTTTGTCCTAAATACCCTTTGTCGGATATTATGTGTCTCGGGAACTTGAAGTGCAATTTAGACCTCAAAAGCTTTCTCTTCCGTAGAATAGCGTAATGGTAGAGAACATGAAATGTAGTAGTGCTTGAAATTTAACAATTTGAATAAAAACGCATTAGGAAACGGTATTTTTTCCTTTTTTTCATGGATAAGAACTTCAGCCTGTTTCGGCTATGGTTAATTTCACACACACACACACACACACACACACACACACACACACACACACACACACACACAACAACACACACACACACACACACACACACACACACACACACACACACACACACACACACACACACACACACACACACACACACACACACACACACACACACACACACACACACACACACACACACACACACACACACACATGTCTTACCATTCAACAGTTATACAAAAAAAGACCTGAAGAGTGAAGAGAACTTCAGGGGTTATGCCCAAAGAATTCAAGATATACATTATACTTTATATTAAAGCGTTCTAAATACATGACATTTTAATTAAAAATGAACATTGTAGAAAAATATTTATTTAAGGCGTAGAATGGGATCCGGAAATTTTATGCCTTCATGTCGCATCTTTGGTAGATGCTGCAGATAAATAGAATTGGGTCTTACTGTATTTTCATATTTAGGATTTTTAATTTTTCTTTCATTGATGAGCTATTAAATTTTTAAATAAGCTTCAAAAGGGGTAGAAATTCGCTACTGACTAGGCTTTGCTGGATTATTATAAGTTCCACGGAGAATATCGATAAATATTAAAGAATCAGTTAATCCCATTTGTACTCTTCAATAGCACTTTTCTGTTGGCAACATTGTTATGGTCTCCAGCTCCAAACCAAGTAATAACACTTCTTATTCATGACCTATTTCAGTTATTGCTTCTTGTATAGGGAGCTGATGTTATTTCTGTCCCAGTTTGTTTAGTACTTACCGGAGTTGTGATGTTTATTTAAGACATTAACAGCATAAACACATTCTGGGTTCTCTTAGAAAATGACGGACTGTTTTACTGCTCAAATTGTTATGTTTATTCTGCCAAGAGCTTTCAGATATAACCTAATATATTATCTTATTATATATTATATAATTTATCATTTGTTATCTTAGCAAAGGTTCTTGTTAGTGAACATATACTTTCATAATACAATTCAACAAGTGTAATATGAATGGAAATTTAAAGCGATTGCCATTTTTATGTTTAAAATATTGTATTACAGTCAACATTTGAGGTCCATATTTCATTGTATGTGCATGCTTTGAATACCAAAATAGTAATTTTTGTAAATAGGTGTGAAATGCCTGTCTGCCTTTCAACAAAATTACTCAAAAACGAAAAGCGAGTTAATGCCTATTGTGGTATTTAAGCTAGTATTATCCAAGGACACGACACGACACGACACGACACGACACGACACGACACGACACGACACGACACGACACGACACGACACGACACGACACGACACGACACGACACGACACGACACGACACGACACGACATGACAACTTCTCAAGAAGAACCTCCGCCCCAAATTGTGATCTACATTGGAGCATTTTCGTTAGAAAGCTTATATATTATATTTTATTAACCAACTAAATTTACCTTGTAAGGTTCTCTTCATTCTGAGTGACCTTGTACAATTTCGGAATCGTAAGAGATAGAAAATATGTTACTACACAAAAATATAGATCACATTAAAGGAAACTGTTCATGTCCAGTAAAATTATTTTTGCCATTAACAATTTCTAAGGTATTACTTGCTATTGGTTTGAATTTTAAGGCAGTGTCATTTGATTTCTCGCGGTCATTAAAGAGCATGGAATTTAAAAGCGAATTTTAGGTGCCCACATTTTAAAAATAGTATTTTATCACTTCAGTTACTGCTGTAAATATGTAACGAATACTTACCTCCATAAAAAGAGGTAAATTGATCAGTAAGCTTACATACTGAAATTATAAATCTACTACGCTCAAATTCTCCTTGAAGCGATGACTAAAGTCCTAACAATTTATTAATATGTGAAATAATTCACTGGAAATGGACATAATAACTCATTAGGTAGAATAAGAATAATTATAAAACAGTAATATAATAATGGCAAGAATGATAAGAAGATATAAGCCAGGTAAAATGCTAAATACAAGTTCTAAAAAAGATTTAGAGTTCTGTATATTACTTTCTTGCTTTAACACTGCTAAAAACGTGTATCTCAAGAATCGAAATGTCTGTAGTTAATTGAGAATACCATAGGAAACAATAACCATATTGTCACCCAATTAGCGGAAGGCATGACCGGCGACAGCTGGAAGGGACCCGAGGCAGCCGAGCCACGCCCCCCCCCCATTAATCTCAGTCACTAACTGAGGGGTGATCAGGGAAATGTCACTTGTCCCTGGACGTTTCTCTCCCCTTCTCCTGTCCTCTGGAACTTTCGGGTGATTCACGGAAAACCAGAGACTTCTAGAAAAACAGTGATATTCCTATAAAAAGGGCTTCAATGTGTAGTCAGTCAGTCAGTCAGTCAGTGCTTGAGAAGCTAGCGAACGTACGAGAAGACTGTGTACGTGCATCGGAACGGTAATGGACGAACTGGTGAATTGTAATTGTGTGCATTACGTAACTCTGTGTAATTGGCAAGTGTTTAACTGTAAGTTGGTGGAAATAAAGAACATTTTAGAGTGGTGCAATTGGACTTTTAATTTCACGAACCCACAAAGTCACAATATCGACAGAACCTCTAAGTGATCTTCAACTATGTGCACGTGTAAAACAACTTCGAAAAAAAAGAAGAAGAAGAAGAAGAAGAAGAAGAAGAAGAAGAAGAAGAAGAAGAAGAAGAAGAAGAAGAAGAAGAAGAAGAAGAAGAAGAAGAAGAAGAAGAAGAAGAAGAAGAAGAAGAAGATAAGAGTTGCGTTACTTTATTTAGATTTGTTATGAAGAAGAAGAAATGCGTGAAGTAAATATAAACTCGTTAGAAGTTGGGCAAATTAGAAGGTTACACTGGGAAGTTTTCATATGCGCATCAGTGAATATCCCCCACCTAAACGACAATTACTTTAAGTATGTATAGAATATTTTATAATAAATCATAGTTATAAGAATTAAAATGAGCGGAAGCGCAAGTCTCAGACATCCATTATCACCCAAAAACAAAATCATGAGATCAAATGTTGTTCTATTGTTCCGAAAACAAATTTATATTGAATATAACTATTTCAGAAACAGTATGGTCAGGGTGAGTTGCCTGGATAAAGTTTTCCCAGGGTTTTTCCTTATCCTGAAGGACGAATTTTGGGTAACTCTAAGCTCTATTGACCCTGGGCATATTTGAGCACCATTTAACCAATTCCGTACATCGTCCGATATATGACTTAACGTTGGAGGACGTAAATTACAGAAAAATAATATTTGTGAGAGCGTTAAGAGAAATTATGAAAGCATAAATTAATTGTTCACATTTAAAACATACTCTTAAAAATATAAAATATGTATAATAAATATTTAAGTAGTTGAAGGAACATTTGTCCAAAATAAATACTTTTTATCGAAAAAATAAAATCCAAGTTTTATAACCTCATTAGTTCAAGATCTTGATCTAATACAACGCCATCACACAGTGTCCACCTAAAATAGCACACAACGTAATATCACATAAAATACCTTTCATCCTTTAAAGAATTAAATTTCAATTGAGCAGCTACTGGTTCTTGCGACTTTTGTCATAAAGAGTACAGACCCTGGTGGGGAACTATAGCAATAAAATGATCAATTTTCACCAAAATATAATCTGGAATTCCGCGTAGCGTGTATGTAATGTTTTCTTTCTGTAGAAAGGGTAAGTGTCGTAAGGAGCAAGGGATGCTATTTCCAGGCGCCCTCAAACCGGAGGTCCCCCATCAACAGGCCATGAAGGCCTCTGTAAACAGGTTGTCTATCTGGAGCAACATCAACCAAATAAAACAATGGGGCCATCAACATTTATGGTTCCCATGTGGAGGATTCACAGCCGACTGACTGAGTTCATCAATAATGCATCAGCGCGTTTGTTTTGTGGACTAGGGGTTCAGCAGCTTAGAAGAGGAAAAAAATACGAGTAGACCTTGTGAAGCTACTACCACATTATTTAGATCAGCAGTGAGTAAGGCGTGCGGATGATCCCAATGATTGATGCTCTTCTTTTTTCAACTACTCTCGTCGACGTGTCCAATTGTGGCCACTTATTCTGCATATTCAGCGAACCACTGCTTATTATTCTAACCGCTGCTGCAAAAACTGACACAAATATTCAGGTTCATTTTGCGCTTCGCTAACTGCGTTTCGACAATGTAGAAATGAAAACCTTTTACCTTTATTTCTCATATAGTTTCACGGAAATTAAACAAAATGGACTTTCTATGAGCAAACAAATGGCGAGATTTCTGGATCTTTAGTTCTAATTTTAATCTGAGTATAATGGTTAGGTTAAGTATTGCATTCCACTTAAACACTCTATATATATTTTAAAAAATAATTTTTGGAGACTGTCTGAATCTAAATAAAATACAATTTTAGAATAATATTGTGCATCTGAGCAGCAAAACACGAGAATGAATATCCCTTGTATAATGTGATCCATATAAACCTGAACCATTTAAATACGTCATAACTTTTGAACTAATAATAGGACACCGTAGAACTTTGGGAGAATATAATACACAATTGGGAGATTACATTACACTATTTACATCTCAGAGAAAATGTTGGAAGTGCCTACACCAGCATCTATACATGTTTGCACTCGTCTCACCATATTCTCTCGTCCACCACAAAATGAGATTTGTGGTGGACAACACGGCGCTGGGGCGGGTTTTCTCCGGGGTCTCCGGTTTCCCCCGCCATCTCATTCCATCGGTTCTCCCGTAGGTGAAGGGATCCATCCCTTTCAGGGGCAGTGTGTTTCCGATACCCGTGGGAGATTGGGTACGTCTTCGGACGGGGTTGAGGGAAGCCATTAAGTTTCCGGGTACTAGCCTGCTTAGCTAGTAGAAGGTGTGCTAGATCACCAGGCGGCCCCACCGAGGTCATATCGGTAGTCTTCACCTTGAGTGTTGACGCGCGTAAGTGGCGTATCCACTTCCATCCCGTCTTGTGTCCCTAGGACCAGATGGGGGGGGGGCTTGTTAGGAAACTAGGTCTTGCCCTACGGAAAGCCCCACGGAGGATGCCGAGCGCCTTTTGGGACAGCTCGGATAACTCCCTGGTTGAAAGAGGCCCGGGTCTTGTTCCTACGGGTTCAAGGCTAATGGGAGTAGAACCTCTGGACTCAACTGTCATCGTCTGCGGTGCCGTATGTAGTAAAAGCGGGCGTTAAACACTACACATTTCAGTTCACCATATTCTCTGAAGTTTTACGGAGCGTATCCTCGCCAAAGTTACTTCTTTCGATTCGAAAGGATTTCATGAGAACATAAATTGTTCGAGGCCTATTCTTGTACACTGTTTTAAATACCCCCACAAAACAAATGCGGTGAGGTTAGGTCAGCGGATCTGATTACAAGTTCCCTGGTGTCATTAGGTGTATGGAACGTTGCTCCATCTTGCTGGAAATAACCTTCTCTCAATTCGATATCGTCTCCGTAAAACTTCAGAGAATATGGTGAGACGAGTACAAACATGTATAGATGCTGGTGGAGGGACACTTCCAACATTTTCTCTGAGATGTAAATAGTGTAATGTAATCTCCTAATTGTGTACTATATTCCCCAAAGTTGTACGTGTGTTATTATTGGTTCAAATTTGGCAATTATATTGAACATCCCCTAAGAATGAAATATTACGATTTACAGGAATGGCATATCTCCAAATTATTTGAATAACAATTGTAATGTACACCTTGAATTTTCCGCAAATAGCCTGAGAAATCATCATATTCGTTTGAATGGCTTATATAAGTAGTAAATTATAAGAGTTTACAGAATTTAGATCTTCTTGAACCGTACAAAGTACGTCAGCCAGTTGTAATATGATTATTTAAATGACTGTCCTAAACAGAGCCCACATTAATTATATTTTAATACATATTTTATGCTAAAACAAAAGAAAAAGAAGCAGTTCCACTCTATATTTGAAAAAAAGAACGAAAAGGTAATTGTGTGATGCTTCTGAAATGAATAAACACCTAAAAGACTATATTTTGACAATTTAAATTAGCCCCATAGCACATCAGTAACTCGGCCACCTTTCGCGCAAGGGATCGCGTGTTCGAATCTAGGCAGGGGATGGGTGTTTTACTTGAGCTAGCAGTATTCCCCATCTTAATACATGGGCAGAGAGATTTAATATAAGAAATCCGATGAAAACTGTACATAGGTATTGCGTTCCAAAGGGAAGCCTGACGAAAGGATCATTGCAGTTAAGGCTGGGGTATAAATATAGTGTGAACGTAAAGTTTCGATCCATTTTAAAGAAAACGTAATATTAGATTCTAACAAATACACGTATTGTAGACTATATTACATGGTAATACACAATCCATGAACGTTTTTTCCTAGTCTCATTCGATATGACCACCTTGCACTTCCATATAGATTTCTCAGCGATGCACTGCTGCCTCAAACACTTTTTTCAGCATTGTAGGTGTGATGTTGCACATTGTCTGCCTGATAAGCTCCTTAAGAATGGCAATGGAGGTTATTTTAACTTTGTAGACCTGTGATTTCACGTATATTCATGCATAAAAGTCAAGAGGTGTCAGATCTGGGGAACGTGGCTCCCATATGTGGTGTGGGCCCCTGCGAATCCATCGACGTGGGAATACAGGTACTCCCGAACAAACAGTGCGAAATGAGGAGGGGCTCCATCCTGTTAGAATGCCATCCTGCTGTAATTGTGGTTGAAGGAACAGTTGTAGCATTTCAAGGTACAAAATGTCTGTCACTGTTTCTTCTCCAAAGAAAAAAAGGCCCATACACCTTCGATTTTGTCAATCTCAACCACACATTAACATTTGGTGTGTTTTGTTCCCACTCCATGATCGTATTTGGTTGCACTTGTCTGCTGCGCATGCCACATGTGTGGAAGATGGCCTCATCGCTAAACACATTTTGCAACAAACTGGCTTCTTCAACTGCCCGCAACAGGTCGTAATACATTTCCGCAACAAGCGTAGTCCTCAGTTCCAGTGCATGTCGAATTTGGAGATGCTATGACAGTTTTTAAGCGAAATGCAGAATCTTCTGCACTTTGGATTGTCGTACACCCAACTCCGACTTAACCTCCTGGTTGTTGCTTTTGGACTTCAGGTAACAGCATCGCTTATCTGCTGTACAGTTTCATTGTTCATCCGGGGTCTATTTCACGTCTTGCACACTGCCTCTTATTTGAAAATGTTTGATTAGTAGATATTAGCCCTTGTAGGACCAGGTTTATGGAATTTTCGTTCAAAATCCGTTTGAACCTCCTGATTAGTAAGTCCCCTCAAATGTACAGAAACATCAGCGATTCGTTCAATTGACAGCATCCTTCAGATTTCCTGTAAAAGTAATTCAAAATCAATCGGTTTCTCAAAAATGGATCGAGACTTTATGTTCACCCTGTAAAACAATTTAAATTGACACATACTTCAGTTCATCGCATATTTTGCATTTAATATGTGTGCAAAATACAAACCACATTATTAGGTTATGTTTATTAATACATACATAAACTTAACTTTTAACAATAAAAGAAATATCAAAGTTGTAAATAAATGCAGGCATACATACGACCGTAACACCTCCACTGAGAAGAGTAACCAGGAAAGATTTAAAGACTGGGTCTGCAAAAGTTTCAGTAGCCGTATATACTTTTCCAAAGTACTCAGGACTTCATGCCTTTCTCGTTAGATGCCAACTAAACAAAAGAAATTGAAGTTGGTTACAAGCCCGAAGCTGCGGTGATTTCTTGTTCTGCTAGTTCTCTCTGAAGTTTGGAAACTTTCCAATAAGGCATATCGGTTAATGCTTCAAATAAAGTTATAATGGGGGCTTGCCTGGAAAATAAAACAATGATAAATTTGTTTTGTTATGTTTGTAGAAAGCATTTTGCGTCCGAATATTTCTGTTCATTTTACCACAAATCTTATAGACTATGTCACAAATAAATAATGTTAAAGTATTCAAAACAAAATACTTTTCATAAGAAAATATTCCTCTTTTTCTTTGGCCTTTAGGAAACACCCTTATGGCCATCGAAGAAAATATTCCCTTTCAACATCAACCAGCAGGATCTTGATCTCTTAAGAATTCTATTCGGGAGGTAGCGAGTTCAGTGTCTGATGGCCGAAAGTCTCTCCAAGTTCTTTGCGTGGTATTCCTTGGTCACTAGGCGAATCTTGGGTAGGTTACATTCCTTCCTACGACTTTCTGTCCCTCAGCTGACTTAACATTATTTAAATCTCTTCTTTCCGATTCAGAAGTGTTGGCAAGCTGGCGTACAGGAATGTACACTCTATAACTGTTTTTTTCGAAATAGAAAAGGCGCTGTTCCCGCTGACGGCGGAGGACTGTATCCAAATCTTGAGACGGAGGACTGACTACACTAAGAAACGTGCAATCAAAATGAACCTTCAACACATGTTGATTGGCGCCTCCTGATTGGATTCTGGTACATCCTCAATGCAGTCAGTTTGCTCCCTCCCTCTACCACTAGTTCTACTTTAGTGATATATGGGTACTTCTAATGTCTCTACCATTATCTTAACCTCTCGAGAAGATAGGAATTCTCAAAGTAGGTTACTGTCTCGGAGATAACATCCTTGATTCCAAGTTTTGTTCCCACGGGCCTAGCATTAGCCGGTCTGACAACAAGATCCAGCGAGTGGAGAACGTTGTTTTGGAGGATCGCCGATTGAACATTTTCAGATCTTCATGCAGGATTGTGTGCACAGATCCCACGGAAATGACAGTTTTGGAGGCGATGTCTGGAAGTGTCTTGGTTTGTTGTCACACGATGTTCTGCCTTCATTGAACTATCACACCCAAGAACGTACATTAGACACATCCGTGGAACCATTACCAAATGCTTCACTCAGCTGGCGATGAATTTCAATAGATGCCACACCAAGAAAATGGAGAAAACGAATGATTACACACTTTTCTTGCAATGAAAAAGTCACCATTTTAAGTATCGAAATCAGTCCTAACTCTCGTCGTTACCACTAGAGACCTATGCACTGTACAGTGCTGCCATCTCTATCATGCATTCACAAAGAGTCCAAGTGTATTTAAAAAATATGTGTTATAACTTGAACGCAACTAGTATAGTTTTCTCTGAACTAGTGACCTCTTCATTGATCTCTGGAATACTTAAATGTAGTTTTGGTTGTGTTATATTTGTGATATCCATTGTGCTTTTCTGTAGATAGCTTATCCGTATCTTGTTTGTATCTTTGGTAACAGTTATTTTCTTTTATATTTTCAAAAGTATAAGCTGCGTAAGTCGAAATTAAAGTAATTCCAGTTAAAACACTGTAGTTCGTTACTCTTATGTTTACCACTATATTACACCCACAAGATTTGTAGAGCAACTTACGAAACATTCTGTTTATCCCGGGGAGGGAACAGAGTTCAGCCAGCACATCATCTGTTCCTGGTTTTATTTTCATTGCCGGCAGCTTTCAGAAAATACTACATCCAAGCGTGCTCTGTACACTACTATACCCGTCTTTAGTTTACATAACTTCTACACGTATTCTATGAAAGGTTATTTTTATATCTGCTTCTAGTTGATCAAGATAAACATTTGCTGAAGCGAGTATAGGAAACCAAATTGACAGTCAGATGTTTACAAGATAACGGTGTGCGTTGCCTAAGAAATCCCATATCCCTTACGTAAAATTACAAGGAATATCAGAACTTTGCAATTTTAACCCAAGTAAAATGCCTGTTTAAAGAGTTCTCAAGATTTGTGTACCAAGGTTTGGCACTCTTTTATATATATAATTGAAGTTCCCTAGTTAAAGGAAAGTCATTATGAATGAAGAAAATTTATAAAGTACTGGCAAAATATTAGGGATATAAAATGTTCCATGAAGGTAAATATAAAAAAGTGACATCAATAAAATCATTATGGCCATTTTAATGCTATTTTAAATAAAGTTTACTTAGGTGAAAATTAAATGAAAAAGTCCCAAGACTTAGCTTTGGAAAATGCTCAACTTAAATACCACATTTTCGCGAATATTTCGTGTTTCATCTAATGTATTTACAAACAGAGACATTTATCTTTAATTCAGGATGCATCAAAACATGTGTTTGTGGTGAAACTTGGGCATTAATAATTTTAAACATTTTAATATGTATATAAACTTTATTGAAACATTAGTAACAGGAATGAGAACCGAGCGAGTTTGCTCAGGCGGTTTCTTCTGTGACCCGCATTCCAGAGGGGTGAGTTCGATTCCCGTGGCCAACCTACCTGACCCATGGGTTTTTACGGGGCTTTCCCGGAACACCAGGCGAATGCTGGGTAGGTTAATTACATCCCCCGAATTTCCTGTCCCTCCATTTCATCTCCATTATCATTTTATATCATCTCTCATCTGGTGGTCACTTTCAGGGTAGAAGTGTCGACGGGTGTCTTGGCAGGATGATATGCTCTGAGGAAAACTACTTCGTCCTCTGGTAGATCGGTTGCCGGTCTATGCTCCTCACCTAGGACCATTTCGGGACCGCCAACCAGGGACCTCTGGGGCTCGGCTGCTGGACTCGTTGTCATCCCACTGTAGGGGAGCGAGTTCGTTGTCCTGACCTTTCGGGGGAAGTCTCTGGCCAAGTAAACTGTAGGGACCCTGCCCTCTGTACTGTCGTGGATCCTTGGGTCGGCCTACCTCTGTCTCCTTCGCCTCATCCTTCCTCCCGGGGGTGTCCCACTTGGGGGCATAGTAACAATGGCCCCAGCATGGTGGCCTACGTACCGAATCCCAATAGGTATAAGAACGTTACCTAAAGGAATTTGTTTAGTTTTAGCCCTTTATCGGGAATAATTTTTGTTCCATAATAAAAATATCCTCTTTGAAAATTCGTAAATAGTTTTCTAACGTGTTTTATGTTGTTCTCATAATCATCGTGTTTTATAACACATACTTGCTGACTTTATCTTCTGCTAGCAAATCTCAGTAGAAACTGCTTACTTTATTTCATCCGAAATACCTGTTTTTAAGTCATTTTTTGGGAAACAAAGCTTTATATAAAGTAAACTTCTTTTTCAGTCTGTATATGAATCAATGTTAGACCCCTTCTAAATGTAAAATGTTATATTTTTATTAACATAAAAACTGTATTAGATTAATATATAAAACCACAAGTCTGCGTACTCGCAAAGGTTTCAGACCAAAAATGTAATGTCAATATTTCAATCAAAACACGTGTTTTAAAGCCCTCTCCATGCGAAAACACAAGTATTGAAAAGTTTCCATTTGTGTGTGTAAGTGTGTGAGAGAAGGGGGACAGTATCAAAAAGAAGAGTCGATTGAAAACCTAAATTGGTACTTAAATTTAATATATTTGAAGGATAAGACAAGAAGATTTTCAGGAAAATCCCCCTTACTCTAAACCATCCTTTACAAGAAACATTTAAGACGAATTTGATTAAAATACATTTTAAGAGATTCGAAATATATATTTTGCACTTTCTGGGACTAGCCTCTGAAGTCCTTCATATTCTGGATGACTTTTGCATAACTTATAAGTCATTAGAAATAGAAGATATCCACTGCACAAAAATTAGATCCGTTTAAAGCATATAATTATGTCCAATGAATCTTTCAAATTTAATATCTTCTAGATATTCATTTATTTATTTATTTATTTGAATGAGTCACCACTTACACTTTTTTCAAATGGGAAGTCTCTCTCTATCTCTCTCTCTCTCTCCGTGTGTGTGTGTGTGTGTGTGTGTGTGTGTGTGTGTGTGTGTGTGTGTGTGTGTGTGTGTGTGTGTCTCTAGACCAGGCGAAAAGAATGGTATTCAAAGCCATTAAATAGTGGCTACCTTCTAAAATATATAACTATCAGTTCAACTTTCTGTATTCTCCTAATACCATTGTATTTAAAGCGAAATATGCTACAACAAATTTCTACAAATGTTTGTGCCTAATATTGTTGCGTGTATAGGCTGAGCAAGATCAGGAAATTACTATAATCATTGTTATGTAACATTTATTTCCGATGTCTTGAGTTTGGGCAAAGCTGTTTGTTTATGATTAAGCTTAAATTCCGCTGACTGGTAAAACATGTACTTTGGACTGGTGAATCACACATCCTGCAGGTCAAGGGAAATAATGCACAGGTGGCCAGTAACAGGCCTCAACATGTTCTCAATGTTGTAAACAATGAATCACACATCCTGCTGGTGAAGGGAAATAATACTTAGGTGTTTAGTTACAGGTGTAAACATGTTCTAAATGATGTAAAAAATGATTTCACAATATGGAGCAATAGTGGGGAGGAAATTAACAGTTAGCGTGGGAATTGCTGAGTTGGCTTTTTGGTAGGACCCCTATTTAGGCTTGGTTGAATTAGAACCCGGGGGACTTGACAGAGAGATTTGAGTGAGGATTTGCTAATGGTCTCTGTAAACATTAAAAAGAGTTTATTTTAAAGTGCTACTATGAGTAAGATCACTAACAGGGAGCACCAGGCCGTACATCTCTTGCCAGTTGCAGAAGGTTCAGCCATACAAACAACACATCTCTAAAGGTATAGTTGTATTATGTTATTATGTATTCAAATGTTACCAAAGCGCTCCTGATCTCACCCAGATCCAGGGAGTGTCCTGTAGAAACGCTAGGCATCTCTAATATTCAGTTGCTCAGTTCATTTTGAATCAGATGGTTTGTTCTGCTCTACCTTATCCATAGCTACGCCCCCAGTTACATGCGGTTAAAGGTCAAAACTCCTTACCTTTTAAACCCTAACAACACCGGGTAGTTTTGTTAGGTAGCATATGATCTCGGCACCGGGTTCCAAACCCTGTACCTTTGCACCTCTCGCAATTCCTATCAACCCCCTTTGAAACAGCATGTGACAATATGAATTAGACAGAATGATAAACGTTATAAGAAGAATAGTTTGCAAAAAAGTGAGTATACGATATTGGGAGGCAACATTAAATTTTTATTTGTTTTCAACTTATGAAACTGATACCCTAATGAATAGCCTGTGTGTGCGTTCTCAGATTTGTGGTTGGACGACCTCTCACCATTTTATCTCTTTGGTATTTTAACAAAACTTCGCGTTTCTACCAAGCTATTGATACCATTTCACGTGGAGTACAGTGCTTCATTCTACCGTTTTTTATAATGCCCCATTTGCAAGGTCCTTTTAGTAGCTTCTATCTTTGGAACCACTCTACAGAAGCTGCACACATTCGCTTTAAAATAGTGGTAATATTTTGGTTCTGACTTGCTACTTACACACATCCCATTTTTCATCATAACTCACATATGCCATATTTAATTATATATTATTATATATCGGAATTTATTACAAAACCAATTTATATGCATACCCATTAATATACTGTTCTTGTATTTCTCCTACTGTAGAGCACTTAATGTTCATTTTGTCTCTTTTACATTACATTACATTTCCATTGATTAGACAACAATATATATTTCAGATGAACTTATTGTATGAATAGATACCTTACAACGCCCCATTAAGACAAATAAATAAATAAATAAATAAATAAATAAATAAATAAATAAATAAAATCTGAATATTCTACCCCGGCACCTAGACAACTATACCGGGGCATATATCCAAATTTTCTCTTTATTTTTCCATAAAATCCTTACAAATGTTATAATTATACAAATCTCTCAGAAAACTACTCTACAAAAATAAAATGAAATAAAATAACAGAAATAAACACAAAAAAGCAAAAAACAAAAGAAAACAACTATAAAAATTACAAAATCCTTATTTCCTAAATCTATATCTAAATCTACTAATTCTGTAGTCCACCATGGCCTCTGCCATCACTCTCTCCCTCCGCCGCCCATGCAGTCAACTCCATTGTTAGATTATTCAATAATTCTTCCCGTCTTATCCTATTTTGTATTCTAGAACTCCTTCTTGGATCTTGTACTATTCTTCGCCTATTATCAACTCTTTCTCCTTTGAATATTTTTACCTCCCATGCTTTCTTACTTACAAAGTTAGTCAAAACTTGTAATTTATTTACCAATTGTTGATCTCGAATTATGTCATATACGATATATCCTGCTAGCGCATGCCTCTCTTCTTGTGAATTGCATATCTTCCACATTCAAATACTACATGTTCAGGATTATCTTGTTTGTTACATAATTCACATATATCATTTTCAGTTTTATTGATTTTCTTCCAATAGGTCTTATAAGGTCCGTGTCCTGTTATATAATGTATAAATCCCTTTGTTGGTTGAATAAAATTCAATTTTAGTCTCTCTTTGACGTTCTGAAAAATTTCGAACACTCTTCTACCTTCTAGACTTTCTGTCCATTCTTTTTGCCATTTATCTTTTAAACTATTTTTAATCACCCAAGACTTGTTTGTTCTGACTCCAGTTATATTATAAACTTTTTCTAAGTTTCCTTTTTTCGCCCAAAATTTTGCGCCCTTCAATCTTATTAATAAATCAATCGGCCAAATGGCCGTTGTTACTAGCAATGCCATAGTTGGTGTTGTTTTTACAGCTCCTGTCAGACGTAATAATACTTTTCTTTGCGTTCTTCTCAACAATCTTCTTATTTGTACATCATCCATCCTTTCTGCCGAAACTGCTGCCGCATACGTCATAATTGAAGCAAAAATGGTGTTATGATATATCTGTATGTTACGCAATGGAAGTACAAAATTTAAATTGGTTATTCTTGCTAGCTTAAGCATTATTTTCTCTGTTTTCTGCCTAATATACTCCGTGTGTTTTCTGAAATGAAATTTTTCATCTATCATGATACCCAAATATCTCATCTCTTTTTCCCGTTTAATGTTCTGATTATTTATCTTCACTGTAGGATCCCGCTTTAAATTTCCCTTAAAAAGCACATAATTTGACTTGTTTGGTGCAATTTTTAGTTTTGTTCTGAAACACCAATTTGATAATGTATTTGTAACTTCTCTTGCTTTATTTTCTAGCTCTAGTCTGCTCTGTCCATCCATCATTATGACTATGTCATCAGCATACGCTATTACATCCAAAACCTTATGATCTCTTTCCAGTAGTTCTAATAAATCTTCTGATAAAATATCCCAAAAGAGGGGCCCCAAGATAGAACCCTGAGGGCAACCCTTGGTTATCTTCTTCCTAGTTTCAAAATTTGATCCACCAATGAATACTTCTCTATTGGAACAATAATCCTTTAAGACACTTGTAAAATCATACAGAAGCTGTAGATCTGGTCCTCATGAACTGACACCTCAACAGGTGAAGTTATAGGTGATATCTGATGTCAGCTAATCCGTAATGGCATGGATTATAGATTTGTCAGGAGAATTTGCACTTCAGATGAAAAATGTGTATATTAGTGAAATAATGATACCTGGAAACAGTGGCTTTATCTCCAGCAACCTGCCAAAGTCATCATTAAAAAATAAGTTCAGTCCCAAAATAATGTGTCTCGTGAAATTTTGAATGTGTGATTCACTGGGAGTTTGTTCCGAACAGACGGGCGATTGATGCGGATGTTTATTCTCAACAACTGGAACGAGTTCATGAAATTTTGAGACGAAGATACTCAGCATTAGTTAAACAAGACAATGCAGCACTCCATACTGCACCAACAGCCGTGAAAAAAAATCAGGAATTGAAAGGAATCATACTACTAACACACCCAACATACAGGCCTGATCTTGCCCATTTTCTACGTGGAAGAACTTTTAACAACTTTGAAGTAGTGCAAGTGGATGTCGCCTAATTCTTCGCATCAAAAGCCAATGACTGGTACCATCGCGGGATAATAAACCTCTCTGAAGGGTGGCTTAAGACCATAGAATATAATGGTCTATACTTCGAAAGATAGTTAACTGCTTGTCAGAGCACATTTCAAACAATTGTTTTTCTTAAAAAACGCATTATTTATGAGACGGTATCTATACTTTTCATAAATCTCACTAATTAACTCAAAAGATATAGGGCTTATAATAATATGCGTGGCATTAACCATTTCCGAAATAGACTTTGACATGTTTTTTCTGATAATTTTCTGTTCAAATAGCTTTCTTTATCCACTTTTCTACCAACTATTCTTTACTTCTGATTTATGACGTTCAGATTATTTTCTAAAGATACCTTTGGCTTCAAAATAAGTATTTCTGGTAATATAATGATGTCTAATCATTGAATGAACTGTATTATAAAATGCTATTAATCTGTTGTGCATCTTCTATCTATTTTACATCGGTATAAATAGGTGGATCTCTGAATTTGGGCAGTTAACCTTCCTTCGCATCCCTGGATCATCTTACTTCGTCACAGTGGCATCTGTGTATTTGACGAGCAGTTGGCAGCTTCGACACGTGTGCAAAGCAATTGTATCTCTGCTTCTACCATTACCGAACAGATGGTGTTAGCGTGCGTACCGTCTACCAACTTTCATTATTTCTTAATAGATGACAGCATTCCGTATTAACATTTCTGTTTCATTTTTGCTTTCCCCACTACATAAAGCAAATTGGGGAAGTATTCCTCCAAATTTTCCTTGTCAATACTTCATAGGGAATATGCAGTTTTAATGAGAAGGTCCATTGTGTTGTGAAGCTGTACGTATCTGACTGTGTCTGTAAGCAACATAATTCAAAAACCAAAAGTCTGTTAACTATCAAACTGGGTATAGAGCATCCTCTGAGGAATTAATATGAAGATTTTTAAGAAAAGTCCTAAATTTTACCTAAAAAAATTTAGGGGAAAAAAATATTCCTTAAAATGGGCATAACGTTTGTTTTAATTATTAAATGTTTGTAAATTTAAAGGATAGATGGAATCTTGATACCTAAAAATTCAGATCTTATTAGACTTCACAATTTATATCCATTAATGTTTTGTGGAGTTAACCATTTCTATGATTTTCTAATTATTGGTTTAAATTATCAAAAACTTGTATTTTTCACATAAGGGAAGACCTTATTCACTTTTTTCTTATGAAGGAAACAAATGAATTTAAAAGCATGTTAGCACGACTACTTCTTAAAAGATCTGACGGCCTTAAACCTAAACCCATTCTGTCCACAAGGAAATGTGTAATAAATGTCTAATCTCAAGCTTCTTCAGCTGTCTATTTTGATTAACATAAAGCACATGTAAAGAGTAAGAGTTTTAAGAATAATTTGTACGAGAGTGAGTATAAAATGTCATGTAAATGCAACACAGAACATTTTACTATTGTTTTTTAGACTTTCGTTGAAATATTGGGTCGTTATTAAATAACCAACCTCTATTTACCATGGTGACTGAGGCAAACTAAGAGACAATGCAGTTTATAACAGTTGAACCGCGGCATTGAACCATCCCGAAAGGTAGGCGTGGTTTGTTTTCGATCACTTAGGTAACGAAGTGTTTATTCCTCTTTTGATGAGTTCGTTTTGGATTTTTAATATGAAGTTATAATATCATAACAAATATCTGATGTTACGCAGTACCTTTACGTTTTTTTCTCTGCACGTACAGTGGAGATTTAGAAGGAATGCCTAAAGTTTGGAAAGTTTTGCTATTTGTGAACATAAACATCTAGTTCCTCTTCCTTGAACATGTTCCAGTTTAGCCAAAACAGAAGGATTCCGACGCACGTGTTCTACTACCAAGTCTTTGACCACATCTAAATCAAGATCTCTGTACGTCCAGAAGCATCTCCAGCGTCGCGGAAAGCCGGTGAAGATGACTGTTCGCTGTTCTTTATTGGAAGACCATTCCAAGATTCCTAGCGGCTTCTCGTAAGCCCATTACATTAAAAATTCTGTAACTTCAGCAGTTTCCACTCTGCCATCACTTCCCCTTCATTTTTCCTTTGACTTCCTCTATAGGCTTACGTTCATCTGGCTTTAAGAGGCGCAGTTTTAGTTGAGTTGTAGGAGCGTTCTATTAATTCGTGGAAATGTCGCAAGTAATAACTGAGACAGTATTTGTGAAATACACCGACTATGCGAAGGACGTTAGAGAATAATGACTTCACATAGTCATCTGTAGAGTAAGACACGTATTTTTATGTAGCAGTTGTTAAAAGATTTACATCTGAGTTAGGAATGGCCAGGTTTTGAGAAACTGAACTAATCATTAAAATACATTCATAATATTCTTTGTCAATAACAGTACAGCGTTAAATGAAGTATATGTAGGTTTCGTTTCTACCTGTCATTTATGACACGAATATCTTGGTTTTGTTTAGATGGTTCCTGGTTTGTTATACAGTATGCCAATATATGTAATATATAGGGTGTTACTAAATTAGACCTACAAAGCTTGGCAGTAGATAGATAACCTTATGTGAATCATATTTTGTCAAGAAACCTATGGGCTACGACGCTTCGTTTCAGTGCAAGATTGATGATAATCCAAGGGGATGTCAGTCCAAGGGGCGTTTGTTATTACTGTCACTAGGTTTGCTTCCAGAACTCACTAGCAGCTGGTGTTGTTTGTACATCATGTTTGTTTACTTCCCGGTCTTTTATCTATTACTCTATGTACTGCTTCATTTGTTATTCGTCTTTCACTGTGAACAGAACAGTGATGTTTTGAAAGTACGGCAGACATGGAGCGTTACACATAACATGAATTGGCCGACATGCATTTGGTAAAGCATTAACATGTGCTCGTTTGGTGTAGAGGCTTTACCGGGAAAGATTTCCAAACCATCAGTGTTCTCAGTAGTAAGGAGCTTACTTATACCAACCCGGAAATCGACTTGTACCAACCGGAGTTATACCATTTGACCTTGGTTGGTGGAAGTCGATATTTTGTTCGGTGTAAGTAAGCTCTTTTTTTCATCTCCCACTCCCTACGCACACCCTCCACTCCCTACGAACACCCTCCACTTCCTACGCACACCCTCCACTCCCCACGCACAGCCTCTACTCCCACGCACACACTCCACTCCCACGCATACTCTCCGCTCCCAACTACACCCTCCACCCCAACGCACACTACCCACGCACACCCTCCACTCCCCCACGCACACTCTCCACTCCCAAGCACATCATCCACGCATACCCTGCACTCACTGCATCTTCCACTCACATGCACACACCGGAGATGTTGACGGCTAGGTGGCTGGCGGCAAAGTGAAAGAGAGGAGGTAGGCAGATGGATACTAAGAAATAAAAGTAGTTCCTAAAATGGCGGTGGAAGATGCGGAGGGATACTATGAAGTAAAAAAGAAGTTCTAATAAAAATTAAAATATATTTAAGAAGAATCGTAATGCTTTACATATTTTTTGTTGGTTTTTAGGTAGTGGGGGAGGTGAAAACAAGAGCTTACTTACACCGAACCAAAGATCGACTTCCACCGACCAAGGTCAAATGGTATAACTCCGGTTGGTACAAGTCGATTTTCGGTTTGGTATAAGTAAGCTTCTTACCACAGTTCTCACCATATATTTTTCAGTATTCATCAGCGACTAGGCGAATTAGTCTCGTCATTACACAGACGAGCAGATGGGCAAAGACGGAGGCTGCTTGTGGGACCACATATTTTTCCCAATCGACTGAACGCCAACAATAATTTAGTATTTCTTCAACATGTTCTGCCTGAATTACTGCATCCGCTTCCTCTCAGCATCAAAATGAACATGTGGTTTCAGCATAATGGGTCACCAGCTCGATTTGGGATCAAGTATGCAACCATCTGACAGCTAAATTTGGCAATCGTTGGACAAGGCGTGGTGGAGCCACTGTCTGGCCACCACGCTCTCCTGATTTGATGCCACTGGATTTCCTTTTGAAGGCAATGATTTATGAAACTGCTGTTGACAGGAAGGAAATCCTAGTAGTGCGAATTGCCAGCGCAGTAGCTGAAATTAGGGAAACTCCTGTCATCTTTGGAAGGGTAGCACAGCGATACACTTCTTGTCTGGAAGTCAATGGACGTGTGTTACAGCACTGTTGATGCAAGACAACCAACTGGACCAATTGGCTGTTTTTACAGTTGGGCGAGTGTTTGAACTTTCGTTTTTTTTTCCGTTATCTTTAGTTTCTTCTTGCCTGCAGAATAAACAAATTTATGTAAAACTGAATGTCTTATTATTTGCACAAGCCTACTGACATCTACTCCTTCCACTAATACCCTTCTTGTACTGAAACGAAGCACTGCTGCCCATAGGTTACTTAACCAGACATGCTTAAAAGAAGAGTATCCATCTGCTCCCAAGGTGTGTCGGTTCCTGTATATTTACAAAGAAGGGTCAATATTTCTAGAAGCTTAACAACAATTCTGCAGAGTTTCATTATGTTTACCAAAGTTGTAACTGTCGCATTCTTCCCTTCTCTTCTACTTACCTGTAGTAATAAATGGAAGTATTGCATTCCACTCTAAAATTCTACTTCATACTTTGATCTCCCCTGAATCCAGAAATACTGAGTTGGACAAGCTTCCTTACGTGTACGTGCATGTATGTCTGTATATAGCATCAGTAAAACCGAAAAGGTAGCTCAGTTTCAAACAGCGTATTTGAAAGATGCCACACAAAGTTTCTCCAGAAAAATCCTGACATCAAACCCTTTGAATGATCTGTTTCTTCATAAATAATGATTATTATTATTATTATTAATGTATTATATTTTAAATATACCGGAAATACATGTTTTATTAGTGAAGACAAATTTAGAATTTGCGTTTGTGACCTCCGAGGTCAGAGTTATGGGACTCAAGATGCACTTTTTCTCTAATAACCATCATAAAACAGTCTTGTTTATACGAAAAGACGATATATTCATAGTTTATTTATTAACTATGTGTTTTCCTTCTACATGCTGCCACATGTACTGCCACATTTTCAGATTAAGTCCATAACAGCGGTCTCTTCTACAAAGAAGTTATGGAGCATACACTCCATAATTCATTCTGTACCATATGTTAACCCTTTTCCCCTTCCTAGATTTACGAGATGCGTGGTTTCCCTTCCTCACGTTTACTGTAGTTACATCACGCATTAACACGAAAAGATGCTTCATCGTTGTTTCCTCAAAGTGCGTTCCTTTCTACCATACGCTAACAAATCACGTGACGTAATGGACACTATGTGTAAAATATGTAGTCCTCAAGGCACTCCATTTCTCATTTTGTATTACCTTTTACTGCTTCAGCTGCAGTAATATTTCATCAAACAGGTTTTAATAACCTTGTCATCATACAAACTCATTCACTAGAGCGGTCTACATACAGTTATATAGGCTGTAAATAAATAAATCAATAAATAAATGTCAAGATTCATTGAAGAGTAAGTGTTCATACCTAAATTTTGTTAGCAAACCAGAACGTTTCTGGTATTCATGCGGTCTTTTAAACATCGAGGAAGATATAGCCAGTACACATTACAAAATATAGGAAAGAAGTAAAAAGTGAACAGGCAACATTTATTTCAACTTATAAAGAGTACAACCTTTAAGATAAAGTGTGGCTGTTACCACATTAACTGCGTGTTTTAATGGTATGGGCTGGGTGACAAATTTTGGGTAACTTATTAATACAGCCAGTTAGCCCTCTAGCATTTCTTCCAGTTTCCCCTTTTATGAAGTATCTCTGTGTTTTATAATTGTATATAATGTCCAATTGATAATAGCCCTACAAATAATAATTGATGTATGAAACTACCAAAGTAATTCCATAAACACTATACTTATCTGTAGTTGTATATATCACGTAGCAGCTGATGCAGTATTATTATTAAACAACTCTTAACTAATGGATGTGACATCTACTGTTTGTCACGAAATCTAGTTTGTTTACCTCCTTCTTGTTTAGAAAGCTTTGACACGATAGCAACCTTTCTGGAACTACATGACCTAGGTCTTCCGCTCTACTTACTTGGCTTGATTACTAGGTATCTTAAAGAACGCCAATTTTCTGTGCGTCTTAGTTCAACGTATTCCTCACCTCGTACTATTTTAGCCGGCGTTCCCCAGGGTAGCGTCCTTGCGCCTCTTCTTTACAGCCTATATACTGCTGACATGCCTGAACTTCCTGCAACAAGTCCGCACTGGGAGGGATGCGTCCCTTTCAGCTGCCAAAGTGCGGGCGCTGCGGACCCCTAGCACTCGTGGTACCTCTGACGTTACTAGAGGAACCTCGGGCTGAACATTCGAGCCCCTCCCTCTGGGAGTTGTTCGGACTGGGTTGGACTGGAGGGGGCAGTGTGTTCCCGCCACCCACGGGAAATTGGGTTCCTCCGGCCAGGCCTCGGCCACCCGGAGGGGGTAGAGGGTTGCCTCATAAGTCCCGGGTGCTAGCCTGCAGAGCTAGTAGTTGGTGTGCTAGATCACCGGCGGCCCTACCAAGGTTTTTTGGTAGCTGGTTCATTAAGGACCGGCGCGTAAGTGGCGTATCCACTTCCGTCCTGTCTGCCGTGTGCAGGCGGGGGGGGGGCAGTTTATAAAATAGCTACTGTCCTACAGTAAATATACCCGAGAGGCCCGAGTTCTGGTCCTACGGGTCCAGGACTAATGGCAGTAGAACCTCTGCACATAACTGTTTCCTGACGATACAGTCATCTTTACCTCGCACTTCTCTATTGAAACTGCCGTTGGAACTCTACAACCTCCCCTGGACATTTTCCTGCACTGGTTATCTCGCTGGCGTATTGCACTTAATCCAACCAAATGCCTTCTTAAGCTTTTCACCTTGCGCAGGCCAGCTGCTCCGGCAAATATAGGAGTCTATAACACTGAAGTCCCCTGGTTACATTCTCATTGTGTAGTCAAATATCTTGGCGTCCATCTTGATCGTCGGTTGACATGGGGTAAAATCTGTTTTTTAACGTGTGTGCAGTTCCCACTCAAAGGGACCTCAAAGGACCTGACCTTTCCGCCCACTTATGACCGTCATAAATCTATCTCCACACTTCAGAAATGGAACACTGACGTTGGGGACCAATAGCAACCCCGATTTTCTGAAAATGACAGTTGGATGTCTACTCCGCATGGAGTCTCAGTTGCCAAAGTTCCAACTTCCAGTTGTTCTGTTTCATTAAGTGCAAGACGGTGATGTTAAAATGTTGCAACCTTGTATAGAGGACCGTCAGGAGGAGGGTCCATGTTGTAAAACGATTATGAGGGTTCCTCAAAGAAAGCGGCCGCCGCGCACTTGCGTAGAGTAGACAGACTTTACACATATCAAAAGCAAACTAAATCAAGCCTATGCTCGTCTTCACAAGTTGTACCCCATCCTCAACAGCAAATCCTCTTTACGAGTCGAATGTAGGCTGCTACAGTACAAGAGTACTCTACGACCGCTTCTTCTATATGCCAGTCCTGTATGGGGATGTACTTCAACTCCAGGTGTTTCAAAACAGGATATTACGATTGTCTGTGAACGCCCCGTGGTACATCCGGAATGAACAGCTGCATAGAGAATTGCACATAGTCAGCATTAATGAGTACATCTCTACAACGACAAGCAGATTCTTTGCTCCTCTTCCTTATGTATCAGGCGCTTTATTCTTCCAACTGGGACGTCGCCTTGATGCTGCACCAAGACTGAAGGTACGCTTGCCGCAGGACATTTTATTTCTATAATGATTATTTAATCTGTAATGAAGAAGTTATTTAATTTATAATCATACTGATCAGACCAGTTTGCTTGATTACTCCCATATGAGTATCATCTTTCGCTGTATACTTTAATTTTATTATGTATATTATGTATATAGCTCCACAATTTGTATAGCACCAACTGTACTGAGCAATTGAAATTAAAAAGAAAACCTTTCTGGGCATTACTTTATAAGTAGTAATCATCTGTTCACCACCAAACCAGTTAAACATATGATTTATATGTTGTATATTTTGGGACAATAAATATAAACGTCAGTTTCAGGGTTTAGAAGCGAAATAGATGGCTAACACTCAGCCTGGTCAATTGAACTATTTCAAAATTGATACATCCAAAATTTCCATTTTTATCTGATCCTTGTTCACATTTTCATCGACATGCATATCCACTTTCCTTCTGAGGTCAATGATCCAGTCGGTTAACTCGTTTGTCAACAGCAAGTTAACTAAACGACTTTTCTTTAATCAGTGTGAGACTGAAAAGATATACATATTTCCTCTGTAAATGTAATCTTTCTTTTAATTATATACCGTACAGCGTACATTACAGTAGTGTTCTTCCATTGAGCAGCGTCGTCCCGTTAATCCTGGGTTTGGACTTCCTTGCCATAAGTACGAGTAAGTATATATTTTCTGTGATATTTTATCTGCTAAAAGCTGATTGGCATTTAGTGTATAGAACAAAGAAGGGCCTGATATTAAGTTGAATTCTGAGACTGAAAAGTTTTTTCACAAAGGAGTACCTGTATAATTTTAAGTTCAGAAGTGTTGAGTCGCGCCAATAAGTACTAAAGTGTTGAATATGGTCTAATGTCTGGTCAGTTTTATAAAACATTGTTCCATATTAAAATCCTGATATATATTCTTCCACTCATAAATATGTTTGCGTGTTTCTGCCGATTAATTTTTCCTCATTTATGAATTATCTACATTGTAATTAAAATATTTAAGCAAAAAGCTTAATGATCTTTTTAAAATATTTTGTTGTTCATAAAAGATTATCTTTTTAAAACATTAGATCATCCGTATTTTAATAACGTAATTCAGAAACCAAAAACTGGATGACACATGCAATCTTCCAAGGAAGTCTTCCCAACCAGAAAGCGACTTTTTACATGCCAACGAGGGTGATTTTGTTTCATCTGCTTATGGGGTAGCCGTATGTGGAAGAGTTCGAATCATAAAAGAGGGTCAAAACAGACTCACTACAACTCAGAAGACGCCCCCTCAGAAACATAACCTAGAAATGCAGCAGTCATAAAAATCATTTGGTAGGAGAATGATGAGGTACTTTCTCTTATGTCATGACTTATTTCGCGTGCCTTTCCTTTCTTTGTCCTCTTTCAATTGCCCTAGATTTCGTAGTGAATGACGGTGCACGATGCTTATTGCCCGCAAATACTAGAGGCCTTCTTGATCACCGGTCGTTCAGTATTCTCTCGAAGCAGTTCCAGCAATGGAACTACCAGAAAGATTGGTGATGCTATGTTATAACACATGATTATAACACATGATACTCAAAATGGCCTCCATTTACTGCCAAACAATATCAAAGTTTGTATTTGAAATTAATGTTTCCAGTTACACTGTTCGCCAGTCTAATTCTTTGCCTTAACTCTTCAAGATTTCTTGGTCGGTCCTTGAAATCCCAAAAGAAAATAAATAAGGATTTTATGCCAAGAGATACTGGCGGTCATTCAATAATTCCTTTTCTGCCAATCCATCTTTCTGGAAATTCATTATTTAGGAAATTCACCGCCTGACTTGCATAAAGTGGTGTCGGGTATATAAATGTTGGTTTTCTCCCACTGATAATAAAACGTCAAGAGCCTTATCACCATTTGTAACTCGTTTTGGCCTTCTAGACTTTGCTTTAGTTTTAACATTTCCAGTTGCATTGAAATATTTTCGAAATTTTTCTTATCGTAGTATGAGTAATCGATCGCTTTGGATGCATTTCATTAACAAGACACAAACATTTTTGGGTCCTCCTGCTATCACCATATCCGATCATCATTAGTATTTTAATTCCTTATATTTCTGTAAGTTGTGCCATGACTAATTAATTACTTACAGGAAGATTTTGCAATGCAGTAAGCATTGTTGTCCTTATTAGCTTAGATGTTGTATTTGTTTAGTCCAAAGCCACATACTGAAGTAGCCTACTATATTGTTTAATTCAACACCTACTTAATGTGAAGTAATGATTCGGTTTCTTTCCTCAGTATACAGGTGATAAGGTCCTAATAAATTTATATTACGGTTTGAAAGGGTAATTGTGTGTACGTTCTGAGACTTGGTGACTGGAAGAGTGCAGAAGAATGAAATCTCATTAATGAAACTCTCACCCTTTATTTGTTTTAATTTTAATTTCTAATTTCTTAATTGTTATAACTTTTGTAATTTCTTTGATTCTCTTGCTGCTAGATTAAGAGTTTCTAATTGTAGATATAACCGTTTATGCATACCGAGCAAAGACTGCCATCGTCGATCTAATCGATGGAATGTTTGTGAGGCTATAAACCTGCTTTGTTAGACATCCTTTATGAATGCATTTCATGACAATGGAAACAAAAACCATCTTTATAACGGTGTGTTTCTTGGTCATAATTATTTCCATACTTTAGCCTACACACGGCCAGTGTGAAAGAACAATTAATTTTCACTGTTCAGTTCTGTTTATAACTTGTACAAATGAACATGACAAGTTATTCTCGAAATGCTTTTGTTCCCGGGAGAGTTGAGTTATTTCATATTAAGACTAGTGTAATATCGTCACTCCGAAAGTGAGGAAAGTGGCTAGAAATGCTTAACTTTGTAAACTAAGGTTTATATTTTTAATTAAAGTCTTATACTTTAATTTCTGAAACTATAGGTGATTTTAGAATTATTTTTATGGTTATATGTAAACAGAGAATTCTTAGATTTGCGGCATAATGTTGTAACTAGATGGAAAACAGCGACAATAGACGAAGAATACATTTATTCCTGATGCAAACTACCCTAAAATTATCGATAATGGTGAATTAAATTTTGAGTATTTGATATAATATAACACAGTTATTAAGATGTGTTTATAATTATTTTCTTAACTGAGTAGATTTTAAGTGTTAAATATAATTCGCATTATTTCAAAAGAAATATGAAACATTTCACTGTAGGTTACAATAAAAAAAAATTCTACTTCTTGTTCTTTTAATTAAATACACCTGGATATATATAGTAACATTATAGGGATGTAAATATGGCTGAAGATGCGAAGCGAAGAGTAGCCACCGCTGTTCGGCGGCATGACGAGACCAAATTTAGGACCAGCATGAACTCCGGAGAAACTATACTTAATGAGTGACATGCCGCTTGTTCCCTACATAATCTTCCAGCATAATGACCAGCCTGAAGTCCATCAAAAAGTCCCCTCTCAAGTTCCCTCTGTGGTAACTCTACCAAGCTTAAATAGGGGTCCTAAACAAAAGCCAAATCAGCAATTCCCACGCTAGCTGTTAATTTCCTCCCAAATGTTGCACCATCTTGTGCAATCATTGTTTACATCATTGAGAATATGTTGAGACCTGTTACGGGCTATCTATGCATTATTTCCCTTGATCAGCAGGGTGTGTGATTCAGTGTTTACAACATTGAGAACATGTTGAAGCCTGTTACAGGCCACCTGTGTGTTATTTCCCTTGATCAGCAGGATGTGTGATTCAGTGTTTACAACATTAAGAACAGGTTGAGGACTGTTACTGGCCACCAGTGCATTATTTCCCTTAATTAGCAGGGTGCGTGATTCAGTATTTACAACATTGAGAACATGTTGAGGCCTGTTGCAGGCCACCTGCGCATTATTTCCCTCGATCAGCAGGGTGTGTGATTCAGTGTTTACAACATTGAGAATATGTTGAAGCCTGTTACAGGCCACCTGTGCTTTATTTCCCTTGATCAGCAAGGTGTGTGACTCAGTGCTTACAACATTGAGAACATGTTGAGGCCTGTTACAGGCCACCTGAGCATTATTTCCCTTGATCAGCAGGGCGTGTGATTCAGTGTTTAGAACATTGAGAACATGTTGAGACCTGTTACAGGCCACCTGTGTGTTATCTCCCTTGATCAGCAGGATGTGTGATTCAGTGTTTACAATATCGAGAACATGTTGAGGCCTGTTGCAGGCCACCTGCGCATTATTTCCCTCGATCAGCAGGGTGTGTGATTCAGTGTTTACAACATTGAGAATATGTTGAAGCCTGTTACAGGCCAACTGTGCGTTATTTCCCTTGATCAGCAAGGTGTGTGATTCAATATTTACAACATTGAGAACATGTTGAAGCATGTTCATGCACAGGCCACCTGTGCAAAAATTTATATTTCAAACCAATGGCAAGGGATTTTATACAGAATGTGCCATATAAAGTGTAATTTGAGGTGAGCCAATTTCTTGAAACTTATGTATTACACCTTAGCTTAAACGCTAGGTATGGGGTAACTTTCCGATCTTTAACCCTCGAGTAGTCGCCCAGACGCTACATACGTAGCCCAGCCATTTTGTTTTTGCAAGGGCATCTGCTTCTGCTTTTATGGTGCTGGGGTTTTTGGTAGCTTCTTGACGCAATGTTTTCTAAACGGTCAGTTGGCTATAATACATTTTAGCGAGACAGTATTTTGTTATTTGCGATTAAAGTCAGTTGCGAACAGCTGGGCTACATACATAGCCCGCGCGACAAGTAATGTAACGTTTTTTGAAATGGATAGTAAGAGAAAGGTCACCTCAGTGCGATCAATCCCATGTGTATTTTTTCTGTGAATTAGAAGTATAGGAAAATCAAACGCCGCTTGTTTCTTGAGACAATGTCCTGGGAGCTCATAAAGCCTCAAATAAAAGAAGTGCAGAACTGATCACTATACCAGTCTCACTAAGAATGTGTGCTAAGATTCCTCTCGGATTTGAAGACGTTCGCAGAACACAAGTCACACAGCTTCACAACAAGGTAGGTAGATGCTACTTATGTGATAAGATAAGATAAGGTGCTTTATTGTCACATACGCTTACAAATAGTGAGTAAAAACTCAGTAAACAGGTGACTCGTCAACAGTAGAAAATTTAAAATAATGAGAATTACACAAAATAACAATAAGACTAATACTATAAATACTAATAATACTAATAATATAATTACTAATAATATCAATACAACTATATACAAATATTGTTATAATTATGACATGCCCTTGGAATAATATTGTCAGAGTATTAGAATTACAAAATGAAAAAAAAAATTCATTATAATTCAATTTTATCATCCATATATTTAATAATCGAGTAGTAGACTTTGTCCATTAGTAGGTTTTTTATTGCTTTATTAAAGCATTTGAGCTTTTGCATTTCACGGATTCTTACAGGTAATTCATTATATATTTTTATTCCTGCATATTGTGGGCTTTTTTCATACAGTGCTAATCTGTGCATGGATGGTTTTAGATTATTTTTATTTCTCGTTCCATGATTATGTTGCATTTGTGAATTATAAATTGTATCAAAATTTGAATGGATGTATTTATTTATTTCATACAGGTATTGGGATGGTAGGGTTAATATCTTCAGGTTTTTGAACAGGTTTCTGCATGAAACTTTTGGTCTTGATTGAGTCATTATGCGAATTATCTTTTTGGCTTTTAAAGATCGTTTCCCATCCCGTAGAGTTCCCCCATAGTATTATTCCGTATGTCATCAAAGAGTGGAAGTAACTGAAGTACACTATTTTTCTTGTTTCGAGGTTTGTTAATTTAGTTATGTAGCTCATATTGAAGGATGCACTGTTTAATCTTTTGGACAAATAACGGATTTGGTCATCCCATTTTATTGTTGATTAAAAAATACCCAATTTTTTTTAGTTTTCTGTAGGATTTATAGCATCAGTTGTGATAAACCTCTCAGAATTCTTTCCTTGAGTGCTGAACTGCATAACTGATGTTTTGGAGGTGTTAAGTTTGAGGCCATTACTCGTGAACCACTTCTTTAAGCGAGTTATAGTTTCGCTTAAATTGGTTTTTAACTCCTCTAGGTTGTGCCCATTGAGCAAAATGGACGTGTCATCAGCATACATAATTGCTTTCCCCTTTATGGAGTTAGGTAAGTCATTTGTGTAAAAGAAACAAGGTTAAATCTACCAGGAAGAGCTACAGCATGTGTTAAAGAAAGATTTGCAATAATCATTCCACAGTGGTGTGTAAAGTGTGTATACAAGAATAATTGTAAAACAAATAGTAATTTTGTTCTTGTCATATTTTGGTACTATTACTACACATTCATATGGTGATTGTTGGAACAATGTAAACATTTAAAACATTCTGCATTAGATATTGTTTTTTTCACTGTTATTTATTTGATTAATATGATTCAGGTATGTAAAGGAGCACTATAAATGAGTTTACCGTGTATTTTATACGAGACATAGTATACTTTAATATCAAGTTATCTTTAAACAGTTCATAAAACTCAATTTGAATATAAGTAAATGCTATAAAGACATAAAGGATTATCCCAAAATGTTATTAAAACAATTATAAACAATGCATAAAGAAAGTTTTATACGGGCTATACGACCACCCATGACACAAATCATCACGTGACTACGTTGTTGATGGCCACACATACGTACGAATCTTTTGCCACAAGATATAATAGTTCACAGAGGATCTAAAAGGTGGACTTCCAGTGTATCAAATTTACCGGTGGAAAGCAGAACCTTCTCTTCTAACTATGTGCGTGTCAGAGAAGGTAAAAATAAATGACAGTGTGTAGAGAAAGTCATGGGAATTTAACATGAGATATATTTTTTAAGTAAACCCCATAAACCATTTTAGCGAAGGCGATAATCCATTAGTTGTGACGTCACTTACAGGCAGGATAACAAACGATATCCACCTGGGTTGAATGGCGCTTCGGTCGACGATTAATTGTCTTGTTTAAGATCAAAGAAGGGGAATGGGAGTGATTGATGGAGATCCTGTCAACTTAAGTAATTGGTGAGGAGAGCCTAACTTGCACTTCATCATTTAGTTATTGTTACCGCATACAAAGCGTACATTTCCTTTCTATGCGCCTTTCAACAAGTCAATTTAGTTGCCGTAGAAGCGATAAGCGGCATAAAGGTCTTGGTAATTGCCTTTAAACTTAATCTTCCTTGAAGAAAATGAACACGTTGGAACGATAATTCCATTTCTGGTGCTGTATGTCTGCGTTTGTTTCATACTGCTGCTTATCTGCCTCGGCACACGAGGGATTCCCGACATGTTGCAGTGATTAGAAAACAAATGAACGATTTCTGCTTTTAACTGTTCCCATTTAGCAGCCGCGAGCGTGTGTACAGTGATACAGCAGCACAAACCAAATTGATACAGTGGGAAACAGAAAGGTGGCTCATTCCCCTACGAGGATTTTGTTTCATAAGACCAACATTTATAATTTCAATACTGTATTCTACCAATATTTGTCATTCACGGGAAAAAATCCTAAGAAAACCACATAAACCAATTAGCAATTTTGTATACACGTAAAACAAAATAGAGGTTAGAAATAGCTTCTCTTTATGAATTTTTTCTTGATTCGTGAAAACGAAATATCAAACGATATGGATAGCCAAATAAAATATGATACGTGATTCAACGTTGTAGAACGAGGTGGGAGTGCAAAGTGAATTCAAAACAGCTTTGGTACACAACGTTATATACAATATTTGCCGTTTCTTCTGACATAGTCATGAAAACGAAGGTTTAAGTACACGTCGCTACTGAATTATTGCGCCTAAAGATATTGTGAATATCAACATTTATTTTGTTAATGCAAGAATCGGCGTCTGGGCTGTTTTTCTGCGAGTTTTTCAGTTCTCTGTGCAATTCATTCCAACTACTCTGCAGTCACCTATCACCTTTATTTAATATACTTTTCCTTATATTCCAGGTTTTGGATGATCACCCATCCCTGTAGTCCTGTCTGATCCATTACCCGTTTGCTCCTCCACAGCACTCTTTCACACTAGTCGTTGGCATGCGAGGTGTAAATACTTCGCAGAGAAGGCAAGCACACTAATGCCCGATTTCACCAACAGATGTTAAAATCGACGTTAGCAAATGTAACGAAACAATTGTCACAGCGCTAAGACTAAATTTCATACATTTCACCAACCTGTTTTCTTAAAATGTTAACAAACCTGCATTAACGCCACGAAACTTGTAAATATCACAGCTATAGAAGGCTATGGATGATTTTCTGAACGTACTCCGATGCGCTTTTGTTTTCATTTTCGTCTGCACAAATGGCGGATGAACAAAATCATGAATAAAGCCGTCAGACAAATTTCTCATCGACGGAGAAAGAATTGTTAATTGAAATGGTGACGAAGTGTAAGGATATCGTGGAAAATAAGAGGACGGATGCAGTGAATGTAAAATAGAAAGATGTCACTGGGGAAATATTGGAAATGAATTTAATTCAAATGCATGTGTCATTACTACAAGCACCAAACTACTTGTCAGTATTACGCAAATTTAAAACGAGGTGCGAAGAACAAGTGCCTTAAACGTATCAAGACGGGAGGTGAACAATGTATTAACCATATAATTCAGTGAATTATAAAATCGCAAAGTTATTAATACTTGAAGCAAAGACGAGATCGGCATATTGCTTTCGATGCATGTTCAAACTCATTATTACTTAAATTTAAAACGAGGAGCGAAGAAAGGCAAGTGACTTGAACGTTTCAAGACGGCAGGTGGACAGTGTATTATCCACATAATTCAGTAAATTATAAAATCGCAAGGTTATTGATACTTGAAGCAAAGGCGAGATCGCCATATTGCTTTCGGTGCATGTTCTAACCTCTCTTGTACTTCCGCAGTAACCTTCATAGCAACATGTTTCGACAGTCTATACCTCCGTAAAACAATTTTCTTCGGATAGTTTCTCAAAATCATTTCTCCTCATAGGACGTACTCTATTATGAATTCTATTTAGACGGTCTTAAATATAGCTAATCGACATCAACATCTGAGTTCATGCCCGCCATCTTGACTATTTACAATTGTTAAGCACTTAACATTAGAAATTCGGCTTGTTAGTTTAACATGAGATTTAACACTTGTGTTACGCTAACACTTGTTGGTGAAATGCAATTTTTGTTTTAACTATTACTAAACTCGTGTTAAGTCTTAACATTTGTTGGTGAAATCGGGCATAAGTCAATCACTCAGTGGATAACAATAAAACTAATACAGTTGAACTTGCCTAAAACGGAAGCCTTATATGCCGGAAACGGAAAATAAATTTCGGTATGGAGCTATTTCCCATGTAAAACCATACTCTAAGCCGGAAAACTTCCCAACTGGAAATCGAAATAATTTTCGGGAACCATTGGCGTAAATAACGTGATTAAAACGGATTCCTTTAGGTGTAATGGTTTACAACGTAATAATTTTGGGTGACTACAGTTGCACTGAAGTGCCATAAACCATACTGAGCGGGATGGCTCAGGCGGTTTTATCTGTGTCCCGCATTCGGGAGGCCCGGGTTCGATTCCCGCGGCCGACCTACCTGACCCATGGTTTTTTCCGGGGGATTCCCGGGTCGCTAGGCGAATGCTGGGTAGGTTAATTACATCCCCCGAATTTCCTGTCCCTCCATTTCATCTCCATTATCATTTCACATCATCTCTTATGTGGTGGTGTCTTTCAGGGTAGAAATGTCGGTGGGGGTCGCGGCGATGCATGGCAGGATGACATGCTCTGAGAGAAAATACAGATGTATTATTTTATCTTGACAGTAATCCTGCGCGGTAGGGATGAGTAGCAACGGTGAAGGGGATAGTGCACCTATCGCCACAATGCGTCACACGAGTAACATTACGAGAGGGGAGTGCGGTGCATAAGGTGTCTAAAAACAAATTTCATTCTCGAAGCCAGTTTTGCAGCTCTTATAAACTAAGTTGTAATTTTTACTATGGTAGTAATTTCCACGCTTTTGTTGGATCTTAATACATAGGCATTTGTAACAAAACCCTGTTCTCCTCCAACAGGCATGATAAACAACTGTCGGCCTTTCAATATCGCTGCAGAGTCCCTGTAACGTATTTCACTCCAGGCATATGGTCTAGTATGTGCTGTCTTTATTTAAGTTTCATCCATATAAACTATATAAACGTCACTTCGATATCTCCGAATATTTCGTAAATACTTAAGACTTTTTGCACGTATGGTACGATGTTCGATTAAAATTTGTCTGTCACGCTTAGTGTTTTTTTTTTTTCAAATAAATCTAGTTTCAAAAGAACTCTTCTTAATGTTCAGACACTGCCTTGGAGGTCAGTAGAATTTTTAAGCTTCATAAGCACTTTCTTCAAAGTTGGTCTTTGTTTTTCTGTGCTTTAAAAATTATTCACAGTTCGCCTAACTATTTCTGAATTAAAATCCAAATTAGATTTCGTGCATGTTCTTAATCTTTGTTTATTGGGCATAGAGAAGGACGTTGTTGCACTAGCATCAATGGCTTTTCTTTCCTTAATAACTCACCTAAACTGCTTTCAGACACAACTGTTGCCTCAGATACCCTTCAGCCCAGATTTTTATAGCTGACCCATACCATTGATCCTTTTTTATAAATCTAGGGATATTGGTTACTACTTCTCGTGTTTTTAAATGTAGCACTTTATTTCCTAATGTGCTGCTAGGAGGCGTCATTTATAATTGCTCTCTTGGAACCAGGAGACAAGCACATTATGAAACAAGCAGTAGTGTTACCGAGTAGCTCTGCACGTGTTTAGTTGCTCGCAACTGGTACGGAACTGACCTGCCATTCCCTCCAGTTGCAACCGTTCTGAGGTGAACTCTTCCAGATACCAATGCGCATCGCTGTGCACTTTTCAAGATAAAAAAAAATACATCTGTACTTCCTCCTCAGTAGGTAAGCTATCTGTCTCCGCTCCTCTACTGCGACCATTTCGTGACCGCCAGCCAGGGACCTTTGGGGCTCGGATCGGCTGCCTGGGACCACTGGGGCTCGGCTGCTGGGTTCGTTGCCGTCCCGCAGTAGAGGAGCGTATCCGTTGTCCTGGCCTGTTGGGGGAGGTCCATGTAAGTAAACTGTAGGGAAACTGCCCTCTGTACTGCCGTGGCACCTTGGGTCGGCCGCCCTGTTTCCTTCGCCTCATCCTTCCCCCCGGGGGTGCCCCACTTGGGGGCACAGGAACAATGGGTCCAACATGGTGGCCTACGTACCGAATCCCCTCCGTAATGAAATCCCAATCCACAAACCATAGTCATAAACTTGAATCCTCCAAGCAAAAGGGAAAACAAATCATTAGCTCTCTCAACTCTCTTCCAACACATATGGTTTGGCTACAACTGTTTTGCAGTGTGTTCATTCTCAGTTTCGTTGTTACAAGTGATAAAGTACAAGTGGAAGAAAACTATGAACCTTGGTGATTTTTAAAAACATTGTTTATGTGTACACAAATTCTATAAAATGAGTTGTTACTAAAGGACATTATGATTGGAGGAAAAAATAAGGTTTTTGAAGAACAGGAAAAGAATTAACTGTGTTGTTTAAAGTGGGGAAAACAAATTTATGAGCTTTTGAAAAACTGAAAATTAAGAACGAATGGTTAAAGGAAAGAACAGATCATATGGAACCCATCAGAAAACCTACAGAGTAAGACTATGACGAGCTAAATCGTGCTGTTTTCGAATAGTTTGTTAGTACGCGCGCGATAAAATAATTCTGGATACTTGCATCAGACTCGAGCTTTAGAGAAAATAAGAAAATTAGGCAAAGCCCATTTCAGAGCTTCCAATGGATGGCTCGGGAGATTCAAACATCGTCATAACATTGTTCTGGATACTGTGTGGTGAAGCAAATGACGTTGATATGCAGAAATCACTTAAAACGTTATGTAGACTTGAAAAAGCCTTCACTAGCAATAATACACGTTCTGTAAATGTTTATCTCGAACTTCATAAACTAGAAGAACTAGCATTTGTAACAATATTTTTAGCAAAAGTAGTGAAAGTCTGCACAGATCTTTTAACTTTGGTACTCAACTAGAGCTCATAGACACCTTATCGACAGAACCACGCTCTGTAAATTTCCTTCATTTTTTATAAAATAACTAACTAGCCAATCAAGTGTCTGGAATAAGAAGAGCGGAGGTAAGAAGGCGATGCTTGGAAACAGCAGGGTTGTGTCACTTCAATTCTCTCGTTCCTATATGGTACACTTCTTCTGCCTAACAAGTAAGTGTACTTCCTTTATTAAAAATGTTGAACATCTAAAACGTGCTACCTAAAACAAATCTTCAGTAGACCTGTTTATTGGTATACTTCTAAGTGTCTCACTTGGACAGTGGTCTTCTAATTGCATTTGAAAATCGTCTAACTTTTTGATACATTGGCCTTATTTCTGGCCCTGAGCTCCCAATTCCCGACTGGTTTGAAATATGCATGTGAGAGTGAATGTTAATCCTGTTAATGTTTAAAAAATATATATTGTTTTAGATTTATATGACTTTCTCCTTATATTACCCACAATTTTATATACTTCCCACATGTAATAAAGAGAGCTTAATTACTTGCTGTATTAAGATAGAGTTGGTTTTGCATTCCAGCCAAGTATTCCATGCCATGATTTCACCGCAAATGTTTGTTTAGAGACCCCTGAATAAGAAGGTATATAAGTTTCAAGTGTGTATGTTTCTGTTTGTGAAACTGTAATGTTTGATAAATGTCAAACTACCTTTTCAAATTCAGTATAATCCAAAAGAACAAAAAGAAATATTTTTAATAAATTCCATCATCCCAAACTAGCCCTTGAATGTAAGATTTTTAGAAGTTTTCATATAGTTATATTTGCATAACAAATAGGTATGTGGAGTTTCAAGGAGGCCGTGACTTCGTCATGTTTGCGTGTGATAATGCTGAGTAGAACTATCGCATTTCTATAATTCTAAGCTTCAATTTTAACACCGAGGCATCAAGACAAAGTATAAAAGAAACCCTTAAAGAGTAGGGTAAGTTTTAAGTGTACAGTGTGATAATTTTCATTCGTGGAAGAAGGAATTCACAGCTAACCTCTACATTACGGATTTTTGTCCGTAATGGCCGCTTCGCTTGACACATGTAAGGAAGTTTTAACGAACCCAAATGAATAAAGAAATTCCCGTCTTCTCTCGTACTGAAGTACCAGGTAACCAAACGAGAAGCTCTAATATAGTTTCAAATATTCCTAACCAATCAAATCCAAAGTTAAGTTATGCAGACATAACACAGGCCTACCCTAATAAAGACGAAGCTATTATCATTGAATCTTGTTATGTTCTGATACCCCGATTAAGAATAGGTCACATTAACATAACTCATAGCTATCTTCTTGAGAAGAGGTTGCACAACTTGTAACAGTAGCCTAACTGTCAAGCACATAATTTTTACTGTGTACTCTACAACCATTGGCGCCGGCAGCATGGCATACCCAACAAGATGAGCGAGGCCTTCTCTTCCCCATCTCAGTGCAGAAGACTCGTCAAGTTTTTCCGAGACGTTGGTTTATATTTCAAAATTTTATCTTTAACTTACAACTGATTTTTAATTCCTGGTATTCATTCTTAATGTTTTATAGTGCACTTAATTTAATGTAATGTAACCTCTCTAGTTTAATATCCACTCTTTTTCATGGATTTATTTTGTATTAATGCAATGTAATGTAATTTATATTGTTAAAGTCGCGATAAGACTTTCTAAGTTAAAGCGACTATAAACTGTCTTAATAAAAAATATGTACATATTAAATATTTGGATCAGCTGGCGAAGTAATTTTCATACTGAAGCAACTTTATGTTGTCTCGAACTGGTGGACATTAAGACGATACCTTTTCTGGTGTAGATTTTTATAGACGTGCAGATTTCTCTGGAATATTTTGTTTAAACTATTTTCTTTTGTGCAAACGTCATTAAAGGGGTATGTTTAGTATTCTACAGCTTGTCATTTTTTAAATTTAATAATAGTTCACTTTCTTCTCGGGCAGACAGCCAGGTGAAGAGATGATTAAATATTAACCTTTCGGGAGTGTACATCTCTCCCATTATCAGAATATTTATAAAATGTTATAACCACAAATGAAACAGTGGATATAACACAACTATAAACAAAGACAAAACACTATCAAAATTCGCATTACTGAACAAAAGACTGTTTTCAGTAAATTAAATGCCAGGCCAGGAGATGGCGTGAGTATAGAAAACCATGTCAAAGAAACGTAACTACGGAACTTGATTATCAAGTTCTATTGATCTGTGCTTCTTAAATCGACGGATTTCCATTTTAATACCAGAAAAAAATTTGTAAACCGGCCTTAAAAGTAGAAATCCGTCGATTTAAAAAGCAAAGATCAATTCTGCTTGATAATCAAGTTACGTAGTTACGTTTCTTTGACACAATTTTCTATACTCACGCCATCTCCTGACCTGGCATTTAATTTACTGAAAACAGTCTTTTGTTCAGTAATGAGAATTTTGATAGTGTTCTGTATTTGTTTGTATTTGTGTTATATCCAGTATTTCATTTGTGGTTATAACATTTTATAAATATTCTGATGATGGGAGAGATGCACACTCCCGAAACGTTGATATCTAATCATGTTTTCACCTGGCTGGCTGACCGAGAAGATAGCGCATTCGTCGCCAGGAAAGCTTCAGATCTTATTTTAATAATAGTTGCTTCTTACAGTTGCATTGGAAAATTAGCAGCTTTCTGTATCCAATTCTTGGACATCTGCTTTAAAGAAAGTGAAATTCAGTTATTTCTGCTAACATTTATCTCTCTTAAAATATTGTAGATAGAACAATAAACCTTGCCAAAATAGTCCAACTTGTAACAATATTAATAAAAATGAGAATATAAAAATGCATGTAAATGTCTTTTATATCTATTTCATATTAATTGAGGTAAACGTTTGCAGAAATGGTTGCAATAAAACTTTATTGTTTATTGAAGAGCAATACAGGAAGAAAAATCGACAGTGACATCTGTAAATCAGGCCAATACTCTTTACGTGACAACACCAGAAAAAATGAGGAATAAAACAAAAACATCTGCGCATCTCGTTATAAGAAATCTGAAATCTCGAACATTCTGTTTAAGTTGATGTTGAAAACTGCTTATTAAGTGAATTAGTGACTGAATGATTAAAGATAGAAACTTGTTAGCCACGTACAAATCACTCGTACTTAAATCCACTCAGGTTGTGCAAGTTATTTAAAAAGAGGAGGCATATTTCAGCGCTTAATAAAATGTGCCATGAAAGAGACAAACATCCACCTGAAGTTATTGTAGAGATTAAATTTGTTGCTGTGATCGTTGTGGGTATGTGTATTTAACAGTAATAATTTGTTACATGGCAACAATGCAACAACAGTCCATTTCTTATCACAGACAAATCAATGCGTTCCTAGTTGCCAAACTTTTTATACCAAATGTAAATTTGCTTATGATGAGGCGGCTGAATATACTGCATGCAGATGTTAAACAAAGATTCACAACAAAACTGCAGACTGGTATAATCCCAGCGAACTGGGAAAAGTATCTGCTAACTTTATCTTTTGTTTAAATCATAGAAAATTTCTATTTTCACCCTATTAGTTGTTATGAACGATCCATTAAGTTTCCACAATTTAGCCTACACACGGCCAGTGTTAAAGAACAATTAATTTCCATTAATTGACCTAATAGTGGTCCGAAGTATAAAGCCCGGGCCTTAAAGTACTTAGAATATGTAAGTCGTCATTAAGATAGTTGTCTCATGTGTTTATGAGAACTCGTAAGTGGTTTACCCAGAAAAACACAAGTCAGTTGGAGAATTCAATGTCATATCGGCACTTTGGCCATAGTAGCTCAATGGTTAGACCGACTGGACGGACACCAGAAGTTACGTGGTTCAAATCCCGGCTATGGCATTGAATTTTTCAGTCTGACTCTACGTTTCCACAATTTAGCTTACACACGGCCAGTGTGAAAGAACAGTTAATTTCCGGTCCTTTTAATATTGCTCTAAGCATTACTTTTCTATAAAGAAACAAGGTGTCATTGCAATAGAGTTAGAAGAATGTGTAAACCGTCAAACCAGCTTCAGTGTTTCCAATGGAATATAAGATAGCTCCAGGGGTTAGAAGGACATGGCGGCAGTACTATCTCTGCGCCTCACGGCTGCATGTAACTGGGTCGACGTCGGGACTCCTTCCTCGGTGTCCACGTCGTCGTCGGCTGCTTGCTTTATCCTTGGCTCTAGCTGCTTTCTCCTGCATGGATTCTTTTTTGAGTTCTCAGGGTATTAAGGTTGAGACAACACAAACCAACGATAATCTCTGAACTGCTTTAATTTGTCCTTATACTTATGGAACCCGGATACCCTTAAATAACTGCACTTTCGGCGGATACTTTATAATACATTTTACTGGACGCGGCACGTCGTTGGACACACCAGAGTGATGCATTCAATACACTTGACTGCAATGAGCATGAGCAAAAAATGATGACTGAATGGGGGTTGCTACCCTCTTATATTCACAGCACGGCGTCACAAGGAGAAACTAAGAGGATATGGACCTGTGTAGTGGTACAGTAAAATAGCTGGCATTCCATTCTATTGTCTAACATCCGCCCTTCATAGATTGTCACTCGGGAGTGCAGTGTTTCTCGCGTATATCTGCCGAGGTTCGTTACAGTATTTTACATCAAAGTCTACAATTTTACTTTCACTAACATAGCTAGTTACAGTTCTCAAATTTATGTATAATTATTAAACATATTACATAATTAAATGAATAATTGCTCCGAGGACCAAAGTTCCTGGTTCAATATCCAGGAGTTTCTAAATACTTTGCCTAATTGAAAAATTTGATGCGATTTTTAGGATATATGTAGACAATGTTAATCATTGTATGTTTAACTTCAAACTTGGTCTGCACTGGTATTTTGGCTCGAAGTTTCACCTGCGCAAATTTACGAGTGGTGGTCCTTTTGTCTACCGCAGAAATAAACGCATGTAGTGGATTGTTGGAGAAGCCGACGAAATACGTTTATGTTTCCTTCGCGTGTGTTCATTCCTTGCACACACACAAACGCAGTAACCGTAAATACCGTGCGGTCCGTGGGCCACATTTCCGCAAAGCATCACGTTGCGTCCTGACGGAGTTGTCCTATGATGAAATAACGCTCAGGAAGGGTTTCTCATCATGTGAGAGAATGTGGTGACCTGCTTGAGGTCACGTGCCGAATATAAAACATACTTCAGGCGATAGGAGGAGGCCCATCAAGGTGGCGGGATTACCGTAGACGACGTGTCTGTTGCGGATCACGAAAATATAGAACCTCAAATAATGCAGACATTTCCCCTAGAGATGTAAACTTCAGAAAAAAAGTCGTCCTTTGAAAAAAAAAATGAAGAAATATTATGCGCATCAAGAATAGAACTCCACATTTGTTTTAAAATAAACAGGAGTCTGATATATACACTTCTTTTAACTGCTCATAACAATGTAAGAATCAGAGGGCTATATGGGATTTAAAATATAAATTCAAGAGATCAGCTTAAAACATAGAGAAGAATGCACAGCAACAAGATCTTTCATGTTCAAATACCATTATGTTCTTACTCTTAAAAATGCTTTTTCATTTATTTCAACTTAATTAAGATCAACATTTCTAGAAATTGTTTTCTTAATCTCTCCTTTTAACTTCATGATACTGACGTCGACTTCAAGAAAGCCTTCTCTTTACAATACCGGGAGAAAACAAAATGTTAAATATTTGAGGAAGCTATAAATTTGAAAAAATCACAGGAATAACGAGAAATATTTTAGAGATGTATACTTTACAAAGAAGTTTATATAAATGATGTGTTAAACTGATCTACACTCTTTGTGTGGTAAGAGTTTATCCAGTTGTTACGTTCACCAGCTATGCAAGAGTCATTGAGAATAAAGAGAACTTAAAAATATATTCCCAGAAAATGGGGGTACACATTTCTTTGTTTTAATGGTTTTTAATCAAAATAGGTCCATTTTTATGAGTAAATAAACATTTTAAAACATTTTCCAACTGAAGGGTAGTTTTGAGTGTAAAATGTTTAAAATTCTTAGGTTTTTTATTTAACTATGGAGTTCGTAACTACTACGGTTATCAGCATTCCCATTGGACGGAAAAGACGAGTGCCTTACCTATGATACGAGATCACAGACTTTACTTTCCTTCGAAGAAAGTCCTTCTAAGGAAACGCCCGAAAGAAATGTCCATTGCTCTCCGTGAGATGTCAACGTGGGGCTTGGGGTTACCTCTGCATGTTACACTAGACAATGGAGGATGTCGAAATTCTTCGTTTCGCATCATCGGCAAATAGGCTACTTAAATACAAAATTTGTGTATTTTATTTTTAGTTTACCTTCTCCAAATTTAAGTCATATCGCACGATGAACGGAATGGATAAAATGATATTCAAATGAGTTACCCAACATTCGTATCTTAGGATAAGGGAAAACCCCGGGGAAAAAACCTTATACTAGTAACTCACCCCGACCGAGGTTGGAACTCGGGACCTCTTGAACGTGAGGAACACATGCTACCATCTACGCTACCGAGGCGGGCGCAAGATTTGTGCCATAACTACTTGCCAACGAATAATGGAACTTGAGTTTGATTTACATAAATTGGTTTTATGTTGTCTATACAACACTGTGGTCCTGCGCCGTGGCGTAGTGGGCTAAGGCAGCATTCGTTGGAGGTATTATCCCTCATCAGAAGCAGTGGTGAAGGTTGCGGAGGTGATTTTGAAGGATATCTCAGAAAATGGTTTCCAGCATGTCTTTGAAGACTGGCACAAACGCTGGCTCAAGTGCATCGCATTCAGGGGAGACTATTTTGAGAAGAGCCGTCATAATTATGAGGATGAGTAAAGGTACGTTGTCAAAAATATTGTGATCGTTCTTTATTGAACTGTCCTCATATGTCCCCAGGAAATTGTTATAGAAAAAATTGAAAGCTATAAAATTTGTTCGAAATAATAAGATTTGCGACTGGTTTACATTGATGTAATAACTTTCCTTCCACACGGTCTATGACTTCTAAAACACTCTCCAGTCTGAATTAACTGTTTATGAATTTATTTTAATAAATTTTTGCATTTATAAGATAGGTTCATCACCAGTTTTTTCCTGACGAAGCGAAAATTATTTTTGAAGATAATGCTGCAGAATTATTGCAGTTCTATAAAGTAAACGTTGAAGCATACTGGATGGGAAACTGTCTGACCTGTGTTTTCATATGAATGAAGCGGAAAATCGTTCGTTACGTGGTATTCAGGTGCAGAGAGTGAATGGCTACATGCAAAAAGGTCGAGTTGAAGCTACCCTCCCTTCCTAATCGCCTAGAATGAAGTTTTCCTAGTTACCGGACTAACATTTGAACCCACTGAAATCTCATGTGAATGACCTGAGGTAAACCCTTGGAAGTATATGCTAACTATTGAACCAATATCATGGGAGTAAGAAGTATACACACAAAGTCGGCCGAGATTGGATGTATATACCTACGTTCTTTGCGAGTTAGCTCTATTTGAAGGCCGAGCATATAGGTGGGTTTTTGGTTACATCGCGTTTTTCATAATTCATCAATTGGAAAACCAATAGGGGGAAGCGAAATTAAAAGAAAAGGGCTCCTCCTCCTTGAAGCTAGACGTCTCTTATATCAGAAATGGTTTTGCTCTCTCCACTACTTACCTAAAGTAAGAATGCCCACCTCGGTAGCATAGATGGCAGCGTGTCTGTCTCACGTTCAGGAGGTCCAGGGTTCAAATCTCTGTCAAGTTTAAGATTTTTCTGTTTTTTTCTTTTCCTTATCCTGGTACATGAGTGTCTGATAACTTTAAGTTTTGTAGAACTTGGCACATTTGAGCATCATTGTGCCCATTAGATTGCTCGTCAGATATGACTAAAGGTTGGACGACGAAAATTAAAATTAAAATAAATAAACTAAGAATCCCTCAAAAATTCTATACAGAACATTCTACCTAAAACTAAATGTTTTGAAAAATGAAAAAGGCCAATTTGTGTGTGTGCGCGTGCGTGCGTGTGTGTGCGTGCTTGAACAGCATCGTTCAGTAAAAGAAAATTCAGAAACTTAAACCTCAATGTTAGTTCAGCGTTTTTCAAGGATGCAAGATGGCACTTCGCCTCAAAATGCCCCAGCTCTAATTACTGTTACATGGAACAATCGCCCTTATCTTTTATTTTCTCAAAAATATGTTAACGATTTTGTCTAAACTAGATATTGACAACTAAAACGCCTACTTCTGTTTAATTGTATGCGAATAGCGTACGAAGAAATATAGAAATAGTTATGTCACAGAAGAAATGTAGACTTAAGGCAAGGTTACAGTGAAAATTCGCCGAAAACGTTGAAAATCATGGAATTTTCTTTTTGTCAATTTTTTATAGCTTCGAGTGTACAGTAATAGATAGCATACTATTTTTATCATATGCACCAATTTAGGCCATCACGTGACAATTTAAAGAGACCTTTGAAGTAACAATCATTACTTCAAAATGAATTTTCTGAGAAACTTTTTTCTAACACTTTTCAGTTTACAAAATGCTTCACTCGTCAAAGCGTTTCATTTAATTTAGTGAAACTTACAGGATAGTTCCTTAATATGTAAATAAGAAACTTCACATTCCTCCTTTTTGTTAATGTTTATGTTTTGAAAATCATATGGTGTTTAGGAATATAAATGTTAATATTTTAAAAATTTTGAGAGCTAACATATGGGAAATATTTTAGAACAAATGCTACAAGAATATTACAAAAAATAAGATTGTAGGTCTTTTAAAATTGCTGTGTACTAGACGAAAACAAAAATTCAACTTTAAAGCTCAAATTTTTTGACGCGTAGAACATTTTATATAGCAAGTAATTTTTACGTTTTAACAAAAAATAATTAATAATTAATGAAATTTTCATGGTGTAACAACATGAAAATTTGCATGAAGTTTAAAATTATACTCTAATTATGTGGCTAAATTTTCATAATAATAGATTCATTATTATAAAAGTTGGAATTTTCAGTGTAGCCTTGCCTTAAAACACATAATTCTTCAATTTGTGTGAACTTAACCATCATTTCTGAGATATTCCTTATAGTGGGTTTGACTTTCAAATATCCATACTCATCTGAATTAGTAAGTCCTTATATTTTTTATCTTGATCATGTAAGGAATTAGTATTTCAAAGCAATGACATAATAAAAAGTTCTTTAAATATCTATCTTACCACCGTACACTATGCCTAAACTGTTTTATTAGTTATTAAATGGTAGATAAGATAATAGAGTTTTCTGACAAAATTTTGTGGAATATAAACCTTGGTGCAATAGTTTAGAAAATATCGTGTGAGTATAACACAAGGAGATTTTTAGCAGTAAGTTCAACTCATTCTTAGGTATTTTTTCTTTCTTCTTCGTTTTAGAAGCCCAAATTCATTACATAAGGAACCGATCTAAAGATATGACAGCCTATTTAACTTTGATGTATAATTGACGTTTGTTAGTGTCGCAAAAAACGCGAGAACGGCTGAACCGATTTTCATAATTTCGGTTTTGAAATATTTGTATATGTCCAAGGAAGGTTTAAAAGGCGAGAAAAAACAAGTGATAATGGGCCGGGTGTATAAAAGTGCACACTCAAATTTCACGGAACATATACACCTTCTTTTATTTTCCACAAACAAAAGCATTGCAAAGTAGAAAGATATCCCACTCCTTGCAAAAGTCTTCAAAGACATGTCACTTAACATATTTTACTAAATAACGTTTATCGTTTGTTATCCAAACTGAAATATTTTTATGTAGCATGTTTATCTTTCGAAGATTATACACTAAATTAATTTCCTTTGCGTTAGGCCTTTGCGATGATAATAAATAAATCGCAAGAGCAATCGTTGGAAGATGCGGAATCAACTTGGAGTTTTCTTGTTTCTCTCATGGACAATATATGACGTCACGTGTTTGCGAGTCGGAAAACCATCATCTTTAAATATTTACCCACCATAAAAATACAAAGTATTGCTTATCAGAAAGCTTAAATTGTGTGACTTAATTGCAACTGCGTTTTATTTAAATTCACTCCAATTGCAGAATAAATAACTAATCTTATTTTTTTATTTATATAGATAATTTCAGACAACCTTTATTGGCGGTACGAAGTTCGCTGGATCAGCTAGTTCTTAATCTAAATTCTTAGCCTTCGTTCATAAACTTAAAGGGAAATTTCAAAGGATTATTTATTTAGATAAACTTGAAACAGATGAATAAAGATGTGGGAGAATAGCTTTCTTTTAGAAAAGTGAGTAGAGAAAGACACATGAACTAAACACTGGTCGATTTTCCAACAATATAAGCTAAGCATTTACATATCAGAGAATCAAATAGTGCAATAACTGTTATACATTTAAATTAAACATTAGTCACTTTAATAAATGTCAGCGTGTACTTACAAGATGATATATTGTTCCAGCATGCCAGCAGGTTCAGTTCGGGGTGCAGGCTGTGTTCGGGCCTTCGGACCCACTGCTGGGCGCGCACATCCACTCCATCTGTGACGCCCTGGACATTCCACATCTGGAGGCTAGGCTGGATCTGGACACGGATTATAAAGAATTCTCCATCAACTTGCATCCAGCGCAACCCCTTCTCAATACTGCCTTCCAGGACGTCATGGCCTTCCTCAACTGGACTAAAGTTGCCATAGTCTACGAGGAGGACTACGGTGAGTAACCTTTAATATTTTAAAACGGAAAAACTTGAGTTCCTCAAAAGGCATTTTAAAAATAGTTTGAATCAACGTTTCATTTCAATCTTTTATATTAATAATCATGTACACTTTCCCTTTATTATATTATAGTGCATAAGTTTGAATGAATGCTTATTTTTATAATAAGTGCATGCCAGTTTGTTGATTAATACAATAAATAGTTTAAACTAAATGTGGCACACAAATGTATCTTACCAGTTTATACAGCTCTTACGTGTTCACATAATAATATCATCAAAAGCTTCTTCATACTTCTTTTCTGGCTCTAAACCAATTATTGAATTACTTTCTCCAGTATTTTTGCGGACTTCTGCGAATTTTCCGTCTTTCTGGATGTGATGGGACAGCATATTATATGACAGTCTACTTTCTTTCATTGTTAAACAGGATTTGTATGTTCTTGCTGTTTCTTTGAGATTCTTGAAGTTTAACTTCTAGGTATATATGACTTTATTGCAAATTTTGTCGATGTGTTTTTTCCTTACAACAAACTGAACGTGCGTATTCTCCTCTAGGTATATATGACTTTATTGCAAATTTTGTTGACACGCTTTTTCCTTACAACAAACTGAACGTGCGTATTCTCCTCTAGGTATATATGACTTTATTGCAAATTTTGTTGACACGCTTTTTCCTTACAACAAACTGAACGTACGAATTCTCCTCTAGGTATATATGACTTTATTGCGAATTTTGTCGACATGTTTTTTCCTTACAACAAACTTAACTACAAATTCACCTCTAGGTATATATGACTTTATTGCAAATTTTGTTGACACGCTTTTTCCTTACAACAAACTGAACGTACGTATTCTCCTCTAGGTATATATGACTTTATTGCGAATTTTGTCGACCCGCTTTTTCCTTACAACAAACTGAACTTAAGAATTCTATGTCAGAAATATAGATTATTTCTTTTAGTTTCTTTGTTCAAGGTCCAACACTTGGAGCCATATCGAAACTTCAATATTTTGTAGTTTTAATAGTAACTTTTTCCTTGTTTCATATAAAAAGATCCATCTAGTCAGTGGAATATTTTGTATTTCAGTATCTCTGTTTCAAGAGCTCACGTTATTACCTGTCACCGCTGTAGCGAACATAACTTAGTTACATACCACGGAACGGCTACGTGCCTCTAATGACTGTACTGTTATCAGAACAATAGCCACTGTGCGCCATCTTTCTGCTCCTGAACATTCGGTTGCGCCTCCTGTAACAGTTTTAACTTCCAGAAGCTTTTCTTTGTATTCGGACCCTAATTGAGCAGCTAGCCCTCGCCCGCACGGAGTCAAATGAATTGAGTCCAGTCGTGTCTAGTCGTCGGTGTCTTCAAGTTGAGGTAAACTACAGAGCACAGTTTCCTGTAGACAGTTGATACTGAGAGCTCAATTGGGTGCAAAAGACACCCAGAAATTTTAGTTTCGATTTTTCAATTATATTTTCTCTCTGAATGTGTGCAACATATTTCAAGTGTAACATTAGTGCTATGTTAAGTGCCTAAGTGGCAAATAACATTTATTTAGCAGCAACTAACAAGTGTGTGTTTTAATTAAATATTTAAAATTTAAGACAATTCATAGCAGTCATGCCTTTTGAATATCTTCATTGTGGGTTAATATTGCTTGGTCATCTGTAGTGTAGTGTCTCACATTCAAGTGTTTCCGAGCTCAAATATCGGTCAGAATGAATTACCTGTATAAGATTTAAGGGTTTTTTCCTTTATCCTTAAAGATAAATGTGTGGTAACTCAAAGCTCCATGGAGCCTGGCTCATATGGGCAGTATTTCATTCATTTCATTTATTATCTTATTGATTATATTCGTTATCTTAGTATCATTTGACTTACGTTGGAAGATGCTAATTAAAATGAATGGCAAAAGTAAGTTCAAAATGTTTACCTCCTCGTCTAAAAGGAAACTACAGTTAGTAAAGAATTAATATGAGCATTAATAATGTTACTTCAGCATTATTTTGATATTCCTTTATAATATTGGTGGTACATAACAGCAAATCATTCAGTTTATCTGTAGTTATTGGTCTGGGACAGACGTATTTATCGGGTGATGTAACATTCAATATTTTTGCACCTTATTTTGATAGTCAAATGCTGTATGAAATAAATATGAGAATAAATTGAGAAATAGTTTTCTCTTTCTCGTTCAGAAACAACACATCTCTTATCCGTACGTTTTTCTTTGAAAACAACAGATTGTTACTTTCTCTACCATATCAATAAAAAGGTATTCATTATACTCAAATTTGAGATGGAGATATCTCTGTAAATACACCTTTCGTGGTTTTCTTTATCCAAAAAAATCGGTTTTCTTCTTCCACCATGTAAAATAAGTAGCGAAAAATCCTATTCCACCAAAACATTCGATATCCAGATTTCACCGGAAATAAATCTTCCTGGTTCACAAATACAAAGAAATAAAAGATTTTACAGGAAACAGTCAGTGTAATGTGTGCGTGTGCGTGAACACACAAAAATGGCAAAAACCTACTCCAAGGAAATGCAGATCTCGTTAAAGCACATTTATAACAAATATTTTGGCGTTATAATTTGAGAAATATTCCTTGTTATTTTGATTTTCCCAATGTTTATACCTTTCCCAAATTACGGAATGTTCTTTTTCCTTTGGCAAGGACCAACAAGCTATCAGGATACCATACTTGTATAATACACACTCACGCACATTTACTCTTTCATTCATAGCTTCAGTCTCCAGGGAAGCTGAACAACGCTGGCTGAAGAAAAAAATTCCCATTCCCCAGCGAAATCAAACCGAGACCTCAGGATTTGGAAAAGATCACGGAGACAGTGTTCTTTTCTTTTCTTCTCCTTCTTTCTTTCGTAATTTCTTTCTCACTTTTTCCTCTTGAACTTGCAAATAGAACAAAATTCGAAGTCGTTAAACACCGACCAGCTCTTAAACGATTTTGGGATCGCTTAAAACTACCTATTGTTTCTTTATATTCATCTACTTATAACAAAATATGTATAATAAAACTGTGTCTACAGCTTTATTTCTCAGTAAACATGAAGTAAATAAAGTATTAAGCATTTGTAACAATAATACATAGAAGAGTGAGAACAGAGTCATTACGATAGTAATACCTCCGACTTTTAGAAAAGTTTGCGTGCTTGCGTTTGTGTGTACGTGTGAGCAGCAGAACTTTAATGCCAATGTTCGGATTGAAAAAGCTGAGCATCTTTCTTTTTCTAGGAAAGGGCAGATATATTATATATAGTTTGAAGTGTGAGGAGTTCGTTAAAAATCTTTGTTTCCAGAATATACAGCTGTACACATGTTACCAGAAACCTGCACCAAATTCTTCAATGAACTTTTTCAAACTAAAAAACTCTTGGAAACTCTTACATCAAAGGAATGTTTGTAATATATTCGGAATTGCAGCATTGCCTTATTTCTTCAAATGCATATTTCATTGGATTATCACTGCTTTTTGGGCCTTGCGATGTTTCCTTTTCCTTTAGGTATCTAACTTAATATTATTTAGCCACTTTTTTGTTATAAACTATCTCTTCGTTTATTTTAAACATCTGTAATTGATTTCTTTTTCATCATTCATTATTTTGTCTCCTCTAGTGACTCCTAAAACTGATCTTAAAAACCTCATTTCTGCCGTCTGTAAACCACTTTTATCTTTGTTTGTAATTATCCAAGTTTCACTTCTGTATAGAGCATTGGAAGGACCATGGCTTTATAGAATTTCATCATTATATCGTTCTTTACTTCATTTCTGAAGTTCTTTTATTTGTTCCACATATTTTTAAAAAACTTTAGTTCCAATAGCTACTTCTTTAATGTATGATAATGTATATACAAAATATATACTATAAAATTACTCTTGAGGGTACACAGATAAAATTAATGTGATTGTAACTTTTCATCAAGGAATAGGCAGTAATGAAAAATCATATAAAGCAGCAATGGGAACAACAAGACAAGCACCAATAATTCACCCTCCCACAAGAAGCTGCACTTTAAGGCATATTAAGGGAAAGCTGGTAGAAGAATAGAAATGCAACAGGTGTGAAAATTATCTCTTGACTAACGTCCATAGGGATCCTCCATTTTGTGAACAATGAAACAATAAACACATTATCTCCGCATGCACGTGATACTGCAGTTAGAAAATCAAGATCTGAATTTCTTCAAACTTTTAGACAGTATTAGATGAACCTACATAATTATATAAATTCTGAGAAGATTGAAAATGTATTAGCTTATAGTAAACATGTGTTAAACTTGTCAATATATTTGAATATTGTAATGCTGTTGATACAACTACTGTGATGTGACATCAAATAGTTATAATAAGAATGTATAAACTGAGTTTTCTGGGAATAGTCTCTGAAGTCCTCTTAAATCCCGGTAAGTTGGACAATTGGTAAACCGTTAGAGAAAATCTAAGCAAAAATTGTGCAAATCGTTAAAACTCACAAACTATGTCAAATAAATTTTTAACATTTTGTGAGTTGATGCTTTTTTCTTCTGTGACATGCATTCGGGAGGTCTGGGTTCGATTCCCGTGGCCGACCTACTTGACCCAAGGGTATTTAGGGGTTTTCCCGGGTCGCCAGGTGAGTGCTGGGCAGGTTCATTACATTCGCAGAATTTCGTGACCCTCCATTTCATCTCCATTAGTATTTCACACCATCTCTTCATCCCGTAATCTCTTTCAGGGTAGAAGTGTCAGCGGGTACCTCGGTGCTGCATGGCAGGTAAACGCTTCCTCCTCTGGTAGGACGCTCTCCGGTCTCCGAGCCGACCTGTGGGTGGGATACCGTTGTACTGGCCTGGAGGAGAGTTTCCAACTGGTCATTTGTAGGGATGCTTCCTTCTGTACTGTCCAGACTTGGGTCGGCTAACCCCTGTCTCCTCTCGTCTTCTCCTTCCTCCCGAGGATTCCCTCACTTGGGACATATGCATTATAGATCTAGTCGCAGTGTCGAATTCCCTCCGTGGTATAATCCAATCCTAGACTATAGGTTTCTTAAACGTGAAGTCCTTATCTTCTCTTTTCCCTTCAACACCCCCCGTAAGAGTCATTATCTATATAGTGTGACTGCGAGGTTTACGTAGATTCTGAAATCTGGTTTGCAGGAATTTAGTACAAGCTTTGCTGCAGAAAAAGAAGTGAAATTGACAATCAGGCTGACTCGGTGTTTTGTTGCACGAAAACAAATGAATGAAATCACTGCAGTACACTTCAATCGTCGACTGTCGTAATAACCAACAATACCTACTAATAAAACCTTCCACTGTCTAAGGCGATAGCCCTGGCGAAGTTGACTGGTTCCGCTCGTGGCACCCATATTCAGAAGTAGTGATGCTGGCTGCGGCGAACCGCATGGAGTATTGGGGGGATAGACGTCATGGCCACTAGTCCCTGACGCCCACCGTGCCTTTCAAGAGGTGCCGTTCTTCCTATATTGCTCCGTGGTGATCGATGTAGGTCTCGTGAGGACCTGTATCTAACGGAGGGTATCGGCGTGGTAGATCCGGTGGTGGCGTCCCTCGGCTGCCGTTGTCTCTGCGGGGTGGATGGGCCCCTTGCATGGGTGTTAGTACCCTTGCGAGGTCTCTGATGTTGTCAGTGATGGAGTTCTGATGCATCCTGAGAGCTCCCTCAAGCTTAGCTGGCGTGAAGAGGCGTGTATCGTTCATGTAGCCTACTATTTTCTCCAACTTGGCCTTGCAGGGCTTCTGAACTGCCGTCAGTCTCCCAGGTTCCGCACTGCGAAGCCTGGGTGGCCTCCTTTACCTCGACCAAAGTGCGAAGTAGGGTTGCCTTCGAAGTTGCTACCCGCGCAGTCAGCTCCGTGATTGCTGTCTGCATGTCCTGGAGTGTGGTGCTGAAGTTCTGGAGTAATTGTGTGGCTTTCTCTGTAGTGGCGTGAGTAGGGTAATTTGGAGTGTTTGGAAACAGACCCAAAAGGGCAAGATGGCGGCCGTGCGCAATCTATGAAATTAAAGGGTTTATCCTCCTATTTATATTATTTTTGCTGTATGTACTTAGACTCTTTTTGTGTATTTAGGTTCCTTTGCGGGTATCTTTAGTCGTTTTTTATGCATTAAGAGGCTTTCGGAGCGTATTTAGAGTATTTTTGGAGTGTTTAAGGGCTTTTGGAGCACATTGAGAGGCTTTTTGTGTAATTTAGAAGTTTTAGATATGTATTTAGAGTCTGGTGAGGCGTATTTAGACTCTTTTTGATGTATTTAGAGGCTTTCGGGGTGAATTTAGAGAATTTTGCAACGTATTCACTGGCTTTTCGGGCTACTATAGAGGTTTTGGAGACGTATTTAGGAGCTTTTAGGACATATTTCCTGGCTTCTTGTTGTATTTAGAGGTTGTAGAGGCGTTTTTAGTGGCTTTAGCGACGTATTTACTGACTTTTTGCTGTATTTAGAGAATGTAGAGGTGTTTTAGTGGCTTTATCGACATATTTCTTGGTTTCTTGATGTATTTAGAGCTTGTGGAGGCGTTTTCAGTGACTTTAGCGACGTATTTCCTGGCTTGTTGCTGTATTTATAGGTTGTAGGCGTTTTTAGTGGCTTTAGCAACGTATTTACTGACTTTTTGCTGTATTTAGCAGCTTTCATCATGTATTGAGGGGCTCTGGAGGACATATTTAGTGGCTTTTTGAAGTATTTAGGCTCTTCTTGGGATGTATTTATGGTCTTTTTGGTGTATTTAGTGGATTTTTGAAGTTTTGATAGCTCCTTAGGATGTATTTAGAGGATTTGTGTAGGTATCTAGTGTCTTGCGGTGTACATTTAGTGTCTTTTGCGGTATCTAGATGCTTCTGAGACGTATTTACAAAACTTTTTTGGTGTTTCTGGGGTCTTTTGGGGCATATTTTATCCCTTTTTAATGTATTCAGAGGCTTCTGGGGGTGTATATAGAGACGTTTGCAACCTATTTAGTATCCTGAGGGGTGCATTAGTGACTTTATGGTGTAATTTAGAGCTTCTTAGGAGGTATTTAGAGGCTTTTGGGGCGTATTTACTACATTGTAGTTATACTTAGTTGACTTAGACTATATTTTATTTACTGTAGTTCATGATTTTCTTTAACCATTTCAAAACGTTTACTCCTCATTTGTAATCGGTATTTCTATCAGTTTAACCTACACTTATGCTTTACTGTTTTCATCCCATTATAAGCTAACCTAACCTAACCTAACCTAAACTAGCCTAACCTAACCTAAACTAACCCAACATTTTAACCTAACCCAAGTCCTTCACTTATGCTTTACTATTTCATCCCATTATAACCTAACCTAACCTAAGTTAACCCATAGCCTAACCTAACCCAAGTCCTCCACTTATGCTTTACTGTTTTCATCCCATTATAACCTAACCTAAGCTAACCTAAACTAACACTTTAACCTAACCCAAGTCCTCCACTTATGCTTTACTGTTTTCATCCCATTATAACCTAACCTAAGCTAACCTAAACTAACACTTTAACCTAACCCAAGTCCTCCACTTATGCTTTACTGTTTTCATCCCATTATAAGCTAACCTAACCTAACCTATCCTAACTGTGCGATTCTCTAACACTTTAACCAAACCGAAGTCCTAATCTATTTCACCTCATTATAAGCTAACCTAACCTAATACTTTAACCTAACCAAAGTCCTACACTTGTGCTTTACTATTTCATCCCATTATAACCTAACCTAACCTAAGTTAACCCATAGCCTAACCTAACCCAAGTCCTCCACTTATGCTTTACTGTTTTCATCCCATTATAACCTAACCTAAGCTAACCTAAACTAACACTTTAACCTAACCCAAGTCCTCCACTTATGCTTTACTGTTTTCATCCCATTATAACCTAACCTAAGCTAACCTAAACTAACACTTTAACCTAACCCAAGTCCTCCACTTATGCTTTACTGTTTTCATCCCATTATAAGCTAACCTAACCTAACCTATCCTAACTGTGCGATTCTCTAACACTTTAACCAAACCGAAGTCCTAATCTATTTCACCTCATTATAAGCTAACCTAACCTAATACTTTAACCTAACCAAAGTCCTACACTTGTGCTTTACTATTTCATCCCATTATAAGCAAACCTAACCTAACTGTGCTTTTGTGGTTAATTTGGATACATTTTTGTGGTTACATCAGTTAATTGTTTACGTTGGTTCTGTGCTCACATTGGTAGTTTGGCTACATTGGCTATTTGATCAGGTGTGGTTACCTAACCGATCTTTGTGTTTCTTTTGAAGCATTTGTTTTTCACATTGTATTCTTTGCACTTACTTCCGTTCTACTCTATCCTCTTTTATGAAGCTTTAAAGCTAACACTGTCTGATACTCTAACCACCGATATTGAAGTACTTATAGATTAGTTTTATGCGGAATATTTTGTAAATTCTCTTATGATATCCCCCTCCCAAGCTTTTACTGGTGTTTGTATAACGTAAATCAGGGTATACTTAGCTTGTAGTTCAATGGTAGACGCCTCTCCTCTTTTATCTGGGCTGGAGACCAGCACTAGAATGTAATCCTAGTGGCAGAGTTAACGCCTTCCTCCATTTTTCTCATTTATTCTTTCTTCTTCAGGCGTCTTGGGAGTCCTGGGATAGATGCCACTTGTGTAACTATTCATTCTGTAGGATAGCTTATAGAGATCACCATTATCTTCTAATCTAAGTTGCTCCCCTCTTGCATTCTTTTTGCAACTCTATAATGCCCGTAGGCGTATGTTGATACTCCATCCTCAGCAATCACTCTCTTGTCGTCATGAGGCGATAGGGATATTTTATTGGCTTCAACTGTAGAAACATTATGTTTCTGGGATAGGATCAGGTTCATAGGAGTTCTTAGGATCTTTTGGGTTTTAAGACAATCCACATAGCTATCGAAGTTGATGTATTGCTTGATTGCGCTACGCTTTATGCCTTTAATCTTCTTGATTACACTTCCATCCATGTCGAGTGCATACATCTTGGGTCTCAGTCCTACAAAGCGATGAATAATTTTCCCACAGGCTTCATCTTTAAATTTTCCCAAAACTTTCCTATTGTCTGTAGAATGACATATATGGTCGACAGGATAATTAGCTGTATCCAGATGTTCAAGAAAACGTAACTTATCCTGATATATATCTCTTGTAGTCACTCTATGGATGAAAGAGTCTGTATCCATATACATGAGTTTTAGATTTTCAAGCCCATAATACGGTAATAGCACATCATAATGATATCGATACATCAAGGTCTTTGAGATATCCAACACACACATCCCAATGTATATAGGTTTGTTGAACACTATCTCTCGCGAAGTCATGTGTACTGCAGCCAGATTTGGTCCATATATAGTTCGATCAATAAACGTAGGCTTAGCAACCAGCTTTTCCAATGTCTTCCAATCGGTAATAAGTCGTATATTCAGTCGATTTCTTATATTCTCCATAGTTTTTCCAAACATAGCATTGTTAAAAAGTTTGTACAGATCCTTCTCGAAATCATTGCTAGATCCTTGTCGTAGCCGGTTATTGAATTCGACATAAGGCTTTAACCAGGACGACTGTCGAAATTGTAGCACACGATGGATCTTTATCAGTTTTAACCCATGATCAAGGGCTTGCTTCAAGATCATGTAATGCACTACATACTTAGTTCGTGATCCAAGGTGTGGAATTAGCTTCTTTGTAGACGAGTTCTTAGGCTTGATACACTCAGGCAGGAATGGTAAATCATTATGCAGGTCATGAAGTTCTGTAGGATATTCAAGATCTACTTCTAAAATGTAGCCGAGTGGGTCATCTTCTCGTAGTGTTTTTAGGTTAATATCTGCAGGAGAAACCCACTCAAAACCCCCATAAGGAAGGGCGTGGCACATTGCCCAACCATATTGGTTATTTGCATCCTCGTACGTAATATATTGAGAGGGCTTACTTGAGTCATACTCGTTCATGTAGATGTTGTTAGCCTTCGCATACCGATGAGAAACTTGACATAATCCTCCTCTTATACCTGATTCAACCATGAGTAGCTGATCGTAATCCTGAAGCAATTCTAGTTCAATTCCTGTATACAGCAGCATTGCATCCCACGTAAGTCCAGGAGATGTAAAATAATGTGCAGGATCTACTTTATGCGTTTTAGGGTCTGGTCTCTGAATGTCTCAAACACATCAGTTAATAGAAGAACGTCTGAAGTTAGATAGAGATCGCTATACTCTCCTAATGTTTTAATGTTGAACTGTCTCCATACACTTTTTGCGTGTTCATACTCTCCATCACTAATTTCTTCTTCGTTCAGCTTGTTGTAGAATGCCTCCCTCGGGGGAAGTTCTGTTTCATTTAAAACATCCCACGATGTAACGTAATCCTAGGGGAAAACACCCTTACGGGTCATCAGTTCCACCTGCTCTGCTTCAAAGTGCTTTAGGGTTTCAGGATGTGATGTTAGATTTTTTGCTAGTTTATCCAAGCTGGTACTAAGGAAGCGGTAGGTATCCACAAAGCGAAGTTTTATATTTCCAACGTACTTGGAAAATGATATGTAACTTTCCTCAGAGCTAGGAATAACTTCTACTCTATCGCTAGTACAGCCTAATTCCTTAACAATAAAATGGGAGTCATATCCACTCAGGTTATGTATGAAGACGGGAATATAATTAGGCGTTTTACAGGTTAGATTACACTGATTATGTAGACTTCCTCGATATTCTCCACTTATATGATCATGATCCCGTACTTTCCAATTATCTCCGGTAAATTCTTTACCACATAAGTAGCATTCTGTAGAAGATTCGAATGATTTCTGCTGCTCATCTGTTAGAGTTAATGGAGCACCAGTTTTATATACACCATTAATCTTCTTTGCGAGAGAACTTACATACTCCATAAACTTCGATGCAGCATCATAACCACGATATACATAGGGTTCTGTAGGAAGATCAGTCTGTAAACCTTCAATTGTAGCTGAGGGTTTAACATAAACACAGAAACTCATAGGAATGTGCTTCTGATATGGAACAGTATAAGACATTTCGGGATTAGAAGAACACCCCTGATAAGGAGTAAGAATGCTTTCAAAGTCAGCATAGATGACATAAGGTAATTTCAGCATCCTTTCATAATTCTTGAATCTAACAATAGATTTCTCCTTAGTTGGCATAACAATCCTAGCAACTCCGTGTTGGCTACATATTTGTTTATGTTCATTTAACCTCTCAAAGCCTCCATTTCGATCATCAAAGTGCGTAAAACAGCGTTTGCAGATGTAGATCTTTCCCCGACGTATAGTTTTTTGTTGATGAACAAGTCTCTCGAAATTCTTTATATAGACGTAATGATGACGTCCAGCTGCATCACTTAATAAAAGCAGGTCACGATGGTCAGACAGTTCTTCATCGATAACCTTCATAGGAAACACTTGATTTTTCTCATCTAGTCCGAAAACATTTATAGAGATGCTATTTCTCCGTTCAAATTTAGGGATATCAGTCAAGCCCGTAGGAAACGAGACGCAGGTAAAGTCATATCTTTCTTGAAGATCCTTATATTTGTTAACACGATGAGGATTCCTTTGAATGAATTTGGCAAGTATGGCGTACATGAAACATTTTTCATCTTCATAGTTCTGTGGATTTATGCAGGCTTCTTTCGCTTCTAAAGATGGCGGTAGAGGGATGTAACTGCTTCCTCTTAGCGCATTATTCCTGTTAATTCTAACTCGAACACCGTCAACAGCTAATAAAGCCCAGTTGCTTCCCTTAAGTTGACTTTCCTCCATTTCAGTACAAAGTTTCTTGAATTTCCTTTCCAAGATGGCGTCCAAGTCACTTTCCAAAAATATTGCTTGATTTTGCGTTTTGAAGGCTTTATCAGTAGTATCTCCAACAGCATTTACAAACTGACATTCAGTCATGATGTTACATTTAATACTTTTATGAATCCTCAGCTCCTTCTGAATGGCTTGAATTATCCGCTGCTTCGATTCTTGGAGATACGTAGACAGATCTTGGCGTGTACTACACTGTATGAAATATGATTTCAGCCGATCTTGAAAAGCTGTCTCGTATTCAATGACATCATCTTCATCAAGAACCATTAACAGTAGTTTATGTTTAGTAGGCTCAACCTTGATTTTCTTGGCACTAATCCTACCACAACGTTCCTGATGTGTATCTCTGCGATGTTCAGTAGCATAAACCTCTCTACAATGCTTACATTCGTAATACTGACCGCATGCCAGTTCATGTCTCTTTTTATGGTAGTTCCTCAGGAAACACTTTCCACATTTGCTACACTTATATTCTGGTATAGCATTTAAAAGAGCTTCCATCACTTTAGCGTTCCACATCGTATCACTAAGCAGTTCAATTCGTGAGCGAATACGTCGCTCAGTAACTGTTTAATACACTTTTCACTTCTTTTCTACACCTTGATATCTTATCAACACTCCGTTATACTCGGATTTCACAGTAGTAGTTGATCCACTAAGCAAGAAACACACTAGCGCAATGACAACTAATCTCGATTAAGCTCTACTTATACAATTATAGCGAACCTAAAAGAAAACTTCATCATCCCCACCACCAGGGTTGGAAAACGGCGCTACTATCGGAGAAAAAAGGAATTAAAAATTCACGAGTAATACCTCTACCTTTATTATAATTATATATGACCATCATGATCAAAAGCAGCATCATCATCGTCATATCAAATCCATTTACCATAACTGCATGATTAAAACAAAGGGAAATAAAGAAAAAAGAAAATATTTCAGCCTCCATTGCTCCCACCCCCACCCCTACCACTGCTACCACCCCTTAAAGAATCTCTCCCACCTCCAAACGTTTAAGCAAACCGGTTTCGTTAGACTTCATCACCCAAACCCAAGTATACGGAGGATCGCTGACGTCACGAACAATTGGAGACAGAATGTCTGGCTTTCTACGACAGGTTTCAACATGCATCATTTACGCATGAGTATACATAAAAGCTACGAAAGAGCCAATATTGCAAGCATCAGGATAGAAGCATTCTAGGAAAAGTCAAACAAACCAACCCTCTTCAATGTTTAAAGATGTTTTATTCACAGGTATTCAGAAATTGCTCATTTAATATTATGTAATATGAAAATTGCGAATTTATAAGTTTCACGGTAAAGAATAATGCACATCATTTACAACTCATTAGCTAATATAGCTGCAAAGACGTTCCTTATCCCATTTTTCTTCTTAACCGCTTCCATTCGTCCCCTCTTATGCTAGTTTTACTCATTTTTCTAAGTTTGATCAAGTAATTATATTTAATTAAGCATGTTAGCAGAACCTTTAGAGAAGTTATTGTATTCTGAGGGTTTCAGAGAGTTCAAATATTTAAGGTTTTTAGTCAAATTTAACAAATTTCTGCATATAAGATACGTATTCATTGATTTCTCTAATATTGGAAACGTTTTCAGCTTGATGACAAGCCTAAAGTATGTATATTTTGAGGCTTATTTCAAATATCCCACAGAGATTCGAACCGAGGTCCTATCTGCGTAAATTACCATTTCAACAACTATGCTGGTATAATTTATGTTTTTATACTTTATTCCATAATTCTAGACCCACTGCTTACAGATATCTTAAAATAAACCTATTCAGGACTCGAACCAAGGACACCGGGTGTACGGCATAAAGCTAGTGGACGCTGCTTAACAGTATGAGATTAATAAAGTTTATTTGAAGTTTCTATCACAAACAGTTTCCAGGTTATAAGAATAATAAAAGTATTGATATCTGCGAGAGTCGATTCCAGGACCATTGTTATGGTTAAAGCTACCGTTTAGGATACGATGCTTTATTATAGATTCATTAGCGTTTATTACATTTCGATATCTTGAATGATTCAGGCGATATATACTAAAAACTAGTGGAGAAAAAGTACCGTGCCTTCAGGGTGGTGGGGGAAGGCTGTGACGTCATTTATGGCACGTGTCACGGGTCGGGCGGTATTTTGTAAGGGCAAAGGAGTGTGATAATTAGATTACATTGTAATCCAATTAGCGGCATGTCTTTGGGAGATTTGAACATGTTGAGTCCATTCTGTGACGTCATTAAGGCGCGTGTCATTGAGGGGTGTGTCAATGAGGTTTGTTTTGCTCGCGTGCCATTTAGGGTGTGGCTGTGACGTCATTTATGGAGCGTGTGAGACGGCCATGGCTATGACATCATTTAGAGTTGGCGCGTGGCATAGGGGTGTGGCTATGACGTCATTATAAATTGGCGCGTTCCGCGTGGGTATGTCTATTACCTCACTGATCTTAAAGCAGCACTTTACAGTTTATTTCATCGCTCTGGGCCCATTGGTTTCGAAAATATTCAAATTTTTCGATTCGGGACTCGAACCCAGAACCCCTCAGCCACACACTTCTAGAATATGATTAACTAGGATACGTATTACCACATAAAGTTTATTTCACCGCTCTAAACCCATTGGTTATGGAGATATTCAGGTTTACCGATTCAGGACTCGAACCAAGGACAACAGGTATATGACAGAGAGTCAGCAGATGCTCCTTAACGATATAAAAGTAATAAAGTTTACCCGAGGTCGCTATCATTACTAGTTCCGGAGTTATAACAATAATAAATGTCCTGATTTGCACGGGATTCGAATGAGGACCATTGATAAAATTCGCAGGAGCCTTGGAAGATGCGCCCTATTATGAAAAATCTATTAGAAGTTATTTCACTGCGATATCTTGATTGGTTCAGGAGATATACGCGAAAACGTGGAGTAGTAGGGTAATGGCGATTATTAATTGATTAATGAGGCGTTAATTTAAGGTGGAGTGTGAAAACATGTGTTCAATTTAATGCCTCATTAAACAATTAAAGGCCTACAAAGAGGTGGTTACATCTGTTATCACTTGTCGGCATCTCTTTGTCGGCATGCCGACAAGGAGGTGTCATAATTGCTTATCAGATGTCGGCATCTCTTTGAGTGGTTTGAAAGCGGTATTTCCCTACTACTCCACGTTTTCGCGTATATCTCCTGAACCAATCAAGATATCGCAGTGAAATAACTTCTAATAGATTTTTCATAATAGGGCGCATCTTTCAAGGCTCCTGCGAATTTTATCAATGGTCCTCATTCGAATCCCGTGCAAATCAGGACATTTATTATTGTTATAACTCCGGAACTAGTAATGATAGCGACCTCGGGTAAACTTTATTACTTTTATATCGTTAAGGAGCATCTGCTGACTCTCTGTCATATACCTGTTGTCCTTGGTTCGAGTCCTGAATCGGTAAACCTGAATATCTCCATAACCAATGGGTTTAGAGCGGTGAAATAAACTTTATGTGGTAATACGTATCCTAGTTAATCATATTCTAGAAGTGTGTGGCTGAGGGGTTCTGGGTTCGAGTCCCGAATCGAAAAATTTGAATATTTTCGAAACCAATGGGCACAGAGCGATGAAATAAACTGTAAAGTGCTGCTTTAAGATCAGTGAGGTAATAGACATACCCACGCGGAACGCGCCAATTTATAATGACGTCTTAGCCACACCCCTATGCCACGCGCCAACTCTAAATGATGTCATAGCCATGGCCGTCTCACACGCTCCATAAATGACGTCACAGCCACACCCTAAATGGCACGCGAGCAAAACAAACCTCATTGACACACCCCTCAATGACACGCGCCTTAATGACGTCACAGAATGGACTCAACATGTTCAAATCTCCCAAAGACATGCCGCTAATTGGATTACAATGTAATCTAATTATCACACTCCTTTGCCCTTACAAAATACCGCCCGACCCGTGACACGTGCCATAAATGACGTCACAGCCTTCCCCCACCACCCTGAAGGCACGGTACTTTTTCTCCACTAGTTTTTAGTATATATCGCCTGAATCATTCAAGATATCGAAATGTAATAAACGCTAATGAATCTATAATAAAGCATCGTATCCTAAACGGTAGCTTTAACCATAACAATGGTCCTGGAATCGACTCTCGCAGATATCAATACTTTTATTATTCTTATAACCTGGAAACTGTTTGTGATAGAAACTTCAAATAAACTTTATTAATCTCATACTGTTAAGCAGCGTCCACTAGCTTTATGCCGTACACCCGGTGTCCTTGGTTCGAGTCCTGAATAGGTTTATTTTAAGATATCTGTAAGCAGTGGGTCTAGAATTATGGAATAAAGTATAAAAACATAAATTATACCAGCATAGTTGTTGAAATGGTAATTTACGCAGATAGGACCTCGGTTCGAATCTCTGTGGGATATTTGAAATAAGCCTCAAAATATACATACTTTAGGCTTGTCATCAAGCTGAAAACGTTTCCAATATTAGAGAAATCAATGAATACGTATCTTATATGCAGAAATTTGTTAAATTTGACTAAAAACCTTAAATATTTGAACTCTCTGAAACCCTCAGAATACAATAACTTCTCTAAAGGTTCTGCTAACATGCTTAATTAAATATAATTACTTGATCAAACTTAGAAAAATGAGTAAAACTAGCATAAGAGGGGACGAATGGAAGCGGTTAAGAAGAAAAATGGGATAAGGAACGTCTTTGCAGCTATATTAGCTAATGAGTTGTAAATGATGTGCATTATTCTTTACCGTGAAACTTATAAATTCGCAATTTTCATATTACATAATATTAAATGAGCAATTTCTGAATACCTGTGAATAAAACATCTTTAAACATTGAAGAGGGTTGGTTTGTTTGACTTTTCCTAGAATGCTTCTATCCTGATGCTTGCAATATTGGCTCTTTCGTAGCTTTTATGTATACTCATGCGTAAATGATGCATGTTGAAACCTGTCGTAGAAAGCCAGACATTCTGTCTCCAATTGTTCGTGACGTCAGCGATCCTCCGTATACTTGGGTTTGGGTGATGAAGTCTAACGAAACCGGTTTGCTTAAACGTTTGGAGGTGGGAGAGATTCTTTAAGGGGTGGTAGCAGTGGTAGGGGTGGGGGTGGGAGCAATGGAGGCTGAAATATTTTCTTTTTTCTTTATTTCCCTTTGTTTTAATCATGCAGTTATGGTAAATGGATTTGATATGACGATGATGATGCTGCTTTTGATCATGATGGTCATATATAATTATAATAAAGGTAGAGGTATTACTCGTGAATTTTTAATTCCTTTTTTCTCCGATAGTAGCGCCGTTTTCCAACCCTGGTGGTGGGGATGATGAAGTTTTCTTTTAGGTTCGCTATAATTGTATAAGTAGAGCTTAATCGAGATTAGTTGTCATTGCGCTAGTGTGTTTCTTGCTTAGTGGATCAACTACTACTGTGAAATCCGAGTATAACGGAGTGTTGATAAGATATCAAGGTGTAGAAAAGAAGTGAAAAGTGTATTAAACAGTTACTGAGCGACGTATTCGCTCACGAATTGAACTGCTTAGTGATACGATGTGGAACGCTAAAGTGATGGAAGCTCTTTTAAATGCTATACCAGAATATAAGTGTAGCAAATGTGGAAAGTGTTTCCTGAGGAACTACCATAAAAAGAGACATGAACTGGCATGCGGTCAGTATTACGAATGTAAGCATTGTAGAGAGGTTTATGCTACTGAACATCGCAGAGATACACATCAGGAACGTTGTGGTAGGATTAGTGCCAAGAAAATCAAGGTTGAGCCTACTAAACATAAACTACTGTTAATGGTTCTTGATGAAGATGATGTCATTGAATACGAGACAGCTTTTCAAGATCGGCTGAAATCATATTTCATACAGTGTAGTACACGCCAAGATCTGTCTACGTATCTCCAAGAATCGAAGCAGCGGATAATTCAAGCCATTCAGAAGGAGCTGAGGATTCATAAAAGTATTAAATGTAACATCATGACTGAATGTCAGTTTGTAAATGCTGTTGGAGATACTACTGATAAAGCCTTCAAAACGCAAAATCAAGCAATATTTTTGGAAAGTGACTTGGACGCCATCTTGGAAAGGAAATTCAAGAAACTTTGTACTGAAATGGAGGAAAGTCAACTTAAGGGAAGCAACTGGGCTTTATTAGCTGTTGACGGTGTTCGAGTTAGAATTAACAGGAATAATGCGCTAAGAGGAAGCAGTTACATCCCTCTACCGCCATCTTTAGAAGCGAAAGAAGCCTGCATAAATCCACAGAACTATGAAGATGAAAAATGTTTCATGTACGCCATACTTGCCAAATTCATTCAAAGGAATCCTCATCGTGTTAACAAATATAAGGATCTTCAAGAAAGATATGACTTTACCTGCGTCTCGTTTCCTACGGGCTTGACTGATATCCCTAAATTTGAACGGAGAAATAGCATCTCTATAAATGTTTTCGGACTAGATGAGAAAAATCAAGTGTTTCCTATGAAGGTTATCGATGAAGAACTGTCTGACCATCGTGACCTGCTTTTATTAAGTGATGCAGCTGGACGTCATCATTACGTCTATATAAAGAATTTCGAGAGACTTGTTCATCAACAAAAAACTATACGTCGGGGAAAGATCTACATCTGCAAACGCTGTTTTACGCACTTTGATGATCGAAATGGAGGCTTTGAGAGGTTAAATGAACATAAACAAATATGTAGCCAACACGGAGTTGCTAGGATTGTTATGCCAACTAAGGAGAAATCTATTGTTAGATTCAAGAATTATGAAAGGATGCTGAAATTACCTTATGTCATCTATGCTGACTTTGAAAGCATTCTTACTCCTTATCAGGGGTGTTCTTCTAATCCCGAAATGTCTTATACTGTTCCATATCAGAAGCACATTCCTATGAGTTTCTGTGTTTATGTTAAACCCTCAGCTACAATTGAAGGTTTACAGACTGATCTTCCTACAGAACCCTATGTATATCGTGGTTATGATGCTGCATCGAAGTTTATGGAGTATGTAAGTTCTCTCGCAAAGAAGATTAATGGTGTATATAAAACTGGTGCTCCATTAACTCTAACAGATGAGCAGCAGAAATCATTCGAATCTTCTACAGAATGCTACTTATGTGGTAAAGAATTTACCGGAGATAATTGGAAAGTACGGGATCATGATCATATAAGTGGAGAATATCGAGGAAGTCTACATAATCAGTGTAATCTAACCTGTAAAACGCCTAATTATATTCCCGTCTTCATACATAACCTGAGTGGATATGACTCCCATTTTATTGTTAAGGAATTAGGCTGTACTAGCGATAGAGTAGAAGTTATTCCTAGCTCTGAGGAAAGTTACATATCATTTTCCAAGTACGTTGGAAATATAAAACTTCGCTTTGTGGATACCTACCGCTTCCTTAGTACCAGCTTGGATAAACTAGCAAAAAATCTAACATCACATCCTGAAACCCTAAAGCACTTTGAAGCAGAGCAGGTGGAACTGATGACCCGTAAGGGTGTTTTCCCCTAGGATTACGTTACATCGTGGGATGTTTTAAATGAAACAGAACTTCCCCCGAGGGAGGCATTCTACAACAAGCTGAACGAAGAAGAAATTAGTGATGGAGAGTATGAACACGCAAAAAGTGTATGGAGACAGTTCAACATTAAAACATTAGGAGAGTATAGCGATCTCTATCTAACTTCAGACGTTCTTCTATTAACTGATGTGTTTGAGACATTCAGAGACCAGACCCTAAAACGCATAAAGTAGATCCTGCACATTATTTTACATCTCCTGGACTTACGTGGGATGCAATGCTGCTGTATACAGGAATTGAACTAGAATTGCTTCAGGATTACGATCAGCTACTCATGGTTGAATCAGGTATAAGAGGAGGATTATGTCAAGTTTCTCATCGGTATGCGAAGGCTAACAACATCTACATGAACGAGTATGACTCAAGTAAGCCCTCTCAATATATTACGTACGAGGATGCAAATAACCAATATGGTTGGGCAATGTGCCACGCCCTTCCTTATGGGGGTTTTGAGTGGGTTTCTCCTGCAGATATTAACCTAAAAACACTACGAGAAGATGACCCACTCGGCTACATTTTAGAAGTAGATCTTGAATATCCTACAGAACTTCATGACCTGCATAATGATTTACCATTCCTGCCTGAGTGTATCAAGCCTAAGAACTCGTCTACAAAGAAGCTAATTCCACACCTTGGATCACGAACTAAGTATGTAGTGCATTACATGATCTTGAAGCAAGCCCTTGATCATGGGTTAAAACTGATAAAGATCCATCGTGTGCTACAATTTCGACAGTCGTCCTGGTTAAAGCCTTATGTCGAATTCAATAACCGGCTACGACAAGGATCTAGCAATGATTTCGAGAAGGATCTGTACAAACTTTTTAACAATGCTATGTTTGGAAAAACTATGGAGAATATAAGAAATCGACTGAATATACGACTTATTACCGATTGGAAGACATTGGAAAAGCTGGTTGCTAAGCCTACGTTTATTGATCGAACTATATATGGACCAAATCTGGCTGCAGTACACATGACTTCGCGAGAGATAGTGTTCAACAAACCTATATACATTGGGATGTGTGTGTTGGATATCTCAAAGACCTTGATGTATCGATATCATTATGATGTGCTATTACCGTATTATGGGCTTGAAAATCTAAAACTCATGTATATGGATACAGACTCTTTCATCCATAGAGTGACTACAAGAGATATATATCAGGATAAGTTACGTTTTCTTGAACATCTGGATACAGCTAATTATCCTGTCGACCATATATGTCATTCTACAGACAATAGGAAAGTTTTGGGAAAATTTAAAGATGAAGCCTGTGGGAAAATTATTCATCGCTTTGTAGGACTGAGACCCAAGATGTATGCACTCGACATGGATGGAAGTGTAATCAAGAAGATTAAAGGCATAAAGCGTAGCGCAATCAAGCAATACATCAACTTCGATAGCTATGTGGATTGTCTTAAAACCCAAAAGATCCTAAGAACTCCTATGAACCTGATCCTATCCCAGAAACATAATGTTTCTACAGTTGAAGCCAATAAAATATCCCTATCGCCTCATGACGACAAGAGAGTGATTGCTGAGGATGGAGTATCAACATACGCCTACGGGCATTATAGAGTTGCAAAAAGAATGCAAGAGGGGAGCAACTTAGATTAGAAGATAATGGTGATCTCTATAAGCTATCCTACAGAATGAATAGTTACACAAGTGGCATCTATCCCAGGACTCCCAAGACGCCTGAAGAAGACAGAATAAATGAGAAAAATGGAGGAAGGCGTTAACTCTGCCACTAGGATTACATTCTAGTGCTGGTCTCCAGCCCAGATAAAAGAGGAGAGGCGTCTACCATTGAACTACAAGCTAAGTATACCCTGATTTACGTTATACAAACACCAGTAAAAGCTTGGGAGGGGGATATCATAAGAGAATTTACAAAATATTCCGCATAAAACTAATCTATAAGTACTTCAATATCGGTGGTTAGAGTATCAGACAGTGTTAGCTTTAAAGCTTCATAAAAGAGGATAGAGTAGAACGGAAGTAAGTGCAAAGAATACAATGTGAAAAACAAATGCTTCAAAAGAAACACAAAGATCGGTTAGGTAACCACACCTGATCAAATAGCCAATGTAGCCAAACTACCAATGTGAGCACAGAACCAACGTAAACAATTAACTGATGTAACCACAAAAATGTATCCAAATTAACCACAAAAGCACAGTTAGGTTAGGTTTGCTTATAATGGGATGAAATAGTAAAGCACAAGTGTAGGACTTTGGTTAGGTTAAAGTATTAGGTTAGGTTAGCTTATAATGAGGTGAAATAGATTAGGACTTCGGTTTGGTTAAAGTGTTAGAGAATCGCACAGTTAGGATAGGTTAGGTTAGGTTAGCTTATAATGGGATGAAAACAGTAAAGCATAAGTGGAGGACTTGGGTTAGGTTAAAGTGTTAGTTTAGGTTAGCTTAGGTTAGGTTATAATGGGATGAAAACAGTAAAGCATAAGTGGAGGACTTGGGTTAGGTTAAAGTGTTAGTTTAGGTTAGCTTAGGTTAGGTTATAATGGGATGAAAACAGTAAAGCATAAGTGGAGGACTTGGGTTAGGTTAGGCTATGGGTTAACTTAGGTTAGGTTAGGTTATAATGGGATGAAATAGTAAAGCACAAGTGTAGGACTTTGGTTAGGTTAAAGTATTAGGTTAGGTTAGCTTATAATGAGGTGAAATAGATTAGGACTTCGGTTTGGTTAAAGTGTTAGAGAATCGCACAGTTAGGATAGGTTAGGTTAGGTTAGCTTATAATGGGATGAAAACAGTAAAGCATAAGTGGAGGACTTGGGTTAGGTTAAAGTGTTAGTTTAGGTTAGCTTAGGTTAGGTTATAATGGGATGAAAACAGTAAAGCATAAGTGGAGGACTTGGGTTAGGTTAAAGTGTTAGTTTAGGTTAGCTTAGGTTAGGTTATAATGGGATGAAAACAGTAAAGCATAAGTGGAGGACTTGGGTTAGGTTAGGCTATGGGTTAACTTAGGTTAGGTTAGGTTATAATGGGATGAAATAGTAAAGCATAAGTGAAGGACTTGGGTTAGGTTAAAATGTTGGGTTAGTTTAGGTTAGGTTAGGCTAGTTTAGGTTAGGTTAGGTTAGGTTAGCTTATAATGGGATGAAAACAGTAAAGCATAAGTGTAGGTTAAACTGATAGAAATACCGATTACAAATGAGGAGTAAACGTTTTGAAATGGTTAAAGAAAATCATGAACTACAGTAAATAAAATATAGTCTAAGTCAACTAAGTATAACTACAATGTAGTAAATACGCCCCAAAAGCCTCTAAATACCTCCTAAGAAGCTCTAAATTACACCATAAAGTCACTAATGCACCCCTCAGGATACTAAATAGGTTGCAAACGTCTCTATATACACCCCCAGAAGCCTCTGAATACATTAAAAAGGGATAAAATATGCCCCAAAAGACCCCAGAAACACCAAAAAAGTTTTGTAAATACGTCTCAGAAGCATCTAGATACCGCAAAAGACACTAAATGTACACCGCAAGACACTAGATACCTACACAAATCCTCTAAATACATCCTAAGGAGCTATCAAAACTTCAAAAATCCACTAAATACACCAAAAAGACCATAAATACATCCCAAGAAGAGCCTAAATACTTCAAAAAGCCACTAAATATGTCCTCCAGAGCCCCTCAATACATGATGAAAGCTGCTAAATACAGCAAAAAGTCAGTAAATACGTTGCTAAAGCCACTAAAAACGCCTACAACCTATAAATACAGCAACAAGCCAGGAAATACGTCGCTAAAGTCACTGAAAACGCCTCCACAAGCTCTAAATACATCAAGAAACCAAGAAATATGTCGATAAAGCCACTAAAACACCTCTACATTCTCTAAATACAGCAAAAAGTCAGTAAATACGTCGCTAAAGCCACTAAAAACGCCTCTACAACCTCTAAATACAACAAGAAGCCAGGAAATATGTCCTAAAAGCTCCTAAATACGTCTCCAAAACCTCTATAGTAGCCCGAAAAGCCAGTGAATACGTTGCAAAATTCTCTAAATTCACCCCGAAAGCCTCTAAATACATCAAAAAGAGTCTAAATACGCCTCACCAGACTCTAAATACATATCTAAAACTTCTAAATTACACAAAAAGCCTCTCAATGTGCTCCAAAAGCCCTTAAACACTCCAAAAATACTCTAAATACGCTCCGAAAGCCTCTTAATGCATAAAAAACGACTAAAGATACCCGCAAAGGAACCTAAATACACAAAAAGAGTCTAAGTACATACAGCAAAAATAATATAAATAGGAGGATAAACCCTTTAATTTCATAGATTGCGCACGGCCGCCATCTTGCCCTTTTGGGTCTGTTTCCAAACACTCCAAATTACCCTACTGGCGTGGGATGTTTTAATATGTTGGAGTAGCTGTGAATCTGGCTGATGTGTGAGGGCTTTGGCGTAGGTGAGATGTTGTGTATGGTGGGTTTGGGTGTGACTACGAGTGTATTGGCTTGAAGGGTGTGATTGGTGAGGATGTTGATGTGCGAGGTAAGGTTGGTGTGGCTGCTGCTGTGTGCGACTTCTCCTCGGGCTTCTCGGGCATGCCGCTTGTCCGGTGTGGTGCCCTGCCTGGTTGCAGGTGGCACAGTACAGCGGGCGACGCGTCAGATCATGTCCGGTGCAAGCTACGGCGAGGAATGCGGTGTCACAGTAGAGACAGCGCGGGTTCTTGTCGCAGGAATCGGCGGTGTGCCCATACTGGCAGCAGCGGCGGCAGGGGACGGGGCGGCTACCCAGGCTGGCCTCAATCTGGAGTACCTGGCCGAAGGCTGGGAGTCCATCTTTCAGCGCAGCCTGGTAGTCGCTTTCTTCTGTGAACTCTAGGCGAACTAGAGGTGAGGGTCCCCTGTAGGTATTGATGCACATAGCTCTCCTTAGTGAAGGCCATCGGTGTCGGGCTGCCTGTAGAATAAAGGCGTCTGTGAGATGCCTGTGCACTCCCAGAATGACTGCACTGTATGTAGGCAGTGTGGCGGCTCGGGGAGGCAGCGACAACTCCGGCGCATTTGGCGGCGAGTCTTCTTTAGGCTGGCCATGTGTGGTCAGCGGTACAGTTTCTGCTTCAGCAGTACTGGTGATCGGCGTTAGTAACGGCGGTGATCTCTCGGGAGCTTCCAGAGATTGCGCCGAGCTCGGCGGTGGTGCTGGAGGCGAAGCAGGGGCTGCGCCGTCTTCTTCCGTTGCCGTAACAGGCTCGACTGCGTTGGTAGTTTTCTTCTTTTTCTTTCCTGCCATGTTCATTCGGCGAACGCTGAGAGCGAAATTCTCCCGTTTGTAACACCCTGCAGACCTTCCAAGATATTTCTCGGCAATAGCAATGGACCGAACGCGCCCGCGCTCTCTCTCTCTCTCTCTCTCTCTCTCTCTCTCTCTCTCTCTCTCTCTCTCTCTCTCTCTCTCTCTCTCTCTCTCTCTCTCTCTCTCTCTCTCTCTCTCTCTCTCGCTCTCTCTCTCGTGCTCTCTCTCGCTCTCTCTCTCGTGCTCTCTCTCGTGCTCTCTCGCTCTCTCGCACTCTCGCTCTCTCACACCTGGCTCCAGCTTGCAACAGCAGTACAACATGCCATACGGTGACAATAGTGACCATTTCTTTAAAGACTTGACTATCTCTTGAGGTTACTATATCCATATATTTAGATGAAAAAATATATTACGATACACATCTAAAAGAAGTAACAAATAAGGCTAGGAAAATAATGATGAAATTGTCAACATTAGCCACAATGACTTTTAAACTACCTACGGATACATTAAATATTACTGGAAGTATTCTATCAGTGCTAGCACACACATTGTGGCTACAATTAGTTCGTTTATTTTGCAAGGACGAGAGCTATTTTTACGGCCTGGAAAGACTTAGCATATACTCAGTGTAATATTTTACCATTATAAGTTTCTCATATGTTCCATACAGGTTGAAGTAGATATCAGCAAGACAACTTTCGCTGCATGTTATAAAACGGCAAAGCACCGAGCTAAGGAGACATTCCACAGGTATATTGTGGATAAAAAGAGATACAAATGTGCGCTTGTTGTATACCATACCGGTCGGAACCTGTTATTTTCGTGAGTCTGTTTCTGCATGAGTAAGGACAACAGTTACCGTCCAACTCACATCAATAATGCAGCTGTGATGGACAGTTACGTGACGTATATGCAGACGTGGCTCATGCACATTTTAGTTGGTAGGACATAAAGTAACATTGCATACAATACACGAACCGTGTACTAGAATAATAGTCCATTTCCTCCTACAGGTGAAATATTAAACAACAAATAAATAAAAATTACACAAAAACACTTTGATTTGTCTCGAAAATAGTGATATACAAATTTTATTTGACACAACACACCACACGATCTATAAAATAAATCATTCACTTTCAGTTAAATTTCTTATGTGTTTCAGATTTTTGTTAATCACCTCGCTACATGGAAGAATTAATCTCATACCAGCATATTTAAAGAACATTACTGCTCCTAGATAGAGTCAACATGAAAAATTCAATGCCATGGTCGGAATTTGAACCACGGATCTCCTGGTTTCCGTCCAGTCACTCTAACCCTTGAGCTACCATGGCCAACGTGCCGTCATGACATTAAATTCTCCAGTTGACTCAGATATTTCCCCGGTAGACCACTAGGGACTCTCGCATCCGAGATACACCGTTTGTGGCGAGTTACTATCGTAAGTACTTGAGTCCCGGGCTTCATCATTTAACTCTTATTATTTTAGTTAATTGATGGAAATTAATCATCCCTTCACACCAGCTGTATATAGTCTAAGGTCTTTGGTAGATAGAGTCAACATGAAAAATTCAATGCCATGGCCGGAATTTGAACAATGAAGTACATAGTAGATGCTATCCTAATCAAAATAACGTTATATCACCGAAAATATTTTTAAAATTACCCTGAATCCAAGAGGGCATATTTATAAATGTGTAAAAGTAGAAAATGAGGTCAGTTAGATATCAAACTTACGTTTATGTTGATAATTTCTATAGATGCAGCACAAACAATTTTCAAGAAATATCTTCGCGTCAAATCGTCCTTTACATGGAACAGTTTTTCAAAGTATTGATTTTGTCAAAAATAGCTGTAACAAGTTTTGTTAATATTCAGTAAGTATATGTACTTAAAATATTTACATAATAAACAAAATGCATATCTTTAATTTCCCGGGAACAGCCTGTGAAGTCCACTTTAATGCTTGGAATTTTGTGTAGCTTTCTGTAACTGCTAAACTAAGGCATAGGCAGAAAGACTTGTAAAACAAATGTAAAACAAACCACTTGTTTGAAATAATCTTTTTGGCATGAGGTGTTTCCGAGATATCTGTTGATATTGGTTTCGAGTGTTCAATATTAATCAGTTTTTTTAAGGTGCTGTCTCTTCCAACATGCCAAGTGCTATTTTGTCATGTGCACTAACGTATTACCGTGTCGTACCATCAGTTACCATAATATTTTTTCATATATTTTCAGGTAAGGCTTTTCCAACTATTTAATAAAGCACTAACATCCAACTAAGAAGGTATACACCACGTCAAATACCAGTACGGGAACCATTTAGTCTTTGTTATAAATTATTTTAAATAACTTCCCAGAGGTAGTGAAAGGTCTATTACTTCTATTAACACGGCATAACATGTAGAAATTAAAATACAGGGTTCCTGGCTAAAAGTAAAGCGATAACTTGCCATCTTAAGAATTGTAACATTTGTCTTTGTACAATTTATTTGTATTCGAATTTTAAATGAGCATTGTATCCCCGTATTTGAACAGTTGTCTTTCATGTGGGTATTAATAAATATACACGTATATTGCTGGTACGGTTTTCCACATGCCCTATCTCCTTACCTTACAAACGTATTACATTATCTATCTCGCAAAATCTCATTGGGTTTCGATGTTCTAAATTATTACAACTTTTAGTACTTGCATACCAAACATGCTTTTGCAGAATTTTGACAATTACGAACCACTTCCTTGGCAAGTATGCCGAAACGTTTCCTCTCGCTACGTTGGCCTGTACTTTTCTGTGGCTTTTCCTCTTAGTTCGACACACGGGTTCAGCAGCGTGACTGGACCCGTGATCTACGTCACGTTGTAACTAATTACGCCACTAAATTAACTCTCGATGCCATCTATTGATGTAATGAATAACCATTTCTAGTACGGCCCAATGGTTTTCAGCTGTTCTAATCCCAGAGAGGGAACTTCCATATTGACTCACGCTGTTCATTTGTTTTTCCCGATGTCGTGAGGAAAAAAATTAATAACTCGAAAAACACAGCAGGCCAGTTTTAAACAGCTGAATATACAGGTATTTATTCGGTTTCGTCTATCTTTTTTTAACCTACAATAAAACGTAAATATCTGCAAATATTTCTGCAAATTTTTAATAATAGTGGTGATTATGAAGCCTGGAACTTAAGTCTTACAGCATAGTAAGTCGCCACAAACGGTGTGTATGTCATTTTGAATTTTCAGTCTGACTTTACCCATCCAAACCTTAGCTTTCACACGGCTAGTGTGTGGAAGAACGATTAATTTCCATCAATATTGTGACTTTATGGGGTTCGTAGAATTAAAACTCCAATTTGCCGAAATTCTAAATGATCTTTATTTCCATAGAGATACACTGTTCAATTCTCACGTAACAACATTACGTCGCATACTCACAGTCTACCAAGGTCGATGACAATAACAAACACAGCTTTGATTACATCTGTTTACAACACCACCTCACCTGTTTACTGCTTACGACTGCTCGCGAATGACTCTTGTTTTACAACTGTCCGCTGGCGTGTCACAATCTCTTATATTATCTCAGTCATAAATTCCAGAGATTTCTGGGACAAACAAGAAACCGACTGTTCCAAACAATCACTAGAAGTTTCAGGAATAACAAGACATCGAATGACGAAATCCGAACCTTCCAGAAGCGTAATTAATCTACGCCGGCAAGTCCTTTATCTCAGCTATCTTTATTTGCCGGCTCTTTGTGTATACAAGCCGCGCTATCGTCGATAACGGGTTCGCGACTGTATGAAAGAGAAATGTAAACCTTTGTAAGAATAATTCGTAAAACCTATACAAAAGTGATATCAGATACAGAAACGTTTGTGATTGTAACAGCACATTTTTCGACGCAAAATTCTTATACGAGGGTTGTTCAATAGAGAATGATCACAACTGTTTTTTGACAACGTACCTTCCTCACAATTTCGATGGTTCTTCTCAAAATAGTCTTCCCTAAATGCGATGCACTTGTCCCAGCGTTTCTGCCAGTCTTCAAAGACATGCTGGAAACCATTTTTGAGAGATCCTTCAAATTCGCCTTCGCCTTCACCACTGTTTCTGATGATGGATAATGCCTCCCACGAAGGTGTTTCTTAAAGTTAGGGAATAGAAAAAAGTAACATGGGGTTAAATCCGGACTATAGGGAGGGTGAGGGATGCATTTCACGTTGATTTTTGCAAAATATTAAGCAACAACATTGGCAATATGTGACCGCGCATTATCGTGGTGCAGCATCCAGCCTACTACACGAAAATGCGGTCTTTTGCACCTGATATGGGCTTGTAATGTTTTCAGGACATCCTTGTAGTATAGTCCCGTTACTGATGTGTGTGCAGGTACAACATGCTGATAAACCATTCCCTGAATATCAAAGAATGAGATGACCATAACCTTTCCAGCAGAAGCAAACACTTTTGCTTTTTTTGGGGGGGGGGGGGTTGGTGATGAAGGAGATCTCCACACTGGGCTTTGCTGTTTGCTTTCAGGATCAAAGTGATGTAGCCAAGTTTCATTAGCAGTGATTACGTTTCAAAGAAACTCCGTATCTTCCTCTAACATCAACTTTAACTGCATGTTACCTCCATTGCAGCGGTAGGCGCTACTGAACATGTCTGAACTTGCCTGGTTCTCACAGGCGGGAAGCAGGAGTACCAACAATGAAACTACTACGGCGTGTTTGTTTCACATTAAGCTAACAGAATATAATAAGATTCAATTTTAGTGCGAAAAATTATGGCCTTAAAAAAATTATGATCATTCTTTATTGAACAGCCCGCGTAGAAACTTCTATCTATACATTATCATCATTATACATAAAATTAAGAGCAGCAGGGCAGCAGACTGCAGGGCTTATAGTCAATGATAAACTGGGAATGTCCCAAATATTCCCATGAATTTACATTACCCACTGTTTGGGCGCCAAAGGACTAAGCGGATGTAATAAAAACTTTGCGACGTTGGTTATACTTCGTACCTACGTATATAAATTAACTTCCTGTGAGCAAACACCGGAAAACAAGTGAAAAGCATTGGTTTTGTCACTCTTTTTGTTTCTTAGATAACTGGTTCACTATAATAATTATGGAACATTCCACCAGTTATATTCGCCCACGCTCTGCTCTCATAGACCTTCGTATTCGTTAGCTGTACGTCACATTTTTTGCACCATTACTTTCCACTTGAACAATGCTTCAGTAGTAACAGTGATATTTGCTCTACCCATTGTTTTCATAATAGCTGATATAATGTATTAGTTATAAATGAGACTTTATTTCTGTTACTCTTAAATAAAGTGCTGATTCACCGAAGTCCATTTATTCATTAATGCAATATTGTTACATGACGGTTTTGGGGGGTTGATAGGAATTGCGAGAGGTGCAAAGGTACAGGGTTTGGAACCCGGTGCCGAGATCATATGCTGCATGGCAAAACTACCATGTGTTGTAGGGGTTTAAAAGGTAAGGGATTTTAACCTTTAACCGCATGTAACTGGCAGCGTAACTATAGATAAGGTAGAGCAGAAAAAGCATCTACTTCAAAATGAACTGAGTAACTGTATTTCAGTGATGCCTAGGGTTTCTACAGGCCACTCCCTGGATCTGGGTGAGATCAGGGGCGCTTTAGTAACATTTAAATACATAACATAATGCAACTACACCTTTAGAGATGCGTTGTTTGTATTTCTGAACCTTGTGCAACTGGCAGGAGATGTACGGTCCGGTGCAACCTGCTGGCGATCTTACTTGTAGTACCACTTCTAAAATAAACTCTAGTTAATGTTTATAGAGACCATCAGCAAGTCCCCTCTCAAATCTCCCTGTCAAGTTCCCCGGGTGCTAACGGAACCAGGCTTAAAAAGGGGTCCTACCAAAAAGCCAACTCAGCATTTCCCACGCTAACTGTTAATTTCCTTCCCACTGTTGCACCATATTGTGCAATCATTGTTTACTTAATTGAGAACATGTTTAGACCTGTTACTGGCCACCTAAGCATTATTTCCCTTGATCAGCAGGAAGTGTGATTCATTGTTTACAACATGGAGAACAAGTTGAGGCCTGTTACTGGCCACCTGTGCATTATTTCCCTTGACCAGCAGGATGTGTGATTCATTGTTTACAACATGGAGAACAAGTTGAGGCCTGTTACTGGCCACCTGTGCATTATTTCCCTTGACCAGCAGGATGTGTGATTCATTGTTTACAACATGGAGAACAAGTTGAGGCCTGTTACTGGCCACCTAAGCATTATTTCCCTTGATTAGCAGGATGTGTGATTCATTGTTTACAACATGGAGAACAAGTTGAGGCCTGTTACTGGCCACCTGTGCATTATTTCCCTTGATCAGCAGGATGTGTGATTCATTGTTTACAACATGAAGAACAAGTTGAGGCCTGCTACTGGCCACCTAAGCATTATTTCCCTTGACCAGCAGGATGTGTGATTCATTGTTTACAACATGGAGAACAAGTTGAGGCCTGTTACTGGCCACCTAAGCATTATTTCCCTTGATTAGCAGGATGTGTGATTCATTGTTTACAACATGGAGAACAAGTTGAGGCCTGTTACTGGCCACCTGTGCATTATTTCCCTTGACCAGCAGGATGTGTGATTCATTGTTTACAACATGGAGAACAAGTTGAGGCCTGTTACTGGCCACCTAAGCATTATTTCCCTTGATTAGCAGGATGTTTGATTCATTGTTTACAACATGGAGAACAAGTTGAGGCCTGTTACTGGCCACCTGTGCATTATTTCCCTTGATCAGCAGGATGTGTGATTCATTGTTTACAACATGAAGAACAAGTTGAGGCCTGCTACTGGCCACCTAAGCATTATTTCCCTTGACCAGCAGGATGTGTGATTCATTGTTTACAACATGGAGAACAAGTTGAGGCCTTTTACTGGCCACCTGTGCATTATTTCCCTTGACCAGCAGGATGTGGGATTCATTGTTTACAACATGGAGAACAAGTTGAGGCCTGTTACTGGCCACCTGTGAATTATTTCCCTTGACCAGCAGGATGTGGGATTCATTGTTTACAACATGGAGAACAAGTTGAGGCCTGTTACTGGCCACCTGTGCATTATTTCCCTTGACCAGCAGGATGTGTGATTCATTGTTTACAACATGGAGTACAAGTTGAGGACTGTTACTGGCCACCTAAGCATTATTTCCCTTGACCAGCAGGATGTGTGATTCATTGTTTACAACATGGAGAACAAGTTGAGGCCTGTTACTGGCCACCTAAGCATTATTTCCCTTGACTATCAGGCTGTGTGATTCATTGTTTACAACATGGAGAACATGTTGAGGCCTGTTACTGGCCACCTAAGCATTATTTCCCTTGATCAGCAGGAAGTGTGATTCATTGTTTACCACATGGAGAACAAGTTGAGGCCTGTTACTGGCCACCTAAGCATTATTTCCCATGATCAGCAGGAAGTGTGATTCATTGTTTACAACATGGAGAACAAGTTGAGGCCTGTTACTGGCCACCTAAGCATTATTTCCCTTGATTAGCAGGATGTGTGATTCATTGTTTACAACATGGAGAACAAGTTGAGGCCTGTTACTGGCCACCTGTGCATTATTTCCCTTGATCAGCAGGAAGTGTGATTCATTGTTTACAACATGGAGAACATGTTGAGGCCTATTACTGGCCACCTGTGCATTATTTCCCTTGACCAGCAGGATGTGTGATTCATTGTTTACAACATGGAGAACAAGTTGAGGCCTGTTACTGGCCACCTGTGCATTATTTCCCTTGATCAGCAGGATGTGTGATTCATTGTTTACAACATGAAGAACAAGTTGAGGCCTGCTACTGGCCACCTAAGCATTATTTCCCTTGACCAGCAGGATGTGTGATTCATTGTTTACAACATGGAGAACAAGTTGAGGCCTATTACTGGCCACCTAAGCATTATATTCGTTGATCAGCAGGAAGTGTGATTCATTGTTTACAACATGGAGAACAAGTTGAGGCCTGTTACTGGCCACCTGTGAATTATTTCCCTTGGCCAGCAGGATGTGGGATTCATTGTTTACAACATGGAGAACAAGTTGAGGCCTGTTACTGGCCACCTGTGCATTATTTCCCTTGACCAGCTGGATGTGTGATTCATTGTTTACAACATGGAGAACAAGTTGAGGACCGTTACTGGCCACCTAAGCATTATTTCCCCTGATCAGCAGGAAGTGTGATTCATTGTTTACAACATGGAGATCAAGTTGAGGCCTGTTACTGGCCACCTAAGCATTATTTCCCTTGAACAGCAGGAAGTGTGATTCATTGTTTACAACATGGAGAACAAGTTGAGGCCTGTTACTGGCCACCTAAGCATTATTTCCCTTGTCCAGCAGGATGTGTGATTCATTGTTTACAACATGGAGAACAAGTTGAGGCCTGTTACTGGCCACCTAAGCATTATTTCCCTTGATCGGCAGGATGTGTGATTCATTTTTTACAACATGGAGAACAAGTTGAGGCCTGTTACTGGCCACCTAAGCATTAATTCCCTTGTCCAGCAGGATGTGTGATTCATTGTTTACAACATGGAGAACAAGTTGAGGCCTGTTACTGGCCACCTGTGCATTATTTTCCTTGACTAGCAGGATGTGTGATTCATTGTTTACAACATGGAGAACAAGTTGAGGCCTGTTACTGGCCACCTAAGCATTATTTCCCTTGACTATCAGGCTGTGTGATTCATTGTTTACAACATGGAGAACATGTTGAGGCCTGTTACTGGCCACCTAAGCATTATTTCCCTTGATCAGCAGGATGTGTGATTCATTGTTTACAACATGGAGAACAAGTTGAGGCCTGTTACTGGCCACCTGTGCATTATTTCCCTTGACTAGCAAAATGTGTGATTCGTTGTTTACAAAATGGAGAACAAGTTGAAGCCTGTTACTGGCCACCTGTGCATTATTTCCCTTGACTAGCAAAATGTGTGATTCATTGTTTACAACATGGAGCACAAGTTGAGGCCTCTTACTGGCCACCTGTGCATTATTTCCCTTGATCAGCAGGAAGTGTGATTCATTGTTTACAACATGGAGAACAAGTTGAAGCCTGTTACTGGTCACCTGATTATTATTTCACTTGACCAGCAGGATGTGTGATTCATTGTTTACAACATGGAGAACAAGTTGAGGCCTGTTACTGGTCACCTGTGCCTTATTTCCCTTGACTAGCAAAATGTGTGATTCATTGTTTACAACATGGAGAACATGTTGAGGCCTGTTACTGGCCACCTGTGCATTATTTCCCTTGAACAGCAGGAAGTGTGATTCATTGTTTACAACATGGAGAACAAGTTGAGGCCTGTTACTGGCCACCTAAGCATTATTTCCCTTGATCGCCAGGATGTGTGATTCATTGTTTACAACATGGAGAACAAGTTGAGGCCTGTTACTGGTCACCTGATTATTATTTCACTTGACCAGCAGGATGTGTGATTCATTGTTTACAACATGGAGAACAAGTTGAGGCCTGTTACTGGTCACCTGTGCCTTATTTCCCTTGACTAGCAAAATGTGTGATTCATTGTTTACAACAAGGAGAACATGTTGAGGCCTGTTACTGACCACCTGTGCATTATTTCCCTTGACCAGCAGGATTAAAATTCCCCAGTCCAAAGTACATGCTTTGTCAGTCAGCAGAATTTAAGCTTAATCATCAACAAACAGCTTTGCCCATACTCAGGGCACAGGAAATAAGTGTTACATAACAATGATTATAGTAATTTCCAGATCTAGCTCAACTTATATACGCAACAATATAGTAGAGAATAAACAGTCGACGTCTTAAAAGATAGAGTTGTACGCTAGCCATGAAAGTCTGTTTGACAATAATATAGGAGAAACAACAAAGAAACTGCTACCACCTGCATTGTGCGGGAATAGTGCGTCTGCCTTACATTCAAAAGGTCCCGAGTTTGAATCTCGGTTTGGGTAGCTCACATGGTTGTCACTGTCCTGCCAATTTAAAGCCTGCCTGTCCCCAAGGCCCGGGTCTACTTATAGTGCTTTGTGGTGCAGGGGATGGTGGATCAACTCCCGCCTTGGGTGTGTAAATTTAAGTATGCATGACTGCAGGAAAAGAACAATAGTAAGAAGGAAACAAAAAAAATGATCAAAATAGAATACAAAAGCTTCGAATTTGCGAAATAACCGGGTTCGATCCGTTTCTTCAAAATAAGAACAAAAGCAAAGCAGGCCGATGGTTTTAACTGTACTTGAAAACAACTCTATTTCAGTCGATTTACTGGCAAGTAAAAGATCCCCTGCGGGGTTAAATTTGGGCAATCTAGCGGCACTGATATGATCCTGGCATTGATCGCATCCTTAAGGATATGTATGACTGAAATTTCAGTCTATAAAATGGTGTAAGCCTTCAGTAATCCAAAGAATTATTAACATTCGCAAGCCATTTTATATCCTGTGATCTAGATTGAAAGTTAGGTGAATGCTACTGTTAGATATGAATTATAATTCATTATCATTGTTCTCTCGTTTTTGAACATTTCAGCATTTTTCATCATTTAAGATGCTCCTTGCCTCGCAGTTTTAGTGTTATACTAATGAAACTTGCTACACACGTTCATAGAGACCAGTGAATATAAATTGCCCTGGGTTTTATTCTTATATGTATTTTAAGCACATTTCCTTTACTTCAAAACACAAAAATATCAAATTTGGGGGAAAAAATTCATATTCATAGCTTTAAAGGTTTCTGGAGCCATAAGTTATCAAGACACAGAGAAACCTAGGGCAAATTCAAAAAATGGATATTGTGACGATCTAACTATAGATTGTAAAAGCTAAGGAGCACATGGCCAGGGGGGAATTACTCAGGGTAGGAAATACATGTTTTACGAGAGGTTGGGATTTTCTATTTGGTTACAAAAGATATGAGGGACATTAATTAACATTACAATTATCTTAAGAATATTTACTGCAAATAAGTAGATTATGAAGGTTGCCATAGCGGCCAGTTATCTGCCCTCAAGAGGTTGCGTACAGATGCGTCTAGCCGAGCCAAGAGCTAGTCCAAGAGAGAGAGCAAGCAATCCAGCTTACGTTTATCCAACAAGTGATGGAGTGGGGGAGTGACGTCACGCGTACTACTGAAGTCACTTCAACTATTATTAGTACTAATTTATACAGTCACTTGTGACATTGCATTGGGAACCTGTTGTTAAAATATTAGACCCAAATTTAAGTTATTTTGTCGCAAGGGACTTTGTAGATGACGTAACCAAAAATAAATCAATTTGACCATATTTTCCAAACTATCAAAGTGAAATTGGCAAAAATTTGGGCTGTTTCATATTTTACTAGGTTACATCTGTGGTGTAAATCTTAAAAAGCAGGCGTTATTAGTTCAGTATTTCAAATTTTCAGTCATAGTTGAATTTGAACATCATTTTACTCCCTTCATTCATGCATTGTTCAGTAAGACCTATACGGCGAAAGATCGTTGAACTAGAAACAAAAAGCTACACTTATCATTTTAACTACACCTCTTGATAAATTCAAACATTTAAAACTTGGCAAGTCTTGCACAAGTGACCAAAATATTGCGCTTCACATAAATTGTAGGCAGTTTTTGTCTAACTCTTGAAAATTTTCATCGAGCTTGAAGAGAAATTCCAGTATATTCCCAAGTTGTATGTCTATTTTATCCTTGGATACTTCAAATATATTATTTTTCATAAAATAAAAAAATAACCTTTTAAACGCAAAGGAAACAAGTTCGCCTCTCTTAAGTATCAGGTCTGGTATTTGTCCCACAAGTGCTACGCTTTGGCAATGAAGCCATTAACTCTCTTGCTCTCCAATATTTCTGTGTAGTGGGTCTGGCAGGTAGGGCTTCACAGGGTAAAAGATGTTCTTCAGTCATTTCCTCTTCTTTGTTGCACAGAGGACAATTTGGACTTGTATAAATTCCTATTCTGTGTAAGTGTTTGGACAAATAATCATGTTCCGTAAGTAATCTAAAATTAGCTTCTGCAGCTTTACGTGGGATTTCTGGAATAATTTCTGGATTTTAATTAAAATGTTTCATTTGTATATTTGGCTTTGTTAGTTATTAATTGGTTTTGTTTGTTTTTATATTTGCTTTTGATTAATCTTTTATGGATGTAAAGGGTAAGTTTTTACTTTTGTTCTGAATTAAATTTGCACCTTTTTTGTCAAGAAAATCAGCTCATTCATTTATAGTAATGCAGGTATCCACTGTAATATAATTTTTTTCTGTAGTTTTTGAAGTTGTTGGATCATTTTGTGACATTCTTTAATTTGGATTGACCTCATTTTATATGAACTTATTGCACATAATCCTACTTTAGAATCAGAAAGTATGACAGCATATTTTAATTTATCTATTGTGTATAGAAGGTGCTGGAGTGAAATGTGAATAGCCGTTACTTCTGCATCAAAATTTCTTGTGTGGTATCCTGCTGGTTGATAGAATGAGAACAGTGCACACTTAATTCCTGCTCCTGAGGTGTCGTCCAAGTTAGATCCATCTGTGTAGATATGTAACCATTCTTCAGGTAGGTGTCTATTGTTCACAGTTTCTGATGTTTGTGCTATTATGACAGGTTTGTAGAAGTATGTACCTCTCAAAAATTATTTTCTAATTCACGGAAATTCCAATCATGCATTTGCGATTTTTATTCAATGTTGAGATTTTTGTAAATGGCGTTCTTTTCTTACTTCATGGATCTACAACAATATATATTTAGTAACATTTTTGATTATATTTATTTAAGACGACAGTTTTAAAATTTTGTGGTTGTTAGAAAATAAAAATTTAAGATTGATTGAAAGAAAAAATGAAAATAGGAAGATAAAAATAAAATGTATAGAAAGACATAAGAAGGGAATTATTTTAAATTTTCTCAAATATAGCTGTAATGATTTTGTTTTAAATTTCAACGCTTCTTAAAATATTTATGTGATAAATAAACTGTATACTTTGAATAAGTAGTAAATTGCTAATACAGAAGGCTTTCCTAATCATAGTTCGGAGAGGCTATATAAACACAAAGGGCACTAGGTAAGTAAATTCGTTGTGAATGTGACATTTAAAACGTTTTTCCGTTAAAGCTCTACGAAAATCTTATCACGTACTGAATTTTATACTTCCATAGACAACATGATTTTGGTTGGGAATTTAATAATAGAATTATAACAAAATATTTGAAAGATGAAACTAATAAAACAAATAAGTCTCCAAAGAGTAAATATGTTAATCAAATACGTTTCTTAAATGCATACTACGTTTTGAAAATCTCATTCTTGTTAGCAGATTGCATTATTATCTCTGTCAAAGTGAAATTGCTTGATTTCTTCCTTCCTGAAAATGTTGCTGCTTTTGAAATTTGTACCATTTGGGTCTTATAATTCAGTTGTTTTAATGTGACGAACAGTAACAATATTGCTACAAATAATCAGAGCATTATCGAATAGCGCCCGTTTACAGTCACGAAGGTGATTACCATGTCTTACGCATGTTTGCCCAGTGTTTGGTTGATTGAACGTCGTGAGGCTAGGAGGCCCGTGGCGCTGTAATCGCTAATAAGGTCCGAGTTGGGTTGAATTCTGCATCTGTATTGAGTTTGCGTGAGTGTATGCGGATTCCTGCTTCCTCTCTAACCAATCTCGGAGAGCTAAACTTGATTTGGGGAATAATTTGTGTCCTCATGAATATCGTGAAAGGGTCAAGAGTGAGAGCGTATACCATAGGATGATTGAACCCTACTAAACATTCATGCTGTTGAGGGAACCATGGAATACTCCCAAAAGCCTGAGAAAGTAAAACGGAATAACCTTTGTGAGAATGCAGTGGCTGATGTAATACCACATAGCTCCACTTAGCGTAACGAAATATTTTTTCCGCCAGGAGGTCAGAAGACCGAAGCGAATGAGGTGGTTTGGTTAGAATTTTCGGATTAACAAATGGAAGTTTAAAATTCTAGTCAACGTCTTCTCCATGTGTCTCCTACGTTAACCCTGGTCAACCACTCCCCAGCCCGCCTCTTTAGCGTGTCTGCCTCACGTTCAAGAGTTTCCGAGATTGAATCTCGTCATGGTGAATTACCTGGATAAGGTTTCTTCCGGGGATTTCCCACATCCTGGACCATGAACCCCAGACTCATTTGAGCACCATTTCATTCATCGTCCGATATGACTTAACTTTGTAGGATGAATGGGTTGATAACGACTGCTCATAAATCGATTTTCTACCTTTTATTTAAACATTTTCCATAAAAGTGAGGTCCAAAAGTAGGCTAAATACGTAACCCATAACCTAAGACGTAATATCCCAAAGTGGGTCTGTGTCTACCAACCCGACTGCTGGCCTCACGCCCACATATGCAAGGCAGAGGTGGGTGAACATCCATCCGATACGGGGAGGAGATGTGCTCAGCATCTCGGCACCCCAACCCAGAAAGTTGGCTTTCTAGACCGGGATAGCACCTCAATTTGCTCACAATGCCGTGGGCAGTGCTCCTATACCCGTGACTTAAAATAAGTAACCCCCAAGAGTGGGAACGATCGCGCAACTAAATTCGTTACTTCACCAATTTTTGTAAATTACTTTGCAGAAATGCCAATAACTGAGAAAAGGGGCATTGCTTTCTGTTTAACTAATATTCTGTGTTGAAAATTCAAAATTATTAAGAAGTGGTATTATGTATTTGGTATACTGTATTATGTTTTCGCAAAAAAAGTATTTGCTGTAAATTATAAAACTGAACTTTGAAGATTTGGCTTCCACAACTACAGAAATGTTCATGAATCTTATTAAAACATGCATTTTATTAAAACTTTTGTGCAAGTACGAGGGCTGTTCAATACAGAATGATTATAATTTTTACGGTCATAATTTTTTGCACTAAAATTCAATCTTATTATATTCTGTTAGCTTAATGTGAAATAAACACGCGTAGTAGTTTCATTGTTGGTACTCCTGGTTCCCACCTGTGAGAACCAAGCAAGTTCAGACATATTCAGTATCGCCTACCGCTGCAATGGAGGTAACATGCAATTAAAGTTGATGTTAGAGGAAGATCCGGAGCTTCTTTCGAAAGTAACCACTGTTGATGAAACTTGGCTACATCATTTTGATCCTAAGAGCAAACAGTAAAGTTCAGTGCAGAAATCTCCTTCATTACCAACCCCCAAAAAGCAAAAGTGGTTCCTTCTGCTGGGAAAGTTATGGTCATCTCATTCTTTGATATTCATGGAATGGTTTTTCAGCATGTTGTATCTGCACACACATCAGTAACGGGACAATACTAATGGGATGTCCTGAAAACATTGTAAGTCCATATCAGGCGAAAAAGGCCACATTTCCGTGAAGCAGGCTGGATGCTGCACCACGATAATGCGCGGCCACATATTGCCAATGTTGCTGAACATCTTGCAAAAATTAATTTGAAGTGCATCCCTCATCCTCCCTATAGTCCGTATTTAGTTCCATGTGACTTTTTTCTATTCTCTAACTTGAAGAAACGCCTTCGTGGGAGGCATTATCCATCATCAGAAGCAGTGGTGAAGGCTGCGGAGGCGATTTAGAAGGATCTCTCACAGAATGATTTCCAACATGTCTTTGATGACTGGCAGAAACGCTGGGATAAGTGCATCGCATTCAGGAAAGACTTTTTTGAGAAGAATCATCAAAATTATGAGGATGAGTAAAGGTACGTTATCAAAACAATTGTAATCATTCTTTATTAAACAGCCCCCTTATAATAGAAATTACAATCAAAACAATTACAGCGGCAAATATCGAAGGCTTTTTTTGATTCAGCCTAACTCTCCACTATTCTTTGGTTCTTATAGTTCAGCACATGCTACCAAAATTCTCGAAGTCTCTAGAGGTAAGCCTTACTCCACTCTAAGTGTTCCTTTTCATGATAAGGTAAAACACTAGAAAAAAAACTTGATAAGTTGCACTCACATGAGGTTTTCTCCTCTTGTATAGACTTATTAATCGAAATACACATTGCCGTATTGCTAATTTTCTTATAATGGCAAGGGAATACAGTAGACTATGAGCGATAGTCAAATCTTTTTAGTGTTGGTCGCTGTTTGGCTGTTTTGAAATGGCTTCCCAATTGAGATAAGCATAAGTAACTAGAAAATAACAAGGAATACCTGTAGTGTAGATGGTAGCATGTCTGCCTCACATTCAAAAGGTCTCGAGTTCGAATCTCAGTCTGGGTGAGTTACCTGGATAAGCTTTTCCCTTATCCTTAAACACAAATGTCGGGTAACCAAGCTCTATGGACTCCGGGCTAATTTGAGCATCATTTCATCCATCTTTCGATATGACTTGATGTTGGAGGACGTAAATTTAAAAAAAGGAGTGATGTCTTGGAAATTGTTCACCCCACAGTAGAAAAATAGTATTTCACATACGGTGTGTGTTTTAATTAATATTTTATGGTTTACTAGTTATGAAAAATTCATCCGGAATAAAGAAGACTTCTGGGAGCATTCCAAAAAATTCAACACATACATTTTACTTGTCATGGAAGTACTTTAACATATGTTATTTTAATGAAAATCGTTAGAAGTAGTGAATTTCCGAAAAATGTCCCATGTAAGGTAGTTTGTGTAGGACGATTTTCTTGAAAATCTTTATTCGCATCCTAGGAAGGGCTGAACTTAAATAGCAAATTTGACTGGTAACCGACTTATTGCTTTGAGTTATGCTGTTCACACAAACTTACCTTTTTCAAAAGTATTTTTTATTCCGATGACCTCAAAACGTGTATTTCTATTAAAATTCAGCATAGAACTTTTGTGTAGAACATAATACACACTCTATATACTATGGGCATGTTAAAGGAGTTAAACACATAAGTATCCAGGTAACTCTACCTAAAAGAGATTCTTCCAATTCAGGACATTTGAAATGGGAGGCAGGAACTACCCTCACATCACGGATGCCGGCCTTACAACTTAGTACAGGTTTGGCAGTTGTTATTGCGCGTCTGTAGCAGAACAGTTACGATCCACGGATCTTTGGTTTGTAGGCCGAATAAACAAGAGTATCCCAAATTGTAATTCTGTTATATATACAAGAGTCATGACAGTATCCTAATATTTGATGTATGAACCCTTCATTTGTCATGTTCCTAACAGCTAACATAAGGAATAGCCCCCAGTTATTTAAACTCCAATATCCTCTGCTCAGTCCAGTGCTGTATGTTATTTCATAGAGACTCAACTCTTTTCACGTGAGAATACACAAAATATGTCAAGGTGTAGCAGTTGCCTAAATCATACGATGTTCCTTCTCTGTCAATACTTATAAGTAAAGGCCGGAGACCTGTGCGTTTGTTCCATAGGTGTACTCACATTGGCTGTACTGTCATCGGTCTGGCATGTAAACAGCTCCATGTAGGTATAGCCTGACCATGACAACCGCCTCTCAGCGAGAGGAAACAAAACCTTGTGTCTGCATACTTGCAAGGCTATGCTCGCAGAGTACTACGTTACATTGTTTTCGACGGTTGTACATCTGATGGCCATGCTGTACATCTGACATCAATCATATTCTGTATCTAGCTAACTTGATCGCATGCGGAACGCACATCTCTCCGGCCTTACTTATGTATATCAATCTAACCATATCTCTGTTTATGCATAGCTTACCCAGTTACTTATATTTGCCCGCCTCGGTAGCGTAGTGGTAGCATGCCTGCCTCACGTTCAAGAGGTCCCGAGTTCGAATCTCGGTCAGGGTGAGTTACCTGGATAAGGTTTTTCCGGGGTTTTCCCTTATCCTGAAGGACGAATGTCGGGTAACTCTTGGCTCTATGGACCCTGGGCTCATTTGAGCATCATTCCACCTATTCCATTCATCGTTCGATATGACTTAACGTTGGAGGGCGTAAATTACAACAACAGTTACTTATATGTTCTGGGAAAATCAGGAGAAAAGCGGGTAGGAGGGAGGGAAGGAAAAGAATAATTGTTAAAGGCATTAGGTTTTAATAAACTTCATACACTCTCATACAAGAATTTAATGTCATGTCGGCATGTTGTTAATAATAGCTTAGTGGTTTAGAGCAATCCGAAGGAGACAGGGAGATCCGTGGTTCAAATCCCGGCTATGGTATTGAACTTTTTCAGTCTGGCTCTACTCATCCAAACTTCTGCCTACACACGGCTAGTGTGAAAGAAATTATTATTTCCATCAATTTATTAAAAAAACATAGTGGTTTAACTATGAAGCCTGGGACTTAAGTACTTACAGCATAGTAAGTCGCCACGAAAGGTAAGTGCCTCATTGTATATGAGAACCTCCAGTGGTCTACCAGGAAACATACGAGTCATTTGGAGAATTTGATGTCATGTCGGCATGTTGGCAATAATAGCTCATTGGTTTAGAGTAATCGGACGGAGACCGGGAGACCCGTGGTTCAAATCCCGGCTATGGTATTGAACTTTTCCAGTTTGGCTGTACTCATCCAAACTTCTGCCTACACACGGCTAGTGTGAAAGAAATTATTATTTCCATCAATTTATCAAAAAACACAGTGGTTTAACTATGAAGCCTGGAACTTAAGTACTTACAGCATAGTAAGTCGCCACGAAAGGTGCGTGTCTCATCATACGAGTCAGTTGGAGAATTTAATGTCATGTTGGCACGTTGGCCATAGTAGCTCAATGGTTCAGAGCAACCGAACGGAGACCGGGAGATCCGTGGTTCAAATCCCGGCTATGACATTGAATTTTTTTCAGACTGGCTCTACTCATACAAATTTTATAAGGTTTATATGGATAATAAAAATAGATAAAACGGTAAATTTGTCTCAGTTGTTCCTTTTTACGTTACACAGGAGATTTTGTATATCCTACTGCAGGTAGATAATCGATATTTCTAAACAAGTGGTACTCTTTAGTTCAAATGTTGATATCGTTGTTTCGTGTTTAGCAACTGACGCCAAATAGTCGTGAATGCCATTTGAGGATGCTATCTAAAGCTGTTTTGTGATGGATAGATGGCTGGCTGCCCTGGATCCCGAAGACAGTGTTTCTCTGTTATCGACTCAATAATCCTAACCCTTCCCTTCTTTACAATGTTCCCTCCGGAGAGATTGGCGTTGCTCTTTTCAATTGCGTACTGTTTTACAAGATTGCTCGCCGAGGAGAAGTTAACTGTCGAGCTCATCTTATCTGGGGGCCTATATTGGTCCGATCCCACTTAGCAGCTTTCCACTAAAACACTCCTTTGGTATTTCTAATTTTCCTAAGAGAATTTGAATTCACTTGAACGTATAGCACAATTCAGAAACTTCCTTCGTAAACTTCTGTGTCCGATGTAAGTGTAAATTAATTCGTGAGTAAAGCTTCCTTTTATTTGTAAGAAGTGGCACATTTTCCTGTACAGATTGGTATAGTACAGTCTTTGCTACTTATACTGATATGTAGAGGAATTACTGTATTCCACCTAAAAGTTGATACATATGTTTCATCGCAAATATACATGTTGAAGGCTCTTGAATCCAAAAAAGAAACTGATGTATAGCATGCCGATGACTTCTTTTATTCGCCTATTGCATTAATTGTTCTATTTACTTCGCAACAATCAAGACAGATATTTTGTTTATTTCTTTGTAGATATAATGGCAGTACGGAATTACAGTGGGCTTAAGAGAATTATCCAGAATAAAAGAGACTTTAGAGGCTATTTCTATTAAATTCAGTGTACTTCATATATGGTTCATTGGTCATGAAAATATTTTAAATGTGTAATAATTTAAACAATATGATTACAGGCGTTGTTTGAGAAGAAATAAATCGAGATTTCTTCACGCAAAAATAATATTGGGATGACGCTTTTAAATGTACTTATTTTGTATGCTTACAAGATGCTGACATGCACTTCTAAGTTCGAAGAATGGCAGTTTCGAAATTTCTGGTGGAATATAATACTTTCTACTTGCTCTAAGTACGTAGTAAATAAAGTAAAGAATATTTTTGGGAAAAGGTGAGTGTCTTGTCTATCTATTTGTGTGTTAGATCAACGCAATTCAAAAACAGAGAAGTATCAAAGTTGGTAATTAAGTTTAGTGCTACCCAAGGATGTGATACAAAGAGAAAATCTGCAACCCTCCTTACCTTTTACATGTAAAAGTTTTAAACATTTGTTTTTTAAAAAATTACTCCAAAATTACTGTTTAAAATACTGTATCTTTAAAATATGTTAATGGAAAAATTAAATGCATATCTTAACTTTTCTTGGAATATCCTATGAAGTCCTCTTCATTCTGAATGACTTTTGCGTAAATACAAAGCGTACGAGACAAAATTTTATTAGATGAAGGCAGATCTCGTAAAAGCACGCACATCAGGCACAGATGCATTTTCTGTGGAATTCGCCATTTCCGAGATGTTTGTTGTTACTGGTTTGAAATTTTCAATATTTTATCTTTCTCAAATAAAAATAATAATATACTTTGTTTTCCTTTCTTCTTTTTTTTTCTAATTACACAGGAAAATAATTTTATAGGCATCAGTGCATACTATCGCTTAAACTTACTGTATTTCCCTATTCGACTATATCTGCAAAGTGAGATGTAATATAAACGTTTCTCTAAACATTTATATTGAACAGCAGGATAAGCCGTTTACAGAATAATTTTTAATTGACATCCTCCAATGTGAAGTTCATACCGGACGATGATTGAAATGCGTGAAATAATTCAATTCTTCCAGGATCCATATAACTTACAGGTAGCGGAAACATCATTCAGGCTAGGGGAAAACTTCGAAAAAAGTAACCTGGATAACTTATCCTGATCGAGATTCGATCTCGGAACCTCTTGAACGTGAGGCAGACACGATACAAGCTCTGATACATAATACAGGTGGGCGAATATGTCATTTGTTGAAAAATGGGAGAGATGCTCTTGTAAATGTAACAATCATATATTTTTAATTTAAGTTTTTCCTTAGTATCATCGCTCTACCATTGACTGGACTGAACGAACTGGAAGTCTCTTTGACCTCCCACACCAACCTTGGATTTTTTATGATTTTCTGCAGTATTTAAGCGAATGCTGTAGTGTTTTCTCATCAACTACGACTTTACTTCCCAAATATATTTTCATTCGTTTTCCTCTCGCGTTTTAAGTGTACTTCTAGGTATCAGGTGTTGCATGTTTGGATAGGTCACCCATTGAATTCTCTGGGTAGCTCCAGTATAGGGACGCGTCTACGAACTGGAGGTTTCTAAAGACTTCCACGCGCCTTTCTGATCTATTTACCTGTGGCCTTTAGCCTGCAGTGGTTCCTTGACTTCATACGTTCTACTGCGGGGTGGTAGCTGCAATAGATCTCACGTAAGACACAGCGCACTTTGTGCCTCATATGTTGTACCCTAGAGCGAAGAAATGACTAAGAAATCGGAATAAGAAATATGCTCAGTTACCGTAAGAACAACATTTAAGTTGTTGTTAATATGAAAACTTTAAAACCTGGATCAATATTTTGATACAATGTCCAACATTAAAAACAGTATCAGTCAGTTACACTGAATCTGCTTATCCACACTCGTGCCCATTTAGGCATTACATTTGCATCATTTTCTCAACAAATTGTTTTACAACATTTCTTATTTTTGTAAAATAAGCTGGTAAACGCTTACAGAACTGATTTTATTATAACTTTCGTTGTAGTCATACAGTAGGCTAAAGTGGAATGTTTTAAAAGAATATCCGAATTTGTAAGTAAATTGTGAAATATCAAATATCTGAAATTCAAATCAGCAACATCAGTGTCTCAGAAATATTTAATGCTACAAAGGCTTTATTCGACGTAATAAGTGCCTTTTGAGATATTAATTGTTTATTTATGGTTTACAAAACAATACACAATTTCTTCAAGTCAGGAAGGCCTTAGTGGTCTTAAACTTCTTATAGTTAAATCAGGTCGTTAGGAGAAATTTCTGGTAAAGGCATTAAAGGTAAATAAAATGTTTCCAAATAGGAGAGATTGTTGGGGAGATTTTCACTTCTGACAGTCAATACACATTTTATTTCAATATCAGTAGTCATAAGTTCAATGAATGAACAAATAAATTCCAATGAAACAAATACTGTAACTTTTAGAGAAGCTGTTAGACATAGGCTCTTTCTTTAAAAAGAAACTAAAATCATTACTTTAATAACTACACATGAACGCCTTTTAGCCAATTTATAATATCATAAGCAACCAATTGGAATATAGCTTTAAAAGTACCTACCTAAGGCTGTTTTCCCCTACAAAAATGAATATGTTTACGCTATATGTTTACTTTTTCTACCTAGTAGGTAGAAACGATAAGAGCTATATCCCACTCAAAAAGTTATTATTAAAAATTCAACGGCCACAGATATTTAGAGCATTCAAATATGTGGTTTTTTTGGCTTGTTCCATTTATACCCCGCCTTTAACTGCAATGGTTATATCGGCGGCCGTTCTCCTTTGGAACATACCGAAGGTGTTAACTCGTTATCTTTGGGTTTTTTAATCATTACATCACGCACACATTCGCGCTCTCATTCATACTTCCAGACTCTGGAGATGATGGGTAATTATCTTGGTCGGAGAAAAATCCCCAGCCCCACCGCCGGGAATCGAACCCGGGACCCCTAGCACGGCAGGCAGGTGCTCTACCGACTGAGCTACGGGGCCAGCCTTTGTGTGGTTTTGTTTTTGTGTTTGGATAGCATAATTAAAAAAGAATAAGTCGATTTATTATTAAACTTCATATTTAAATTTAGCAAGTTACAGAAATAACGGTACCAAATATTTCAAGAAAATCCCTCATTCAAAATTATCCTTTGCAAAGAACATTTTCGAAAATTTAATTTCTCCGAACCAGTATTAACGATTTTCATTAAAACTAATATATATTTAAGATATTTCCTTGTCACATAAAGCATTTATACCCTGAATTTTCTGGAAAAATCGCTTGAAGGCACCGTAATTAGGAAATAATTTGTATAACAGACGGTCTCTAAGTAATTCTTAAAGTAACAAACGTTGCTGACCTCACCTAAATTATAACTTCTGTGATAATTATCAGCTATCAGCACTCGTGATATTGCAGAAGAAAGTGACCCGTAATCATGGATGCAGTTCCACAAATACTCAAAGTACTATCTGCACATTTTTGTGATAAGGTTTCGTTCTTGGGAAACAGCCTGTAGTCGAACTAACCAATCTAGCGCGTAACCCAGGCAACGGCGCTGCATCGCCTGACCAGAAATACTTGGCAATCCACGCATCCTATCCTTATCTAGCTGCCCAGTCCTAGCGCAAACTTGCACACAATTCTTCTATTGTAAACGGGAATGTTTCGCCAGGATAAGAAAACCATTTCATTGCCGCAGGTTCTCCTAGAGCTACATAGCTTTTCTATTTTCACTCTTTTAAATCATGGAACCTTCCATACGTCTTACTAAAGAGATCGGTTTAACAGTGTGCATGCTCTTACGACCCCTACAGAGCAACAAAATTGAAATTTTTAGATAAAGAGGCTAGGCAGGTGATTAGCATAACTTGATTTAGTACCAGGCTTTTTGAGCATTTTTTCAGAACCGAGCAATGTTTAACCGAATACGAAAAGATAAGCTTGATCATAATTCAAGAGTAGTGAAATTCTGATTTAATATAAAGTTAATAATTTCTATCGAATATATGGCTCTAATAACCATTTTAAACAATTATTGGTACTAATATGCTTTGTTGTTCTTTAGGTTGGGAAGATACACCCAAGAATTAGAAGTTTTGAATTTCTCCAAACTCAGAGCATATATTCTTAAAAATATTCGTGTATATATGTCTGAGAAATAGAAAATGGTATGATAATATCAGATAAACAGCTGACATTCTTATTTAAATTGTATTCCAAGAACACGACACGAAGATTTCCAATAATATCCTCCCCCTCGCCAAACTGCCTCAAGCGTGAAAATGGTTTGCTTATTACATTTCTTAGAATAGCTTATAACGATTTTAATTTAAATATTAGATGCTTAACATATATAAAATGCACATAGAACTTCAATTATATCCTTAACAGAGGTCTTTGTATACCAATGAATTTGTCTTGGGAAAGGGAAAAGTACATAGACGTGACGAAAAAAGAGGAGAGAGAAGGTACTGCATGGGTTAGAGCAGGAGTATGGCGACTAAAAGGTATAAGGAAGGATATTCCATGAAATTACTGTCCCATACGTGGGAGAAATAATAACTTAAAACATATATTTTCTGTGCAAAGAGACAGAAATTTGGAGGAAAGAGTTTATTAATAAGAAATGTTTAAGTTAGATAGGAATATAGCTATAGCTGAAATGTTTGTTAAAGATAGTAAAAAGATCGGGAAATTTTTGGACAAAGTTAAAAAAGTGGCTATGGACAGTGAGCAGAACAAGAAATGAACCTGCATTGTTATAATTAATTGTTTAGAGATGATTTCCTACTGTAAATATGAGTACGACTGGTACAGAGCAAGGGCTCAGTACTCAATTGCACTGGCTAAAGATAAGTGAATAAATAAATAAGTAAATAAATAAATATGGTAACTTAATCAAAATCGTTGGACCAAATTTTGAGAAATGAACATTTTTCGATACAATTTGCATAAAAAATATAGTTTGGGATCGCGAGATTTTTTTAATCTATTTGTCGCATCTTTGAAAATGGCTTAATTTGAATACCAGTAGAAATTAATTTTTCTTTCACACTAGATAAATAGAAGTTTGGTATTTAACCGACGTTTTCTTAATTTTTCTGACATGTACAAGACGAACAGAGGCACAGATATTTCATATTTTATTTCATATTTTAATTTTCTTTTTCGTTTTGCATTCAGGGAAGCTCAAAACATTTACTTTTGAGAGAAATCTCGGTATAGAATTCTTTGGCAAAATTCTATACTTCATTTATTTACTATCAGTAGGTATTAGAGGAAATAAAACAAATTGAGTGACCAATAATCGTAAATAAATACTCTCCAAAAGGAGAATTAAAACCGGATTGTATTTCCCTATCTGCATGTATATTCTGCTCTTAATAGAGCGACTTACGAGATGCAAAATCCTGTTGGTAAAGCCGGGACATTGCGTAGCAAATAGATTTAAGGCTGGCTTACGTGACAACTTTTCCTAACGTTACTTTAAGGTACGTCACGTGATTGCATAAACAAGTGGTTTGGGGCAATAAAATGAACTATTTATCACAATCATTCCTTATATAAAGTGCATTCTAATTCGGCTTTATCACTTTTTTTATAACCTGGCCTGTAACCGGAAGTTCAAGTTTATAACAAGTTTATGAAAGCAATTTGCACTCAAGGTGCTTTACACATCTCTGGGGTTTAATGTAGACTATTGAAATGATTTCAGCAGTTATTTTAAGTTTATTTTATTTAAAATTATAAAAAAATATTATTCAAATGTTAAAATTATGATAAGAAAAGTGTATTTAAAGAATGATATATGTAGAAAAGTTGTTTAGTTGTCGTTATGGCAACGGGAGGACTATAAAAGCTGAAGCACTTGAAGTTATTTAGGTCTTCTGCAAATGGACGTGAAAGTGTGGAGGTGAGTTTTGCGTGTGTCTGTATTTCTGCATAGTTTGAGCTTGCATTGGAAAGTAGAAGGTTGTAAAGGATAACGCAATCTAGTATACTCTCTACGTATATAAAGCATTGAAAAATATAATTAGTAGATGGAAAAGCTTCCGTTTAATTAATATACAAAGTTTTATAGAAAAAAGGAAGAACTACCATTTTATTTTATTTATAAATAAATTATCACTTCCCATCTGAGACCGCCCCTGGAAATAAGAGCTTATGCGAATACCAGAGCAGCCGTGGAACTACTAGAACTAAACAACTAGATATTCAACGAATTTCAGCGTCGTCTTTTCCTCCACAACTCAATTTCAGCAACACCAAGTCGTTACACTATTAAAAAATAATTAGCTCAAAATATTTTGAAAAAATAAATACAAATAGGTTTAATGAACACATTCAGGTAATTCCACAAGTTTATTTTAGATTAGAAATTTGATACTAGTAGCACGTAAGTATCCAAGAGACTGTATTCTTTCTACAGGATTTTAAACAGCTTTATTTGCGTAATATTACATACGGAAATACGTTTTCGAAACTGGTGCAATGAAAATTATTTTTAATGAAACTTCAGAACTTTGCGAAACATTTTACAAAGGAGCTAAAACTGGGAAGAAGTCGTGCAAAGCAGTTCTGTCACTGACATAGTCTTTAAAGAAGTATTACGAGCAATATATGAACTACAAACTTTTTAATGCGATGCTGTCAGTAACAGTGTTACCAAAAGAAAGAAAAGCTATTTGTAACTTCAAAATTAAATTTCTGATAAGTGTTTGTGATCCTGGGAACAAAATTAGATTCTATAAAATACATATAAAATAACAAAACCTGATGTCAAATATGTATTATAGGTTAAAAACAATTGAACCTAAAATTAAATATATTGTATAATTAGTCAATATAAAAAATCATAAAGGCTAATTATAAGACATGAAGGACGTGCATTACTAGTGTAAACTGTAAAACTGTATTGAAGTAGATAAAAATGGGCTTTTAAATTTATTCTGAAGTAAATATAGATGATGGTGACCATGATATTGGCATTTCAGAACACCTCCAATTCATTAATTGTACCTCATTAAGCAAGCAAGCTGAGTGTAGACAAGATTTCAATACTAATTAAAAATTCTGACATGTCTTATTTAAGTTATTTACATCTACTTAATATGTGTTGGAAAAATCACAGCACATCAGCTACATGGCGACAAGGAGAAATCAAAGCAATTTATAAGAAAGGAGAGCGAAATCAACCATCAAATTATCGAAGTAATTACACTTCTAAATAATGGATATAAAATGTATGATATAATAATAACCAGAACAATGCGAAAAATAGTTGAAGGCACATTAGGAGAAAAGCAGAACGGGTTTCGAAAGAAAAGATCTTATATAATTGGAGTATTTGCTATAAAATAAATTATAGATAAACGAAGAGGAAGGCACTGCTATCCATAGACTTAGAAAATCTGTTGATAGAGCAAATAGAAAACTACTATGAAATACGCTGTAAAATAAAGGTATCCCCAGTCAAATAATACAAACTGTTAAGAGCTTATATTACGAAACAAATGTGTATAGACCCGTTGATAACTAGAAACAGTAAAACATTTCTCAAAATAAACCAAGTAATGAGACAGATATTTTATTTAATATGTATATTGCCCACATCAAATTTAAATGAAAAAAGAACATTTAAATAAGGAATTAATATTAATTGGCAATAAGGGTATAATAAATGTCCAGTTAATTGCGAATGATATCTCACTAATGGCAAAATCTGAAAGAGATTTACAAATGTTGACGAATAGTTCCAAATGGTGGCCAATAGATTCAGTTTCAAAATATCAATAAGTAAATCAAAAGCAACGTCATTTATAGGTAAATATAGGTAACAACTAAAATTGTATTGGAAAATAAAATAATGGAACAAGTAATACATTTTGAATATTTAGGATGCAATATTAGCTATGAAAATAATATAGAAGACAAAATATATAAGTTTCAGGCCATATGTGGAAATAATAAAAGAACTTTAGGTTGGAAAACAAGAAAATATTCTGAACTTAAATTATACAAAACATTGGCTTTGTTTTTCCTTGCTGTAAGAAAGTGCAAGTAGGATAATTCAATCAAAGGATATCAGTATAATACAAGTAGCCGAAATGCTATATCTGCGACACAAGGGCAGATGGAATACGAAACAAGCAAATAAGAGAAGAATTATATATATATATATATAAATTATAACCTACAATTTAAATAACAACAAATGGACAGAACATTTAACGAGGATGCGTGAAAAAAGGATATCTATGACAACCAGAGATCACTCAGAATGCGGAGTACTTATTAGAACATTGCCAAAAAGTTTAATTTATGCATGTTATTGGTCGCATTATTAACTGAATGTTTTGACACTTTACCCCTCATTTGTAAATACCATGAAGGAAAAATTTGTTTCACCGTGCGCGACAAAACCTAACAAGAGTAATCATTACGTCTTTGACAACTTTTAAGAGCATATAAATTATAGTTACTAAATCTCCTAAAAATATTATTTTGAAGGGATATCATAATATTTATCTTCAAAGAAAAAACTAAAAATTATTAACTTATGATTCACTTAATTTATCTGTAAGTATTTGAAAGTTAGTCAAATTTAATGTGTCCATAAAAAGCAAACATTTTGAGTTTTGCGTTTGTTAAATATGGTACTATGAGTAATATCTAAAGAAAGCATAAATTCCATATACTCCCAAAGACAAATTATGCTGATGGTTGTGGTGGTGGCCACACTGGCAGTACTCACTTCGGTGGCGTAGATGGTAGCTTGTCTGCCTCACGTTTAAGAGGTCCGGAGTTCGAAACTCGATCTCGGCGAGTAAACTGGATTAGGTTTTGCCGGGGTTTTCCCTTATCCTGAAAGACGAATGTCGGGTAACTGTAAGCTCTATGGACTCCGGGCTCATTTCAGCATCATTTCACCCATTCATCGTCCGATATGACTTAACGTTGGAGAACGTAAATTACAAACAAACAGAAATTTCTGGCAGTTCATGACACTTATTATAGGTAATGCTTTTAGGTTCGTTCCAACACATTTGTTACATTTATATTAGCTTTTTATGATGTGCAAAATTCAGTATATAAGGTCAACCAGATTACTTCTGAAAATTAGCATCTTTTGTAGTAAACCCTACATCAGAAAATAAATTGCGGTATAAAAGTAAACAATAGAATAATTAAGATTGCTTTCCAGGCAATATATGGTAAATTAATATACAAATTAATATACGAAGCATGTTTTATAAGTAAGTACCGTTTTGGAATTAAAAAAAGACGTGCATAGATATCGCAATAATTTTAGTTTTACATGAACGCCTGTACCTTAATCTACTACTCTACATAATTTCCGTGAATATTGAGGCACTTGTCATAACGTGGCACCAGTTTTAGAATACCCTCCTTATAAAATTCTGCCGCCTGACGTGTTAACCACTGTATCACAACTGTTTTTTACTTCGTTATCGTCTTGAAGACGCTGACCGCCCAGATGTTTCTTCAAGTGCAGGAACAAATGCTAGTCGCTGGGTGCCAGATCAGGGCTGTATGGAGGATGATCTAGAGTTTCCCAAAAAAAAACTGTGCACATGATTTTCCGGGCAAAAATTGTTTGCTTAAACTTCACTTTTGTGGGTGATGATGAATGTCGCCATTCCATGGATTGTTTCGATTCTGGTGTGACGTAGGCCACCCATGTTTCGTCACCAGTAACAATTTCGTCTAAAATATCTTCACCTTCATTGTGGTACCCCTCAAGGAAAGACAATGCACTGCCTAAACATTGGGTTTTGTGCAAATCCGTCAACATTTTCCGAACCCAACGTGAACACAATGCCCGGTACTTCAAGTTCTCGGTCACAATGCGATACAAAACACTACGAGAATATTGAGGAAAATAGTCGCACGGTGATGAAATTGTAAAGCGTCTGTTTTCGTCCACTTTCTGCACTAAATCTTCAGTAACGACCGAAGGACGCCCACTCCGTTCTTCATCATGCACATTTGTGCAGCCATCTTTAAATGCTGTCACCCATTTCCTTATCATTCCATCACTCATAATGTTTTGTCCGTAAACTTCAGAGATCTCACGATGAATATCGATCGGTTTTACGCCTTTAGCACTAAGAAATCGTATAATAGCTCGTACTTCACAATCGGTGGGACTCGTGATTGTCGGAGGCATCTTGAACACTCAGTAACCAACGTATACAATGAAGAATCAGACTGTAATGACGTCAGTGCGTAGAGAAGAGATGTAGGTAACCAGCGCGCATGCGCGGAAAGCCGACCGTATCGCTGCGGCGGCGGAACCGCAAAACGGTACTGACTTAAAAAACATGCCTCGTATAAGAAAGAGTCAATGAGCAACAAAATATTCAATTTTATAGAGTAACAGTGACACCAGTGTTGTATATGGATTTAAAGTTGCGCTCACTAATGGAGAACGACGTAAAAAAGAAACAGTGGAAATGAAAATTTTATGAAGAGCGAACGGTTACCTAAGGCGAAATGAAATTTTGAACTATTACTTCTGTTACACAAAGAGAAGAACAAGAAGAAGTAAAAGAATACAATTTTTACAGTAATCTTTGCAGCATTAGCACAAACTTCAAACGCTGTTCAGTTTACTGTTGTGCAGATGGTATCCTCACTATAACCATAAAAACGAGGTAATTTTCTCAAATGTTCGGACTAGGTGATTCTTATAAGTGGGCCCAGTATTTAACTTTAATAGATATAAAACAATTTTAGGCGCACACAGACAGAGCACATGTAATGTGTACACTGAAAAGGGAAATACCTAACTTTGTAGTAATGCGTTTTTTGGCTTCTCCCCGTTTCTCTTACGGAAGGAGATTTGATTAGAACAGTGGGTGGAACACGGCGACACTTAATTACAAACTGCAGTTTTAATCAAAAACATACCTTTGACAATTTTGGTGGTCATATTAACTTCGCTCCCCCCGAGTTACTCTAATATAGACGCCAACTTTGTGGCCCTTAAAAAGAAATTAAATGCGTCGAAAGAAACCCTTTTATATGGAATTATAACGTAGGTTTAGCCATTATAAAGGGAAAGGGGGCTTTTCACCTACTGCTTTACCCATTTGCAGAAGATCCCACGCAATATTTTCCCCGTTTTGTAAGAGAAGTGAATTAAGCGAGAGAAAATATTATCTAAACTGTTTCCGGAGAACGTGACATGCAACCCCTCCGGTAATATTTAAATGCGTCGCTTATTTCCGTCTGTTGAACTAAACTTTTGGGCAGAGCATTCGGCGTTAAGGGTTTCTGAAGCAACTACAATCTTAAATGAATATCTGTCTGCTAGTTGTCGAGAACAGCAGCAAACAGTGTCTGGGAAACAGGGGATTCAAAATGCAAACTCAGTCTTATTTTTACTTTTTCTACCACGTCATGTTAGGTAGGAAAGGTATTGCATTTCACCAAAAATTCTACTTTGGAATTCCACTATAAGTGTACGTTCTAAGAAACATTGAGTAAAAGAAACAGAAAGGATTTTTAAAATAAAGTCTATATGGGGGCACAGCGTAATCTGCGTGAACAACATAAATCCAAAATGAATATCCGGTTTAACACCAAATATTTATTTAACGTTTCCTCTTCTGTGGTTGGCACATGAAGATTTTAAAAAGTATTCCCACACTACAAGGTGTCCTTTGAAAATGTTTAAACGTTTTTGATTTCCCAAACAAAATTCCATATGAAGCTCGCTGCAGTTTCTCATCACTTGTCATAATTGGGAAATACTTAGATAGCAGTAATTTTGCTTCGCGATGCTGCGCCGACCCGCCTCGGCAGTGAAGATGTTAGCGTATCTACCTCACGTTCAAGAGGTCCCGAGTTCGAATCTAGGTCACGGTTAGTTACTTGAATAAGATTTTCTGCGGGGTTTTCCCTTATCCCGAAAGACCAATGTCGGGTCTAAGCTCTATGAACCCCGGACTCATTTGAGCATCATTTAACCCAATTCCATTCACCGTCCAATATGACTTAACGTTGGAGCACGTAAATTACAACAACAAAATAAGTGGGTGGTTTCGTTCGTGGATCCCGTAATTAGGGTCCCGCGTTTGATTCCCGGCTCTGGAAGTGGCGATTTTATTTCGGCCCTATCCACGCCTTCACCTTTGTCTAGCACATGTGAAGTGTCCCCTGCCCAACGTGGTTCAGAATCCACGGTATAAGCTGTAGGTCCTCTCACCTCAGCGTCATCTTCATCATCCTACCATTGGAGGTAATGGACCCCGCCCTTTGGGAGTCTCTCCCTGGGAAAGGTTTCCGGATATCACGTGATGGCGTGAGGTTACCCGAAGGCTAAGATTACCATGTGGGGAGTAGTTGCGAACCAACCAACAAAATAAGTGCTGCGCCAATTGAAGCTGTGATATTGCTTCACGATGTCTTGATTGTTAATTCCGGTTATCTGCCCAAGCCATGAGAAACATATATCAAGGTGTGAGTGGATGTGTATTATTCAATGAAAGGATGTCAGTGGTTCTGTCTTCAAGACTTAAGCGCAGGGGCGGTTCCTCCATAAGGTTGCAGGTTTCCGCTACGCCCACTGATTCTGAATGTACAACAGGTGCATTTTGCACATTAAAGCTGTACTTGTTTGCATTGTTTTATATACAAACATGTTTCAATTACGCTTATCGTCTGTAGCTTCCCATGACTGCAGAAGTCGAAATAAACAGTGATTAGCTGTAGGAGCCGCAGGTTTGCAGCGAAGAGTTAACCTAAGATTTCACCCAAATGTAGGCTCTCTGAGGGGGTTGCGGGAAGGTGAAAGGAGGGGAGTGGCTTCTTATACATTGCTTAAATGGAGGTTTATAAACCTAGCTCCTCCTACTCCTAGCAACGGCTATAGCGTGACCTTCAGGCTTAGCTTCTGTGTGCTCTGCTTTTCGAACACAGGGAGAATTTAATTAAATGCATGGAGGTTATTCAGAAGAGAGCTCTGTTAAAGAATAACGCCACACTTGTTCAGGCTTCTGGGTTTATGGCCACTTTGAAGGATTATAATTTTGTATTCTGGTTGTCTTTCTTCTACAAGATCATGCCACATGTGGACATTTTGTACAATCAGCTGCAGAAACGAGACTGTAATGCAACATTTGCCATCACCCAGCTAAACGCATTTAAAAGGGAAGTGCAAAAGGTAAGAAATAGCGTGGATATCGAGGAACACGAAGAAACTGCAATTAAGAGGAGAAGAACAGAAGATCATGATGTGAAAAGAAGAGAAGCTATTGAAGTATGTGACATTCTTAGAGAAGCAAAGAACAGATTTAGCTTCACGGGGCATCTGGTAGCCTCGACTTTGTTTCATCAAGAAAATTTCTAAGACATTTCCAGAGGATTCCCTTAGAGAAACAATAAGGTTCTATCCTTTTATCATTGGAACAAAAATTCGTAGAGAACTGACTGTAACTTACAGTCGAGAGCAATTTCGTGGAATGTCCGGCTCTTTGTGCTTGATGGACTTCAATAAGGAAAACAATTTATGTGCTACATTCAGCGAATATGTCAAACTCCTCCGAGTACTGTTAACTATGCCAATGTCTACCGCTGAAGCAGAATGCTGTTTCTCAACTTTAAAAAGAATAAAAACTTTCCTTAGGAACACAATGTCACAGGACCGATTGACAGCATTAGCAATGCTTTCAATTGAGAGAGACTTTGTTATGAAGATCAGCGACTTCAACGCAAAAGTTATCGATAGATTCGCCAGGTCTAAGGAGAGTACAGCAGAGAATCTGTATAAATAGGTGAGTCATTACTACTCTGTATTTTATTTTTCATTTGTGCACCACCAATAATTTAACCCACCAGCCGCCACTGCTTAAGCGGATAAGTTGCCGACCAATGGAAAATATCGCCCGAATGTCCGGTGTTAAAGACGAGGTGATAACACGCAGTTCTGCCATAAAGTCAAGGATGACGCCTAATCCGTCTTGTCCCACCAGCGATTAGACTAGCAGTGTCTTAGATTATGCCCAGGTTGGGCTTTCAAGCTTCAAATTCTTCTAGTGACCTCACCTTTACTAATGACTCCAAGCTCCCCCCTAGCTTCTAATCCAATGTTGCCACCCCATTTCTACGTTGTTTTTTATTTTTGCTGCTTTATAACTCCAAGTATGTCTATAAATTTCTTAGAAATCCTACTCACATTCCAGCAATCCCTGGCTAGCCTGCCATAAAACGGAGAAAATACTGACATAAATGAGTCGATGCTGCTGTGCTTTTTAAAAATTGCAATCTTGAAACCGTGTGATACAGAAGTTTTATTACACATACGGGTTCCAGACATCGAAATGTTTTCATTTGTAGCGAAAAAAATGTCTTAGTATTTTAGAATCACACAGTGACAAACAGCAACAAACAAGAAATAACAATGCATCTGCACTTCGAGTGCCTGTGCAAGCTGTTACACGCGGTACGATATTTATTTAATTGCGAGTAAGAGCAAATATTTACTGCACGGAGTATTGTAATTTGGAGCGAAAGAACGTTGTCAAGTATTGCCCCAGAAACCGCCTCTATAGTATTGGTAGCGTATCTGCCCCATGTCAAAGAGGTTCAAAGTTTGAATCTTGGTCACGGTGAGTTCATTGGATAAGGTTCCTTCCGGGGTTTTCCCTTATCCTGGAAGATGAAGTCGCGTAACTCTAAGCTCTACGGACCGTAGACGAATTTGAACATCATTTCACTCGTCGGTCAATATGACTCAACATGGAGTACGTTAGAAATGTAGTTGAAGGCCGGATTTTAGCATCTTGCATTTTCTCATTTATTTTATCTTCCCTTAGTCAGCCCCTTTTTTCTCCACTTAAGTTAAGCTGTATTTGGTCGTATATGTGAGAAGATGCAACAGCTATTCAAAAGAAAAAAATATAACTTAAAAATTGTAGTTATAAAATTCAGAATTTCCAATAATGTTGATAAAACTTGCCATGTAGGAATTCTGTACTTATTCCTTGATTAATGCAGATAGCTTTTAGAGCACCATGACCTTGACGAAGAAACTTATGTTTGGATTAAAGAACAGAAGTGGTTTTGGTTAGCTGACATTGCGTTTTCGTTAATGAAACACTCAAAGGAAGTGGGCCAAGTGCCTTGTTTAAGTCATATGCGGCTTTGGCACCACAAAGGCGCTCTTTAGTAGAGGGATAGAGTTATAGACAAGTGACACAGCTTCTTTAACACGAGTCATTAAATTACGTCCGAAAGTAAAAGGCACAAATGAACGCTAGCAAATTTTCGCGCAAAACGCTGTTGCCAAGTGTAGAAGGCGTGTACTCTCCGATATCAGATCTCGTTGAAAATCCTAATGCCCGATTTCACCAACAAATGTTAAGACTTAACACGAGTTTAACAATAGTTAAAACAAAAATTGCATTTCACCAACAAGTTAAACTAACACGCCGAATTTCTAATGTTAAGTCCTTAACAATTGTAAATAGTCAAGATGGCGAGCATGAACTCAGCTGTTGCTGTCGATTTGCTATATTTAAGATCATCTAAATGGCATTCATAATAAAGTACGGCCTATGAGGAGAAATGATTTTGAGGAACTATCCGAAGAAAACTGTTTTACGGAGGTATAGACTGTCGAAAGATGTTGCTATGAAGGTTACTGCGGAAGTACAAGAGAGGTTAGAATATACATCGAAAGGAATATGACGATCTCGCCTTTGCTTCAAGTATTAATAACTTTGCGATTTTATAATTCACTGAATTATGTGGATAATACATTGACCACCTCCCGTCTTGAAACGTTCAAGTCACTTGTCCTTCTTCGCTCTTCGTTTTAAATTTACGTAATAATGAGTTAGAATATACATCGAAAGGAATATGCCGATCTCGCCTTTGCTTCAAGTATTAATAACTTTGCGATTTTATAATTCACTGAATTATATGAATAATACATTGTTCATCTCCCGTCTTGAAACGTTTAAGGCACTTGTTCTTCGCACTTCGTTTTAAATTTACGCAATACTGACAAGTTGTTTGGTGCTTGTAGTGGTGACACATGCATTTGAATTAAATTCGTTTCCAATATTTTCCCCGCGACATCTTTCTCTTTTACATTCACTGCATCCGTCGTCTTATTTTCCACGATATCCTTACACTTCGTCACCATTTCAATTAACAATTCTTTCTCCGTCGATGAGAAATTTGTCTCACGGCTTTATTTATGATTTTGTTCATCCGCCATGTGTGCAGACGAAAATGGAAACAAAAACGCTTCGTAGTACGTTCAGAAAATCATCCATAGCCTTCTATAGCTGTGATATTTACCAGTTTCTTGGCGTTAACACAGATTTGTTAACATTTTAAGAAAACAGGTTGGTGAAATACAAGAAATTTAACATTAGTTTTAGCGCTGTGACAATTGTTACGTTACATTTGTTAACGTCGATTTTAACATCTGTTGGTGAAATCGGGCATTAGAGCATTAAAGTATTCGTGGTGTTAACCCATGACATATGTTGAATTGGAGATACTTTAAAAAGTTAAATCAATTAAATAAAATGGTTCTTAACTCACGGATATTCAAGAAATAATGTGAAGAAATGGGAAGCTCATATAAACAACTTTTCTTGCACGCAAACGTTCGCTGGCTTTCTTATGGAAGTGTTCTTTCGCGACTTTTGTAATTACGTGATGAAGTGAGGCTATTTTTTGAAGACAGCAAGGGCGAAAAGTTTCCCCTCAGTGAACGACTGTGTGACTATGAATAGTTGTGTGAAGTGGCATATCTAGCTAGTAACTTCTCACACTTAAATGAACGAAACCGAAAAACTGCAAGGACCAAAACCAGATGTTTTCACCGTACATGAGAAGATAGAAGCAATTGCAGGAAAACTTCAAGTGTGGAAAGGTCGTGTAGAAAATATATCCATAGACTCGTTCCCTATTTTGGAATAATTTCTAAATTCATCAGAAGAAACTTTGCCTGAAAATGTTGAAGAGGCCTTAGTGGAACTCTTGAATGGCGTATCAAAAACTTTGAGGAATTAGTTTCCAGCGCCGGCAAATGATCAGAATGAATGGATAAAGTATCATTTCCAGTAAAAATACGTAGGTAGCATTGATAGCCTTTCGGGAAAAGAACGGGACCAACTAATATAGTTTTCAACAGCAAAGGACGGAAGGTTGTATACCAGGAAAATGAACTTGTAAAATTTTGGTTTCTGGCGCAGAGTGAATTTAAACAACTTGCTACCAAAGACTTAATTAGTATATTGTGCCCTTGCCAACTGTGCAAGAACACATTATGCAACATCGAGCCATTGAAGAGAAACATACTTGCCAATGTAGAAATGTTCGCATAAGAGTAAACATCACTAACATTAAGCCCAACATAACTGAGCTTATTCAATTAAAACAAAAGTTGCATTGTTCACATTAATACATTCCAATGACCAAAGTTTCAAGCTTTTTGCATATAAACTTATTGTTTCAGTGACCCAATACTAACTTTGTTAAAATGATCAAATGGTCGATTCAGAACATTATGAGTAATTTTTATATGTATAAAAATGGTTTCTTTACATGTAAAATAAGTTCATTTTTATTACATGTTGTGCCTAATGTTATCAATCCTTGCGTAATTCAAAGAGTGTGATACTTCAAATTTTTACTAATGTAAGGCTAAAGTTAGGCAAACTTGTCTAAATTTACTTCAACGTGAAGAAAATTAATTTCAATAAATAAAATTTAAAAATATATACAGTATTTAAAATACATTTTGTACACAATTTTATTTTATTTGGTTTAACTTTATTTTTTAATTTGTTATTAATTAAATTTAAAACTAAATATACAGCAAAATATCTTAAATTATACATACAGTAATTATTTAAATTCCAATTATAAAATTCAACCAAAAGTTGCCTAGTTCATGTTAATCGAGTTGCCAAACTATGGGGGTCGACGAACATGTTTACATGATAAGGGGGTCCTTGAGGCAGAAGAGTTTGAAAAACACTGCTCTACACGTTTTACTATTACCTACTAGAACTTAAGCTTACCAATTTTCCAGACTTTTACATGGTGAATATTTTGACGTTCTGAAACTATTAGTTATTCTATCATGTTTGCTAGGACTTACAGCTCAAGTACAAATTTCTACACTAATTAATCAAGTGGTATACTTTGATCTGTAAAATATTGAAAGTATAAGATTACAAGTAGCTTTAAAGAATTTCAAGATATTATACGATAGACTTTCAAATGTTAAATTCTCATCCAACTCTTCTACAAACAATTTTGCAGATCTATTCTTACAACAAGAGACCACTTTTTACTGTAACAGCTTCTAGTTGTTCCGTTAAACCTTTGATTATCATTCATAGGTTTCATCATAGGAGTTATTAAGTAAAGTAATAGTGACACTTTTGAAAAAACTCAGTTGAAATGCGATGGTCCAAAATCCCATACTCCTTTCATGACATTGAGAAGAAAAATGACTTCCCAAATGAGAAAGTTTCATGTTTTTGAAAATTAAACAAATTATTAACAAATATCCGTAAATGTTAAACTCAATAAAATATGTCTTTATTATAGTAGATTGTGCGCTTTAATAGCAATTACGGTTTTTAGGATCTAGTAATATTCCGTTTACTTATTAAAGGTTTACCATTTATATATCTGTCACTTAGATCGAATAGATCTGTAATATCTGTTCCCAGAATATTTAGGGTACGCATTTCATTTGAAAATATCTTTAAACAAATGCTTTGTATTTTAGTCAGTCTTTAGAGACATTTTTAAGAGATGGTTACCATATAAAGAGTAGTTTGGCTGGGATGAGCGGTTCTCTTGAAAATCTTTAAATTCCATCTGTAAAAGTTGCAGAAGTTAAGTACCAAGTCTATTATTTCATTCAGTTTTCGTTTTTGACTTAGATGCTATTAGGGAGAGAGAGAAAGAGAGAGAGACGTTTTTTCTGAACATGCAAATTTTATTCGGTGAAATCTCAGTATCTAATTTTTTTGGGAAATGTAGTTCCTGCTCTTAGTTCAATAATAAAGTAATATAGTACATGTAGATTTTAAGCTATAAAGTAGTCTATAATAGCAGCTTTTGTTAGCTTCTACACTACACTTTCACATGTTTTGTCGGGACGGCTCCAAGAACGTTCAGATGTTATAGTCGCGCTGTTCGAACTGTTACCATGGATTTATCTTTGGTAATAGATACCTCTCAGATAACGCACAGATTACTCCACGTGGAGTGCACATATATCTGTCATTTGTGAATTCTGCGAATTCCATTGGCTGAAGTGATGCGTTCATTGGTGCTTAGCACACGAACGGGAGGCGGGTCAGTATCCCTCTCACTCTGACAAGAATAATCAGTGCCTTATCTGAGAGGTTTTTATTATCAAAGATAGATCCATGGTAACCGTTCCAGCAGCGAGACAATAGTAAAGACGAGGCTTGCAATGTACATACAGCGAACGGTTAGATTCAGTGAGCACTTAGTAAGAGATGATTTACTTCATGTAAACAAGAGTACATCCAAGGATAATCATGTGGAAATAAAAAGTTGAATACAAATAATTATAATTTTATTTTAAAAGTTTGTTGGCTATTGCATCTTTTAGTGTTGTCGTTGGAGGCATTGCTCTATCGCCAGTTTATTTACGAAATTGTAATCACAATCTATAGACAAAACAGAAGTTACCATATACCGATCAAAGCATCGACAGTCCTGCTTTCTGTTTGTGTGGTGAAGTGACTGCCAGGACACTGTGACGTCATGCTCAGTACCGCTTATACATAACTTGAATCTTCCTTCGTTGTATGAACATTGCAAGCATAATAAAGACTCAAAATAGGAGTAGCAGTAGGTTTTGAAAATCTTAGGGTACGTTATGATTATTCCATATTGCAAAAACCAGCTGTACTCAGTATTATAAAATAAATGTAAAACATCGCTTTGTAATAAAATTACTACCTAACCATGCTGTTATTATCTGTCTGTTCCTTTCTATATAATAATCATAATAATACACTGGCATTGCTTTATATTAGTTCCCTGATTCAGATATACAGACATATGCTAACAAAATACAACTTGACATTATAACGTGATACAATGTCATACTGTAAGAAATCTCAAAGTAATATTAAATTAGGATGGAGTGTTAAAGTAGGTAATTCTTTTATTACGTACCTACTCCTTGAGTCCCTTCACAAACATCAATTTTATGCTTTATGCGTTTATTACTCGTTATAGCAAAGCTATGCAGAAATTCATAAGTGTCTGACACTAAAATGTTAATTTTTCAACAGCGATGCTTTAGTATCACTACCTATTCAAGCTGTCATGGTGGGAAGTTGAATTTCCTGTATTCCGTGATGGTAATCTATTCTACTTAGGTATTTGTGCGCATATATTATGAACTATACTGGTCGACAAGCTAGAATGTGATTGACAGTAACCACATGAAAGAACGCTCTAAATAAATGGGAGGGGATGAGTAGTCATAACGGTTGTCGTAGTAACGATTAGAGGGACCAATTAGAGTCGACACGTTTCCATGACAACGTTAGACGCTAAACCTTGGTTGCCGATATTCTAACACGTGCTTAGCATGACTTACGGGCAAGCGAGTTACGCAAACGCTTCAGTAAATACAATAGCTTGGGGTTTGTTACTCTTGCTGATAACGCTGCATAAGCAGAATGCCCTCACGTATGCAAGAGTTAGAGATCCTGTACTGGCAAGTTACTTTGCATTTTATTTGTGACAATTTGCCTTGGTTTACGTGTGCCTAAGTCCGTGTATCTGAGCGCGTGTTGTGATCGTTTGCAACTGTGTTTAATTAATGTTTAATTATGTCTAAATATAGTGACAAGCGAAAATCTGAATGTACTTGGGAACCAAATAAAACTCTATTTGGTGAAGGTATCCATTTAAAGGACATACACGGGAAATAATATTCTCTGTGAGAGAATACTTCGATGAGGAGAAATTGAAATGGGAGTATAGTATTCCATTCTCTAAGGTGCTTGATAGGACTTCACGTGCTCTAGGTATCAGTAAGGGCATTAAGCTTAAGATTGGGAAAGAAAAGTATTTTAAAGAAGAAAGTTAGACATCGGGGTATCAATTAGAAACTCCCGGAAAAAATTATGTAAGCAGCATTTTCCCACTTCAGTAAGCTTCAACATGTCACAGGTATGCCTCTTTTGTTACGATTATCTTTACATGTATGTGCTCTTGTATGTTTTAGCGTTTGCATGTAGATCCACGACTGTACTATTGTCTTTGTGTACACTATTATAAATAATAATAATAATAATAATAATAATAATAATAATAATAATAATAATAATAATAATAATAATAATAATAATAATAATAATAATAATAATAATAATAATAATAATAATAATAATAATAATAATAATAATAATAATAATAATAATAATAATAATAATAATAATAATAATAATAATAATAATAATAATAATAATAATAATAATAATATAAAATAATAATAATAATAATAATATAATATAATAATAATAATAATAATAATAATAATAATAATAATAATAATAATAATAATAATAATAATAATAATAATAATAATAATAATAATAATAATAATAATAATAATAATAATAATAATAATAATAATAATAATAATAATAATAATAATAATAATAATAATAATAATAATAATAATAATAATAATAATAATAATAATAATAATAATAATAATAATAATAATAATAATAATAATAATAATAATAATAATAATAATAATAATAATAATAATAATAATAATAATAATAATAATAATAATAATAATAATAATAATAATAATAATAATAATAATAATAATAATAATAATAATAATAATAATAATAATAATAATAATAATAATAATAATAATAATAATAACAACAATAACATACCCATTACAGTAGCAACTAAGTCACCTTCGCACGCGTAATCCTATCGCGCACTCCACGTGGCAGCAATAAGCGGCAACGTCGCCTTTCTCTCCGTACGAAATGTGAATAACTTTCTAGATTGGCGACCAGTATAGATTAACTATTATCTTTCCTACATGTGTATTATTGAAGAAATAAATGTAATGCACACATAGGACAAACATGACATTCACTGATAATAGTTTAAATGCTATCTGGAGTTTTACGCCTCCTTTTTTCTTATATATTAACTTAGGTTTTATTCATGTAGCAGCTAAGTACGAATTGCGCGTTACGTGTTGATTGACGAGGGTGGTTCAATAGTAATGCAACACATTTTTTTTTTTTTTCTGAAACAGGAGTTAATTTATTCAGCATTCAAATATACCATGTTATTCCCCAATCGTTTAGCTACACAACATTATATTTCAACGTAATCTGCGGTCAGTGATACGGCTTTACGCCACCTTGAAATGGGGGCCTGTGTTCCTGGACGGTACCATTCCACTGGTCAATGTCGGAGCCAACTACGTGCTGCATCAATAACTTCATCATCCACGTATTGCGTCCCACGGATTGTGTCCTTCTTTGGGCCAAACATATGAAAATCTGACGGCGCTAGATCGAGGCTGTAGGGAGGATGGGGAAGAAAAGAACACTGAAGTTTTGTGAACTCCTCCCGGGTGCGAAGACTTGTGTGAGGTCTTGCGTTGTCATGAGGAAGCAGAAGTTCGTTCGGATTTTTGTGCCTACGAACACGCTGAAGTCGTTTCTTAATTTTCGAAGAGTATCAGAATACACTTCAGAGTTGATTGTTTGACCATGGGGAAGGACATCGAACTGAACAATCTCTTCAGCGTCCCAGAAGGCTTTAGCCATGACTTTAATGGATGAGGGTATGGCTTTAAACATTTTCTTGATAGGGGAGTGAGTGTGTCGCTACTCCAGTTATTTCCGTTTTCTTTCGGGTTCGTAGTGATGAACCCATGTTCCACCGCCGGTAACAATGTTCGACGAAAAACTGTCACCATGACGATCAAGCAATTCCGCACAGATGTTTCTCCTATGCTCTTTATGGTCTTTAGGGACCCAGCGAGAACAAACCATTGAATATCCCAACTGGTAAACAATTGTGACACCAACAGAGACGTCAGGTTGAGCACTGAGGTATTTCGCATCGCATCGCAGGTACTGACAGGCTGTGTTAGCCCGAAGATTGTTGCTGTGTGCCCACTCAGGATAGAGTTTAACCACAGAAAGGATTTTCTTTTCGGGATGGTTTAGGATGGCTGTTTTTGTTTGAGGATGTTGGATTGATTTCGAGGTAGTTTAGTACTCCTCTAAGAAGGATAGAATGCTTTCCTTTAGCACCCTGGCGTTGAAGGATTTAGTTTGATTTTGAATTGATTTTTGTTAATTTTGAGACCAACAACTCTTGATAGATTATGGGAGCTCAGCATTTGCTGCTGCTGGAATTGCTCCGTGGTTACCTCGGATGCCCGCAAGCCATGCGGGGGACCCGGAGTAGTCGGTGACGACGGCTGGTTGGATCATAATCATCAAGAGACCTAACCCGGGCACTTCTGTGCAAAGGTAACTGTTCGTATAATTTTGTAGCCCGGCGTCTAATTTCATCCTCCACGTATGGAAGACCCGAGGCTTCATGAAGGAACCTTACTAGAAAGAATCGGCCTACTGAGTAGATGGACCTAAGTCATCTATTCTGAGCGCGTTGAAGATATGCCAGCCAGGAATCTGCGGCCATGCCCCAGACCTCGCAGGCATATAGCATCAACGGGACTATGACAGCTCGAAAGAGGTATACCTTTACGCTGACTGGCATCGATCGAGAACCCAGCATAGGATACAGGGAAGCAATAGCTCCCTGAACCCTCGCCGAGAGTTCCCTGATGTGTCGACGGAAAGTCAGACCCTTGTCTAGCTCAACTCCCAGGTATTTGATAGAGGGTACCCATTCTATCCTTCGACCTCTGAAATGGAAATCTGTGCAGTCTGCGGGGGTGTGGCGCTTGGTGAATAGAATAGCGTGGCTTTTGTCCGGATTAACGGACATCCGCCAACGCCTGCACCACTTTTGTATGAGACGGAGGAGTGTGTTCGCAGGCTCAACATTTCAGGAACTGTGCACGGCAGCCCAGCACGCGAGAGATCAGACAGTTTTGCTTGACCGTGCGGCGATGGTGACACACGCTTTGTCCAACGACTAACCGTGCTTTTGTCCACTTCCAGATCACCGTAGACATTCTCCAAGCGCCTATGAATATCTGAGATGCCCTGGTTTTCCGCCAAAAGAAACTCAATAACTGCCCGTTGTTTGGAACGCACCTGCGTTACAGACGCCATTTTAAAAACTCCGTATAGTGCTGTCCCCTATCGGAAGTCAAACTTAAGCGGGAATGTTTGAAAATGTTCCACAAAAAAATTTCAGATTTCTTCAACCAAAGTTGGCCGAGAAAAAACATACGTTGCGTTACTTATTGAACTCCCCTCGTATATAAAGTCAACAATCAGACGTGGGTAATAGCCGGTCGTCAATTCGGCATCAAGGTTAATTAATATCAGTGACCCTCCCACATATTAACTGTATTATTTGCTGCCGTCGAAAAAATAGTTTGCAACACATATGCTAGAGATGGGAACTATTTTCCCAAGATGGTCTTAACACACTTAAATTTATTACTGCTTTATCTACTTCTTAGTTTAGCTGTTTACAACTCTCTCCCTATCTCCCCCTCCCTCTCCCTCTCCCTCTGTGTGTTTACGTATATTTTATTTTTCATGTTCTTGAATGCGATATAAGAAATTAATTGATTTGTACTTATCTATTTAATATATTTAATTAATGATCAACAAATCCCTAACCACTCGAGCTTTCCTGAACTGTTAATATTAAAGAATTAAAGATGTAAAACTGACGTATAAGTTGTAACTATAACAAAGATGTAGAAATGAAACGTTCTCTCCCAAGTTAAGGATGCATAACGTTAAGTAGAGTCCGGAGATGTTCAATGGTTCCCCTGTATGTAGCAACTCTTAAGAGGAGCAGACTTGAAGCAAATCCATAGACAGGGAAGAGCAAGACAATTGCGCCAATGGGTTCTGGTAATCTTACGCTTATGCCAAGCAAGACACCTTCGTCGCTGATATGCAAATCCGGGTCAGTAAGCTGGGATTTGATGCTTGGTGAACGTGATGTCGTGGTTCTTAGCTGGATTAATTGAAATACCCTAATGCCTGTGGTCCTGAAAGGGAGAAGCATGTCGCAATAGGAGTAAATCGCCCTCCGAAAGTGTTAATTTCTAAAACCTTATCTAATTTATTTAATCTTTCCCAAGAGCCAATATAAATGGACGAGGCAACTACTGCTCTCGTTGACTTGGAGTAGTGTGAGAGAAACAAGAACCAGCGCCTGTCTCGGCAAATAGTAACAGCAAGCTTGGAATTACAGTGAATAGTTTCGTATTTCTGTGTAAAATTAATCGTCCTTATTTAGATATAAAGAGCCTTCGGGGAGACATACGACCCACCTAACAATAATTTTCTTGCCACCAGTAAGCACGCTGTTCATCAGCAAACTCAAACATTCAAGCCCTATAATTTATTAAACGAAAATGTTACATACCTTCGCCATAGAAAATATTATAAAGCATTACTTGTACCGTCACAGTCTCCCTGCGTCTAAGAAAATTGCTTTAACATTCATTAATTTCTCATGGTCATGGAAAACAAGGGGAAAGGTAAATAGAAGTAGAACTTTGCACTTCTGTCGTGACTCCTGGGAAGAAAGGATGAGAGAAAAGACCCGAAGGATGGCCAGATCGGTGACAACGGGTGTAGGCTTGGAGGGGCCGCAACATTTCCAATGGAATGCATCCTACGCTACTCAATCTCGCCCATAAAGCCCTGGCATAGCGTAAAGCATTCGGGGGCGGTTCCTAGTTGAGTTGTCCAACCGACACCAGTTAAAAAGTACATCTACATCTTCCAGCCGCAACAAACCGAACATAGACACCTGATCCTTCATTGAAACAATTTGTGATTTTGGAGAAAGGAAATGAACAGGAAAGTCTTGGTAGAAGAAGTATTACCTCAGAATTTGTCTATTGATCTACAGAAACTAAGAAATAACCATAGATAGCAGTTGCCAATAATCGAATTCTATAGCTTTCCAAAGGAAGAACTGTACGCTACTGCGAACAAAGCTATGTTTCGTTCAAAACAATTACTCAGGTCAATTGAGCGATTAATAACATTATCCAGAACCCAATAATTTAGAAAGTGTATCTAGGTATGTTATTGTATGGTTATTTTTCCTGAACTAGGCTATTGTTGCAAACTAGGATTGTAAGAGGGGTGAAGGACTTACAAACCTAATCAACAACTGGGGGTGTAGCTACTGAAATAAGGGAGCAGATGGTAGAGCTAGAAAGGTCAAAGGTTAGGGACATGAGTATGGTTATATGAAAGTGATGGATTTTCCATAACATTGACAAATATATTTTAAATATTGGGGAAGTCAAATCAAACAAAGCTATCCTTTATCTTGAAGAGATAAAGGGTGCAATCAAGACAGTCATTGAATCAATTAATACACGATAAATAAATATTACCTTTTATGTAGAGTGGCGTAGAGTTCTGAACAAGAGATGGCTGGTTCACTTTGATGAGTAGAGTTTTGTAGAACTATTCACAAATTCTATGATGAGAGTAAAGTAGCAGCATCGAATGATCTAACTTAACTAATGACTGACTAACTAACCACGATCTAACTAGCTATAATCCGACTAACCCTTTCTTACTAGCTATAATCGTTTAAATAGAACTGACTTTCAAAATGTTTGCTGTCATACCACTCAGCGGTTCTTCACAGAGGGTTTACAGCCTATGGTGCAATCTTGTGCCATCCAAGAATGACTTCTTAATTTTTCTGTCGATTTAACAGAACACACATGAGCTGGCACGTCAATATCACTGCTTACTCTGATCACTGAGTCATTGAACCTGTCTCAACTTGCTACTTCCTGCTAAAGCCTGTGGCTTACCACGAAATGAAATGTGAACCTCCAATAATTAAAATATTTCCCAAATCTTGTTCAGACCTTATAAGCAACACTATGTTATAGGATTTTAATTATATAAGTTTAGTAACATTCTAGTTAAGGTCTGTGAAATTACTCATTCTGGCAAGCTTTTCACAAAGGTTTGAAAGTTGTTCCAGCATTTCTATAGCGACATCCACACTTTTCCTTGATAAAAGCACGGCAATGGAATTCGCTTTCCTATCGAAAATGGATGCCGTTTACACCCAAATCTAGTCATAACACTATCACACTCTTAAGTGGTCTCACAGCCTACCAACCTATGAACACCACAACTTCAGATCAAATAATTCCCGGCACACAGTGAGGTTAGAAACCTAGTCATAAGATTACGAACTGTTTCTCTGTGAGGAACATAAACATCAGTTCGCAAGTGTATTATCCTAAAGAATCACACACACACACACACACACACACACACACACACACACACACACACACACACACACACTCACACACACACACCTACACACACACACATACACACACAAAGATTCTATGTACTGAAGTATACGAACGTTATGCCAACACTATCACACTCTTAATCTGCCTCACAACCTACCAACCTATGAAAACCACAACTTCGGATCAACTAATTCCCGGCACACAATGAGCTTAGAAACAGCACGTCGCAGAATAAACATTCGCTCTTCCAAGTGAAAGCTCTATTACTTCTGGTCCGATAATTCGAAGGAGCATCTGCAGTTTTGTAAATGTTGTCCTCCTACCGGGACTTAAAGACAGTAACAAATAGGATATCCACACAAGTTTTGAATGAAACTAACACAAACAAGAATATAAGTTCGGAGTCCTGTGGTGTTGTATTGCATTCCGCTAAGTGGTGTGTCACGAGCGCAAACCTAATCAACCTGTATGAAATACTATTCGCGCTAAGACAAAATTTCAGATTTTGCCGAAACTGATTCATGTAGAAGGTAGAGAGTAATGTATCTAACATAACCATGAAAACCCCATATTTTTAGCTCAAATAGTTTTTCTAATACAAATAAATAAAGCACTATTACCTGTATTATAACAATACATAGCGACGTAAGCACTGTATGAATATCATTATTGGTTGGCATTTATGCGTGTATACGTATATTTGAAATTCACAAATTCTATTCGAGCGAGAGGAAACAATAAATTTCCTGCTGCCCTGGAAGAACGTGTCTGGTCACATTATATCTTTGTTTATTAATGGTTCATAATCTCTATTTACTCTAAGAGTTCAAAGTGGTTGGTGTTTATGTATGTACATATACTTTTAATTACTCAGAACTGAAATTTAAACTACTGGTATGACGGATGAAAGAATTATTGTGAATAAGTCAAGGTGTTAAATTCGAGAAAGAGCGAACACTTCATTTCCTGTTAGCCTGTGGAATTCTGTATGCTTTGTTTATGAATGAATGCTGGATAAGAAGTGTTTATTTACTCTGGCGAGTTCAGATCAACAACATTCAGTTTTTCTTTACACAACAGTAGAATAAGATTTAATTGTGCTATGATTTCTTGTGGTGACTTTAGTGGCAAGTCAAAAAGATAGGTACTGTGAAGTCAGGCTAGAAGTATTATTTTTAAGGTGTACACGTTATTCAAAAATTTTTCGGAAACAGAAACTAAAACTGAGTTATTGCAAAGAGTACTTCCGTTTAAAAACTCAGAAAAATTGTATCAACTGGATCAACTTGCAATTGAAATGGGACACAAAGTAATACATCTCCCACCTTACCACTACCAATATAATCCAATTGAGTTGGTGTGGACTCAAATAAAAAGGAGGATTGCAAGCAGATATAATACTTTTAAACTGACGGACGTTAAACGAGTTGTCCACGAAGAAATTGACAAGGTAACACAACATGACTTGTAAAACTACGTGAGGCATGCAGAAAACCTTCAAGAAGACGATTTGAAGAAAGAAACAGCACTGACATAATTTTGGAGCCTATAAGCAAGACTCAGACATGAAGACAGTGACAATGACGAATTGTCTCTTAACGGAAGTGACATTGACAGCGATATGGATGAGTCACCCGCAGTTCCATTGGATTACTTAAACAGGTAATTCATAAACTATAATTATAGTTATAGTATTTTAAAATATACATAATTTGCGAAAATGCTTTTTTCAAATTTTGATTTTTGCAACTGCATCATTATAAAAGTTTGTATAATATAATTTGTTTACACTTATGTCTGCACAAAGCAGACGTGCATGTTGTATTAGTGTGTGAGAGAGAGGGAAATATAAAAGAAGTGCGGTAAAAAGCTGGTAACGCTAAGTGTGATACGGTATCTGTTTAGCTGGACTCCAGAACTCTTTCTATTTGAAACACATAATAGTCTGAAACATACAAAAGAAGTGAGTGGGAAATAGAATGTGATTCTGGTAAAAGAAATATCCGTAGACATGCTGCTTCCCGGGCTTGTGGGCCGCGGTCCAGAGGATGAAAATTCTCCTGACGTTTCGCTCATATCTCCGACGAGCATCTTCAGAGGATTCAGCTGGGTACTTGCTGGAAGCATGTACATTCTTACTCCCTCTTTGGCTCTCGCACTTCTGAGCTCCCAATACTGTGCACAAAACATGGTGCCTCTTTCTAAACGCAATCATATCGTGGTATTCAGGGACGAAATACAGAGGAGAAATGCTGAGAGAAACTCCAAGAGTCTGTTCATTACTGCAATCATTTACTATTCACTGTTACTCGTAATTAAGTCGCGTATAACGTTCACTTATGCTTCATCTTAATTTTCATTTAGATTTTTATAGGGCAACTCATGAAATTCGCACAAGAAAAAATAGGTACAGAATGTATTGCATTTAATCCAGAAATTCGATATATATATATGTCACTGTAAATAGTTCTTTTGAGGTCCCTGTGCGTGTCTGCGTTTATATCTGTGAACAGCATAATTCAAAAACGAAATGTCAAATATTTCAAACTTGATATGTAACGCAATATCTTCCAGAGATGAAACACATAAAACTTTCCCCAAGTAAATTACTTTTAGCAAAATATCAGGTGTTCTGGACAAAAATGTAAGCTAATTTTTTTTTAATCTGTGAAATCTTCATCTTGAAAAAAAAATTAAAAACCTCAAGAAACACGAAGGAAAAAGCTTGGTTGTGTGTAAAATGAGCAATTTATTGCAATAAATTTCTTTTAACGTCAGCCATTTGCAAGATTTCCGTTAATTTTTCTTTCAAATTTTGATCAAGTACTGTCACTATTCAGTTGTTTATCGCAAGTCACAGAAAGAGTCTTAAATCTCAAAGCCACCATAACAGCCCATTCTGTTTATGTTCTTCTTGTATCTAAAACAAAATGTCTCATGTAGTTGTTTCTGGAAATGTTTAGCTCAACGAACGTAAAGTAGTTGGGAAAATAAGCTTTCGCAATAATATTTTGTAGACCCTATATAAAAATAAAGGAAGTTCGGGTAAATATAGCATATCAGATGATCAGATGTTATTCTGATCTCATCCTCTGAAAAAGCGAGTTTTGACTTTGTATCCATCAGAATTTGCAGTTAGAGAAATCGAGAGGTGAATAATGAAAGCAAACTGTAGGTTCAACATTTTCAGGTGCATGTTTCCCAACCTCGTTTATATCTGTGTGTGTAGCTGATGGATGATGAAATCAAGCCTGTGTGTGTGTGTGACGTGACCTCTTCTCCTCCGTGGTATCAAAACAAACAAGATTAGTGGGTTGAAGTTAATCTTGTAGAATCACGGTTGAGTAGAATCGGTAGACCAGCATTTTGGCTGCGATGAAAGAAATTTGAGGCGAAGTGCGTGAGAGAAAACCCTGACTGGATCATCTTGTACTAATATCCAAAATCCGAAAACAAGTAATTTTGAATATAGTAAACGGTTTAAGTGACTATTTTGCTCTCTGCAGGATTGAATAATTGGTCAATAGAGGCAGCAATGACTCCATTTTAGCCATATTGTTTTCTTTTTAATTTGTTCCACTGAGCGGGATGGCTCGGGTTCGATTCCCGTGACCGACCTACCTGACCCATGGGTTTTTTTTCCGCTAGGCGAATGCTGAATAGGTTAATAACATCCCCCGAATTTCCTGTCCCTCATTTCATCTCCATTATCATTTCATATCATCTCTCATCTGTGAAGTGTCGGTGGGTGTCTCGGCGTTGCATGGCGGGATGATATGCTCTGAGGAAAACTATTTCCTGTTCCGGTAGGCTGGTTGCCGGACTTCGCTCCTCTGCTCCTCTCATGGCATTTCGGGATCGCCTGCCCGGGATCTTTGAGGCTCGGCTGCTGGGCTAGTTTCCATCCTGCAGTAGGGGAGCGAGTTCTTTGTCCTGGCCTGTCGGGGAAGTCTCTATCCGAGTAAACTGTAGGGGCCCTGCCCTCTGTATTATCGTGGCTCCTTGAGTCAGCTGCCCTCTGTCTCCTCCGCCTCATCCTTCCTCCCGGGGGTGCCCCACTTGGGGGCATAGGAACAATGGGCCCAGCAAGGTGGTCTACGTATCGAATCCCCTCCGTAATGAAATCCCAATCCTAATATCGCAGCTGTAACCCCAATGGTAATATCGGCGGTCGTTCTCCTTTGAAACATATCGAAGATGTTAACTCGTATTCGTTGGGTTTTAATCGTTAGCACTCATTCGCACTCTCATTCATACTGTCACCCGAACGTCGGAACTCCCTATAGAACCGGCTGGCAGCAGCAGGAGACGGTAGGCGTTCGGCCACGCCCACTCATTTGTCTTATAGTGGTAGCGAGGGTTGGCTGGAAAAACATCACTGTGTGGTCTCTTTCCGCTCCCCCTGAGTTCTCGAACATACGGGATATTTCATCTAATCCGGAACCTTCTAGATTGGCCAGTTGGTCCTATATAAAGAACGCGTCGGGCTGGAGGAAAGTCAGTTCTTGGCGAGCAGCGTGAGGAGCGCCGAGTGAGTTAACGGACAAGAAGACTGTAAACGTGCATCGGATCTGCGAGTGCAGTGGACCTATGACAGACGAACTTGTGAATTGTAATTGTGTGCATTACGTAATTCTGTGTAATCGGCAGGTGTTCCGACTGTAATTCAGTGGAAATATAGAACATTGTTGAGTTGTGCAATTGGACTTTTAATTTCACGAACCCACAAAGTCACAATACTTCCAGACTCTGGGGAAGATGAGGAATTATGTTGGTCCTCACCCTCACCGTCGGGAATCGAACCCAGTACTCCCAGTACGGCAGGTTGCTCTACCGACTGAACTACAGGGCCAGCATATCCATTGTGGTTATGAGATCTTTTTGAAACATTAAAGTCTTGTCAACTTTCGTCATCTTCATATATAATTATCTGATCTTCGGCTATGCATAGATATTAGTATACTAACATGAAAGCGGGACATTTCCCCCTGATACAGTAGATAACTTATTTAATTGCTGAGAATGTTTCTTACTTAAGAGAACTAATCTAGATTATAAAGTGTCAAACTCGAAAAGCCCTAGGGTATTAATATTTAATAAATACTTAACTTTGGTATTAATGTATAAAAGTTAATAGCGCGCGCCACAATACAGGGCTTCAATGTCTACTAAAGTAAGAAGTAGAGAAAATAGCAAATTTCAAAAATAAAACCAAGAGACAAATAAATGAGTATGAAATATTTTGTGATAAAATCTTGGCCATTCCTTACTGTTAAAATATATGACGGGAGTAAAGTTCGTTAGAGTGTAAATAATGTTTTACCAATTTGGAAATGTGTGGTGTTTAACGCCCACTTTTACACCATACGGCATCGCAGGCGGTGACACTGATGATGCATGACATGGCGAATTTCAAAAATAAAACCAAACAGCAAATAAATGAGTATGAAATGTTTTGTGATAAAATCTTGTCCATTCCTTACTGTTAAAATATATGACGGGAGTAAAGGTCGTTAGAGTGTAAATCATGCTTCACCAATTTGGAAATGTGTGGTGTTTAACGCCTACTTTTACTACATACGGCATCGCAGGTGATGACACTAATGCATAACATGGCGGGGGAGACCGAAAATCCCCGAGAAAACCCGTCCCAGCGTCATGTTTTGTACCATAAATCTCACTTTGCGGTCGCCTGGGATCGAACCCTGACCACCTTGGTGAAAGCCAAAGGGTTTAACCACACAGCCACAGCACGACCCACCTAGTTGGAGATATAAAGGTACGACTAGAAGTATTGCAGTAAATCCCACAGTTAACTTTGTGTTCTAAATTTATCTGGTGCTGTTAAAGGTAATAATAATATTTTGTTTGTTAACAACGCTATCACTTCACAGGACCACATCAGTGAAACCGGTGTGCCGGAAATTTGCCCCATAGAAGTTCTTTTAAATATCAGTAAATGACAAACCACTGTCATTTTAACCACTTGAAAGGTTTAAGATGGTCACGTTATTAGCAATGAAATTAAAACTGATTGGTGATATTGCATTTAAAATGCTCATATGTAGCCCCCCCCCCCCCATAATTGTATCTCCTCTTTGTATCAATTGCTTTATTGATAATTTTATAAGTACAAATAAAATACGAGGTTTTAAGTGATAGTCAAGTATTTAAATACCTGGTCTCACCTTTGAAATTCCGTTTTGTTTGCGTACTCAAAACAGAAAGAGTTCTAATAACTTATTTCCCAATTAATAAATGTATAAGTTTTGAGAAATTCAAACAATCAGTAAGAAATTTATCTTAAATGGTTCACTCTATCAAAGCATTTGACGTAAATTTTGTTTTAATTTTTGTGAAGCAAGATTTTGTTCATCTCTTAGGATTACGAATTATGAAAAACTCGCACAAAATGAAGATGATTCCGAGAACAATTCCAGAAAATTAAAGATTTACATTGCATATGTCATAAAAATTTCATAAACATACCTTATGTTAAATATTTTTGAAAAATATTACAAGCAAACAGTAGCTTGGGGAGAGGATTTTCAGAACATTTTCGTGTCGCATTCTCGGAAGGTGCTGAATTTATATATCAAATTTGTTATTCAACCGAGGTTTTATTGTTTAGTTGTGCTGCTTCATTTTCCAAAAATCCCTTTTATTTATTCAAAGAAACTCAAATGTGTATTTCAAGTGAAATTTCGTTATCTAATTTAGGGTGGAATGCAATACCTCCTCTGATTATTATGAATGTGCTGAAAAGTGAAGTCATTTGTGTCATTTTGCTTTTAACATAGATGTATCCGGATATTACATTCATGAACAACATTTCAGTGTATAAAGCTTGACTGAAGCTTTCACCGCCACATGCAAGGAAATTTCCCCTGAGATTTTTTATGTGGATGTACTATATCTCTAAGCAAAGAATGGTTTATACAATGATAATATTCTTTCATATGAGGACAAAGGTTTCGTACGAGGAAGACAGAAGTTATTTTGGTGAGCACTTCATGTTTTTTCGGCAGAAATTTATCGAAAATTTCTAAGAAATCTATAAATTTAATACATATTCTGTCAGAGTAGACGAATGTTCACTGGCTAGAAACCAATGTACATAGTAAACTCCGAAAATTGAAACTAAACACATCCCCTACTTGGTGCCTTTATAACATATATAAGTATATAAATTGAAAACAACAACTATTACTCTCCAGAATTAGGATTGTACATACAAAGCTTACACATGATTAACAATTTACCAGAGAGAGGCCTTCACACTGTGAACCATGCAACCAACCATTATCAGTAAATCATGTTATAAACGAATGTACCCGCTACTCAACCTATAGAACTCTTCATAAAATTCCTACAGATCTTCATACCCTACTAAATGAAATGAACCTAAATGAACCTAAGAGTCTACAATCACTGTATTTATTTCTACAAGACTGTAAATTAATTTCTTCAATATGAAAATCTATTCAGTGTTACCTGATTTATTCTGTGAAGTGAGAATAACTATAATTAATAAGTAAACATAACAAGTATGAACATAGTGCTGTGCAATATCGATTCTTCAGTTCTTTATGAATTTATAGTCTATGTGAACTTATATATTTATACTGTCGCTATAAGGTCATTGTAGTTAGGCGACATTAAATACAAGTGGCGTCCAGAAAGTAAGTTCTGTTTCAATTTATCTCCGCTGCAGCGCTGCGATCTCAGTTCCGCACATGCGCGGAGACGCTCTGTATCAAGGAGAAGAAACGTGCGCCATTATGAGATCGCTGTCAGCCACGTACGCTTTGTTGTGCTTGTTTACAGTGTCGATGTTGATTGAAAATCCCGCCGCTTGTGAAATAAGATCTGTGATTCGTTTTCCGAATGCTAGGAAAGTGAAGAAAATTGAAATTTATGGGCAAATATGCGATGTTTATGGACCAAATGCGATGAATGATACAATGGTGAGAAGATGGGTCCGACAGTTCAATGAAGGACGTAGTGAAGTGCACGATGTAGAACGAAGTGGGCATCCATTTTGGTTACATAAGAACTGGTTCACGTGATTGATGACAAGATCCAGGAAAACCGCAAGTTTACAATTAGTGCTCTCGCTATGGAATAGCGGTCAACACTTCAACAATGACGAAGATCTGAAAGAAAATGTTTCCAACTGGTTGAAGACACAGGCGGCAAACTTCTATGAAGAAGGTATACAAAAACTTGAGCCTCACTATGACAAATGCCTGCAACATTTCGACAGTTATGTGGAAAAGTAGTTCAAGAGCTGTAGAATTTTGTGCAATAAATAATTTTTCTGTATCTGTACACAATTTAGTTTTACTAAAAAACAGAACTTCCTTTCTGGACGTACCTCATAAATTTATCTTAAACAAAAGATGAATGCTGAAAGTTATTTCAAGCCTACAGCTTAGTTGTAAGTTTGGTTTTAGGGATTGCAAATCGATGCAGTTTATCTTTTCCTTTGCATTCCTGAATTGCTGCACAACCAACAAGTATCTTTTAAGTAACCTAACATAGACTGCAGTGGAATATTCTTCAGTGTATCTTCTTAACTATAGAAAGGGAAAAGGGAGATATGATCATCAGTTTACTAAAGAAAATAACAAAATATGTTGACCTATTTGCTATGTTTGAAGTAGTTGTTAAAAATAAATGTAATTTCTTAATATTTAACGAACATTTATCAAATATTCCTACGAGGAGATAGAAGTATAACATTTTTCCATGTTTATATGTCCTTTCACAGTATTGTACGCGTTCTAAGTGTAATTATTTATCTTCTTGAGTCTGCATAAAATGAACACAATTAATACACAAAAAGCGTACTTCACCTGTTTCCTTATTGCTCGTACAGGAAACTATTATCACTAACAAAAAGGCCTACTTTATTAATGCTAGGTAACATTAAATTGAAGACATGCCCGGAAAAACGGGTTAACCCACATTTTTTAAAAATGGAGAAAACAAGTGTTTTGTGAATGAGGCTGAAAGAAATTGTTAACATTATTTTATTTCATTTCTGAGAATTTGAGTCACAAGAATACAGTATATATTATCAGGGTTATCCTTAATAGAACCCAAAACATGACTGATCTAATAACAATAAAAATAAAATAATGAAAATAAAGTGAAAACCATTGTCAGCTTTTACTTAAGTTTCATTCCATATACATTTTACAATATTTAAGTTTGATTTGTGAGTCACTATGTTTACACCCAAACTTCACTTACTTGTTGTTGTATAATTGAAACGTTTTCAAGATCATTCGATCTCATCCTCAGCTGATTGGTGACTAAATGAACCTTCCTCTTCTTCCACTACTACGGAGCTCCGATCACTCTGCCATCTGGTGTTAGGGGCACTAAGTTTTAATACTTCATTTAATGCCGGGATTTCAAAATTTATAACTTTATCACGGTTTTTGGTTATGAATATTTTTTCCCAAATATCCACTGCTAAATAAACCACTGAAAAATACAATCCCTAACAATTTCAAATCAGGAATTTATCAGATTAATTGTGAAACCTGTGAAAAAAACTACATAGGAAAAACTAAGAGAAACTTGTTAACCAGGCAAAAAGAACACCAGAGGAACATTAAGTTGAAACAAACAGAAAAATCTGCAGTTTCACACCATTTTTGGACAGAAAACCACAACATTGGCCACAACATTAAACTGTTAAAATCTTTAAGTACACCCATAGAATTGGATATTTGGGGAAAAAAAAATTCATAAACAAAAACCGTGATAAAGTTATAAATTTTGAAATCCCGGCATTAAATGAAGTATCAAAACTTAGTGCCCCTAACACCAGATGGCAGAGTGATCGGAGCTCCGTAGTAGTGGAAGAAGAGGAAGGTTCATTTAGTCACCAAACAGCTGAGGATGAGATCGAATGATCTTGAAAACGTTTCAATTATACAAGTAAGTGAAGTTTGAGTGTAAACATAGTGACTCATAAATCAAACTTAAATATGAAGAATACTTCACTGTTAATAATGCTTCTGCTTTTAATATTTACATTTTACAATTTCAAATGAAACTAATAGGTGTGTCTTTTGGAATATTTATAGATGGTACACTTTGGATTATTCCACTTTTCAATAAGTATATCATTTTGGGAACTATTTACAAGCTTTTTAGCTGCAGTCAGGCTGATAAAAAATGCTTCATCAGTAATATTCTCAGAAGATGTGGTCTCAGATTTAAGAGTTTTATAGTACTCATGACAAATTGGTGGGATATAATTCATCAGATCCTGTAAGTCCTTTAATTTTTCAGGATTTATAGGTCTTGGACCATTGTATTGTGGAGGAAATGTCACATAAGTAAGGGATGGTTTGCCAGATATTTTTCTTCGAATGTCCAAAGTGTCGTAATCCTCAACCCCACCGTAAGTGTATTTCAAATATAACTTAAAGGGGTGGTCTTTATATACTTTCATGCATGTCACCTTGCTCAAGAGTACCTTTTGCCCAGATTCTGAAGCTCTTCGTTTCTGTACTTTGTCGACAAGAGGCTTTGTAGAGATGAACATGTTAGTTGTCATTTTGAAAACATGAAAAGGATTCTTTACACTGGTTTTCCTCACTAGCTCCATCCACTGATCTGGAACATAAATGTAAGCTGCTTGCCTCTTCTTTTTCTCTATTAGGCCGAAGTCACGATCACAAGGCACAAATGTATGACCGGGTACTAGTTCCGCCATTGTTTGTTTACATCCACAGTAGAGTTTACCAACATAACGCACTGGTGAAGCTCTACGGTTTGTGGTAGTTATTCCTTATGAAGTGGGCTAAATACTTGTCTATTTTCCATGTATCACTTTATTCTTATAACTAAAACTATGCTGGTTTCATAAAAATAATGATAGTTAAACTGAAAGGATACAATCATTTAAAACGTTTTGTAGCTCTGTTGGTTATCCTGTTTATATGTTAGTTACCATGAGTGCCACTAGATGACAGGCAGAGAGCATGAACAGGTTAACCTGTTTTTGACATTATATGAAAAGGATATCACGAAACGCAAGAACTTCACCTCTCTCTCTATTTAGCGTTATATGATCGCTGGAGGACAGACCAACACAAGAAAGGGTAGATCTCTGTTGCAGCAACAGAGGGCAGCACTTATCGCAATTTTTTTTATTTTAAGGGTTAGCCCGTTTTTTCGGGCATGTCTTCAATTTTACTTAGTTCTGAGTTATATAGGATGATTGATTTAGATTTTAATGAAATTTAAACATTGAACTATTTCTCACTGAAATTCATATATTGGTACATATAACATTGAAATGTGGCACCTGTCTCAGAACGCTACAAACTCCTCATGACTTACAAACATAAGTAACTTGCGTGTCATAATGGTGGTCCATCCTTATTCCGTTGTAACTTTAGAGGAGCTTTTTTACACTGCTTGAGTCATTTATAATTTCAGAACATCAATGATTCTTTACATCTATGAAAATACAGTGTGTTTTGTAAAATCCTACAAGAAGAAGTCAAAAGGATTTAGATCTAGAGAGTTTAGAGGCCACAAAATGATCTGTCATAACCGCACCACTTATTTATTGGATTGGATTATATTGGGTTGCATTATGCTAAGGAGGGAATTGGAAACTGCGACCAGACTTGATCTATTATACCTATGTTCCAAGTGGGGCATCCCCGGAAGGAAGGATGAGGCGAGAGGAGACAGGGGGCCGACCCAAGGAGTCAGACAGTGTAGTGGGCAGTGTGCCTACTTATGAGCTGCTGCAAATTCCCCGGCAGCCCAGTACCCTGGTATCCCATCCACCGTGGTCTAGAAACTACCCACCACTCTGGCCCCAAAACGGGGAGCAGAGCATATCACCCTGCCAAGCACCGCCGAGGCACCCACCGACACTTCTTCCCTGAAAGATCCCACCAGATGGGAGGGGATGTGAAACGACAGTGGAGATGAAATGAAGTGATAGGAAATTTGGAGTATGTAACTAACCAACCGAGCATTCGCCTAGCGGCCCAAGAAAATCCTCGTAAAAGCCCATGGGCCAGGTAACTAGGCCATGGGAATGAACCTGGAGCTCCCGAATGCTGGCCACAGACAAAATCGCCTGACCTATCCCACTCAGTCACTATATACCAGGGATGCTCAATTGTACAGCACACGCTTCTTTCCACTACACATGCTGTTTTCCCCACACCAGTGACCAAGGTAGCGAGAGACAGAGGTAGCAGTCAGTGGCGTTGCTACTAACGTTTAGTACATCTTTGTTCTAGGTGAAGCAGATCACAAAACTGCAAGAAATGAAAGCACCTGTTAAATATGACCCTAATGTTGAAAATTTGGTACAGCTTTCTTATAAACTAGCGGAACTTATTGGCAAAAATATGAAACCATTTAGTGAAGACGGATTTATCAATCAAAGCTTGTTAGTTGCTGTGAAGGGGTTCAGTCGATTTATTTGCATCATTCAGTCTGTGTCGAGGTCCAGTAACGAGACAGAACAATTGTGTTGTGATTTGAAATGACAGTTAAAGGACAAAATAAGATCAACATGTTTTTCTCTAGCCCTGCACGAATCGGTGGACAGATCTGAAGAGGCGCCGTTGCTTGTATTTCTGAGGGAAGTTGATAATAAATTAAATATTTAATTCATGGCACAATTGCGGCTGTGGGAAGGGCAATAGGTAGTTGCAGTTTTATATCATTTCCCTTAGTTGCGTTCCGTGTTCACAATAAACGTCCTACTTCTGGAAAAGTATGCAGAACTTCTAAAGCAACTACATGGCACATTCGCTTCCCAATTTAAAGCTATAAGAAATTTGCGACAAATATCCAATTATTTTGCACTCCTTTGAAGTTACCATGTAGTGAGGCTCCACACGAGCTACAAATGGAATTATTATTACTGCAAAACTCCACCACAGTAAAATGTTGTGTGAAGGAAGGATGGGAATTATTTAAATCTTTTCCCTGTAGTGATTATCAGAGATTAAGCTTGTTTGCATCTGATTTAACGGCAGCTTTTGGCTATTAATATATATAGATAGGTAGGTAGGTAGGTTAGGTTAGGTTACGTTAGGTTAGGTTAGGCTAGGCTAGGCTAGGTTAGGTTAGGGTAGGGTAGGTTAGGGTAGGGTAGGTTAGGTCAGGGTAGGCTAGGTTAGGTTAGGGTAGGTTAGGTTAGGGTAGGTTAGGTTAGGTTAGGCTAGGCTAGGCTGGGCTAGGTTAGGTTAGGTTAGGGTAGGGTAGGGTAGGTTAGGGTAGGTTAGGTTAGGTCAGGGTAGGGTAGGTTAGGTTAGGGTAGGTTAGGTTAGGGTAGGTTAGGGTAGGTGGGTAGGGTAGGTTAGGTAGGTAGGTAGGTAGGTAGGTAGGTAGGTAGGTAGGTAGGTAGGTAGGGAGGTAGGTAGGTAGGGTAGGGTAGGTAGGCAGCCAAAACTGCGAACAAACGTTTCCAAAGGTGAGCTATATTAAAAATGAGTATCGCAGAAAGATCAGAATATTTTTTTTTTTTTTTTTTTTTTTTTTTTTTTTTTTTTGTAATTTACGTCCTCCAACGTTAAGTCATATCGGACAATGAATGGAATTGGTGAAATGATGCTCGAATAAGTCCAGGGTCCTTAGAGCTTAGAGTTATCCGACATTTGTATTTCAGGATAAGGGAAAATCCCGGAAATAATCTTATCCAAATAACTCACCCTGACCGAGATTCGGGACCACTTGAACGTGAGGCAGACACGCTATCATCTACGCTACCTACGCTACCTAGACTGTGCACCTCGTCTTTTGCTCGACATATTGAAGACCTTGAAAAACATAAGTTGTGTCACACAAGTCATTCTAAGAAACATTAGTAAGGAGTAAATTATGAGTGTGAACGTGAATTATGTTCTATATGTCAAAATGATAGCGATGTTCCGACACTGGAACTCAGTAACCACAGGTAAACGCGTGATTCTATCGCAGCGGGTGGAAATAAGTGGTTTCAACCTCCATTTTCCTGCTTTAATTGAGCACCCCAGGTTTATGCTATTAAAAGTGGTGTTTACAAACTTATAGACCTCGTAACTTCAGTGAGCGAGATGCTCGTTTTACTGCAATACAATCTTAATAGTAAGTTTAGGCAACACAGATACCTGTGACCTATGAAAATAAGTTTCATAGCGTACTGTACTTTCGCAAAGTAGAATGGTCCCTACATTTGAATGCGACCAACTACATTCCTTTATAGAAATTAACTGTCATTTCACACTGGCCGTGTGTAGGCTAAAGCGTGGAACGTAGAGTTCAGACTGAAAAATTCAGTGCCATAGCCGGGATTTGAACCACGGATCTTCTGGTTTCCGTCCAGTCCCTCTAACCATTGAGCTACTATGGCCAACGTGCCGATATGAAATTAAATTCTCAAACTGACTCGTATTTTCCCGGTAAATCACTTAGGAGTTCTCATAAACATATGAGACAACTACCTTAATGGTGATTTACACCATGTAAGTACTGGACGGAGACCAGAAGATCCGTGGTTCAAATAACGGCTATGGCATTGAATTTCTCAGTCTGAACTCTACGTTTTCACTACATTCCTTTAGATTTCATCTTTGAGGCTCATAGAAGAAATATAGGCTTTCCCTGCCAAAAAATTTTCCGCTTCGTCTACAAATAAATATTTGTTTCATCCGTTAACACATTTTAGATGAAAAATTGAAAAGAGCTTCATTATTATTATCGCGTAATCCTTCTAAACATTTTAATGATAAGATAGATATAATTTCAGGTATTTTCGAACAATACTGTCATCTAATTGTCAGAAGGCACGACCAGCTAGCAGCTGGGTGGGCGACAGGAGGTATTCAGATCACGCCTACCCATTTATCTTGTGGCGTTCACTATACGGGATGGTTAGAAAAGTGTCACGAGGCATTTTACCGTCTCTTTCCCCTCCCCCTGACGTCTGTAACCATCGGGATGACGTTCCGAGCCGCGAAGCTTCCAGAAACAGCGATCTTCTTATATAAGGCCTGCAGTGGGCGAGTCAGTTCAGTTCTTGGTGAGCAGCCGTGAGGAGCGCCGTGCTAGTGAACGGAGTGGAAGAATGTGTACGTGTATCAGAGGAGTTTTACGTAATTGTGAGCGTGCAGTGGACCTGTGACAGATGAACTGGCGAATTGTAATTGTGTGCGCTACGTAATTCTGTGTAATCGGCAAGTGTTCCAACTGTAATTCGATGGAAATAAAGAACATTTTGAGTTTGTGGAATTGGACTTTTAATTTCACGAACCCACAAAGTCACAATACCTACCTGGACTACCTAGCAAATTCATATCCGCTGACAGTCGTTTGAAACTTTACGTGGAATTCCTTGTCAAGGTTCCAGAGCTATCCGCGCCTTAAACTGGGGTTTGCCTGCCATTTTATGCTTTAAAAAGAAATAAAAAAGCAGAGTTCGGTGTCATAAGATTATAGAGACATATTTACGACTCCAATCCAAATACTCTTTGTACGCAAAATTTCTCAAATTGAACATATAAAAACCACATTGCTGTCGTTGAGACAGAAATACACCCATTGAACTATCTGTTTGTAATATTGCGCAAAATAACAAATTATCTTAAGAAAGTGAAGATTGATGGAAAAATTATTACAGAAAAACTCTTGAAAATAACGTCCTTCTTCCCAGTTGAAAAGCATAATCATAGGCCGCCCTTTTTCTTGTATATGCCAGGTATTAATGAACAATTCAGCTGGAATACTACATATTTTAAAATGATTACCGTGGCCGGCCTACGTAACTGATAGGTTTTTTTCGGGGTGAAAAATTACCTCGTGCTGCCACGCAGCTGCCTGAGCACACACTTACCATTTTACTCACTATCCCTACGTGACGGCAAGACCAATTTCTGTGAGAAATAAAAGGTAGTAATATGTCGTGTATCATATAACGTTATTAGAATGATTAAAGCCTTACTAAGCTACTGTGTGAAATACTCAGTTAAATGAAATTCCTCCAAACAAGAAATCACATCGGTATTGTAAAAATATGCGTAAATGGCCACTGAACCGGTAGCTGTTGCAGCGCTGATGATGCATTATTCCCAGACTGGTCAAAGTTCTAGCGACCTCTTCCAGCTGATACACGCCACGCAATTGTTAAAAATAAGGTAACTTTTCACTGCCCGTAAATTTATACTGTATTGAACATAGAGATATTCCAAACTTATGTAAGTGTGTAGCTTTATTATCCTCTTATCTGAGACTTCATTACCAGCAGAAGATAAAGAAATGCACTGATTCCTGAAATCCCAGCCACAATGAAAATCAAGCACTTGCATAATGTAAACTTAGAGCCAGTGGATGTATATTCTAATGGTTCAAAATAAATGACATAAAATTAAAACAAGGACTGAAATAAACGTAAGCATGGAAGCTTACAATCCTGCATACTGGTGCTATATTCTGGTTCTCTGCCACAGAATACACCATGGGTTCAATCACACCTGCGGAGGCGTGGATTTTTAAGTCCGGTGTATAGGACCGGTGCCCGCTCAGCATGTAAGGAATTAGAGAAGCAAAACCCGGTGAAAGAATGCCAACTTTCTGGTCAATAGTGCCATGTTGCTCGTCACATGTTTAAATAATGCCCCAGCTTTGCCTTGCTAATATAAGCATGAGACCGGCAATCGCGTTAGCAGATCCAGCCCAGAATCCGCCGACGACGAGGTACTGGCATGCTGTGTTCAGCCCGAAGATCTTTGCTGCGTGCCCACCCAGGATTGGGTTTAACCACAGAAAGGATTTTATTTTATTAGGTTGCGTTAGGGATGAGTGTTGTGGTTTAGGATGCAAGAAAGACTCTGAGGTAGTATGTTACTCCTTTGAAGTAAGACAGGATGCTATGCCTAATGCACCCTGGTGATAAGGTAGATTAAATTTAATTTCAGATAATTTTGAGGCCAAACAACTCAGTTTGACTATGTAGGAGCTCAGCTTTTGCTGCTGGTGGATTTGCTCCGTGGTTACCTTGGGTGCCCGCGAGCCATACGGGAGACCCGGAAAAGTCGAAGACTAATCTATTTGGATCATAATCACCAAGAGACCTAACCAGGGTGCTTCTATGTCATCGTAAAGTGGCGTATAATTTTTTTGCCTGGCGCCTAATTGCATCCTCCACGTATGTAAGTGATGAGGTTCATGAAGCAACCTTACTGGGAAAAATCGGCCTACTGAATCTAATGGATCTCTCTGTTAGCTCATGATTACTTTACCTTTACAGGAGCTTGCAAGTTTTCAACATAAGATACTAGCCAATTAGAGAGCAGTTCTCACCACGTGATGATTTCCCAACTCCGCAGCTATATATTGACTCTCAGTATAAGGGCATAGTATAGGTAACTAGGATATGCATGAAAATCCAGCAAACCATTTGTAATGGTAGACAGTGCAACCTTTCTTATGTTATGTACATATTTTAACCGGATTGCTAGCTCTTCTTCTGTCTGTTAGACGTAAATAGCCTTCTTTGGCCGTATGTAGTGTTGACAATCGCCATGATAGCTCAGCTGTTTCACGCCCTCTTGCCATTGACTATTCTTTGTTTCCATTTGTGGTCATAACTGACACATCGGGTTACTTTATTCTCAGGTTTTACGTCAATATGTTAGTACTTAATTTTTATTGTGAATGATTCCTGTATGGTGGTACACCACTGCGTATACTGAACCAGTCATCTGGTAGCATAATTTTACCCACCAAAGGAATCATTTCATTACTACCATTCGTACAATTTTCAGCCATATTTATTGAGATCTTTTTATTTACTTCCTCCAGCTGTTATTTAAGGTAGGTAGAGAAAGTAATGCATTCCATCCAAGGGTTTTTCACCGTAAATACACTTTTGAGGCCTCTTGAATCAGTACAGAAGTAATGAAAAGAAACACTTTTTGGGAAAATCTCTGTACGGTGTGAATCTAAACTGGGAAGAGCACAAATCAAAAACTATGCTTTTGGTATTCAAGATCGTCAAAAGAGCGACGCAAAAAGTTTTGAAAAATCCCTCACTATAAAGTAAGTTTAAATACAAAACTATTTTCTATTTTTATTTTCTTAATAACGGCTCCAACGATTTTAATTACAGTTTCTTTTATATAAGATATTCACACGATAATAATGTAACATAAACAGCAGTTGTCTTTAAAATGTGAATTTTATTTAAAATAACTTGTGTGTAGTATCAACTATTTCCGAGATATCCGCTGTTAAAGGTTTGAACCTTCCAATACACACTTTTAGAAATGTTACCATCCTTCATTTGTTTCTCTCGATGTGATGTAAACAATATGGAATTGCAAAACGATTGTCTGTTCAGCTTTATTTCCTCCCTTTATATCTGCAATGAAATGTATAATGAAACGTTTCTGCAAATATTAACTACATTAGCAGGAAGTACAAAAAATAATAAAGAAGTTGTAACAATAACTTGTAGAAATGATATTAAGTAGACGTTAACTTGTGCAGAATATCACATGAATGTAATAGAGTAGACTGTATTGTCTCTTTAATTTAATGTTCTAGTTCTAGCCTGTGCCAAAGTATGAATCTATTCATGTGCTACATAATGGAAGCAGTATTAGGTTTCATGTCCGTGAAACCAGGCTGCTTTGAGCCTTTGTTTGAGTGTCTGGAACTCAGCGGATGAATGCATACACACACAGACAAATAAAAAGCTGCAACAGGTTGCTTGTCATGTTATACACGTTGGTTAGCAACCTATCGTGACAGCTGTGAGCATTGCCCAAACTAGTTTCATGTTCACAAATGACACGCCAACTGTTTCATAAAAGCAGGCACGGGGTTCGAGACCCACATATGTGACAGAGGCTTTTAACTATCAAAACACAAAAAGCATCATTAAATGATGCAGATAATCATTTGAAACCGACAATCATTTGTGGATTATAGACGAGTTTATCTGGGCGAGAGGATGTTTCATTTAAATGTGGTAGTTATTTACTTACTAATTATGATAAAAGAGCCAAGCCAAATGCTGCTTCTTCTTTGGATTATACCCCTCTCCCTCTGAGAGACTTAACTAATGCCTTGGGTCGCTATCCCATCGAGGAGCAAGCAAATTTAGCAGAACCAGCCCAACGCCTGATTAAATCAAAAGGAAGGAAATCAAATTTAGTGTTGAAAACGATAAAGTTCGTGTGTCGAATTATTCAACCCAACATTCTTGAGATTGGTTGATCCTGGGTGCTTGAACCCAGTAATTCCCAAATACGAGTCATTCACATCAACATGGCGGCATCTCGATTAATGCACATCATATACTAATGCCCAATTTCACCAACAGATGTTAAAATATACGTTAACAAATGTTACGTAACAATTGTCACAACGCTAAAACAAATGTTACATTTCTTGCATTTCACCAACCTGTTTTCTTAAAATGTTAACAAACCTGTGTTAACGTCAAGAAACTTGTAAATATCACAGCTATAGAAGGCTATGGATAATTTTCTGAACGTACTCCGATGCGCTTTTGTTTTCATTTTCGTCTGCACAAATGGCGGATGAACAAAATCATAAATAAAGCCGTGAGACAAATTCCTCATCGACGGAGAAAGAATTGTTAATTGAAATGGTGACAAAGTGTAAGGATATCGTGGAAAATAAGAGGACGGGTGCAGTGAATGTAAAAGAGAAAGATGTCGCGGGGAAAATATTGGAAACGAATTTAATTCAAATGCATGTGTCACTACTACAAGCACCAAACAACTTGTCAGTATTACGTAAATTTAAAACGAGGTGCGAAGAACAAGTGCCTTAAACGTTTCAAGACGGGAGATGGACAGTGTATTATCCACATAATTCAGTGAATTATAAAATCGCAAAGTTATTAATACTTGAAGCAAAGGCGAGATCAGCATATTCCTTTCGATGTATATTCTAACTCATTATTACGTAAATTTAAAACGAGGTGCGAAGAACAAGTGCCTTAAACGTTTCAAGACAGGAGGTGGACAGTGTATTATCCACATAATTCAGTGAATTATAAAATCGCAAAGTTATTAATACTTGAAGCAAAGGCGAGATCAGCATATTCCTTTCGATGTATATTCTAACTCATTATTACGTAAATTTAAAACGAGGTGCGAAGGACAACTGACTTGAACGTTTAGAGACGGGAGGTGGACAATGTATTATCCACATAATTCAGTGAATTATAAAATCGCAAGGTTATTAATACTTGAAGCAAAGGCGAGATCGCCATATTCCTTTCGATGCATGTTCTAACCTCTCTTGTACTTCCGCAGTAACCTTCATAGCAACATGTTTCAACAGTCTATACCTCCGTAAAACAGTTTTCTTCGGATAGTTCCTCAAAATCATTTCTCCTCATAGGCCATACTCTATTACGAATGCCATTTAGACGGTCTTAAATATAGCAAATCGACATCAACAGCTGAGTTCATGCTCGCCATCTTGATTATTTACAATTGTTAAGGACTTAACATTAGAAATTCGGCTTGTTAGTTTAACATGAGATTTAACACGAGTGTTACGCTAACACTTGTTGGTGAAATGCAATTTTTGTTTTAACTATTGCTAAACTCGTGTTAAGTATTAACATTTGTTGGTGAAATCGGGCATAAATGCATTATTTCTGCAGAGTGATGTTTTGTAACGCAAGTTATATTGTTGTAAAGTGTCCTGTGCCATGGCGCAGTGACTGGAGCGTTCTATTTTGGTGCTCTGCCACGGAATGCCCCCTAGTTCGATCCTACCCTCGGTGGGGGGAGCGGATTTTAAGTCTTGAGCATAGAACGAGTGCCAAGTCTACATCGTGAGAAATTTGAGGTAGCGAATTCCGGTAAAAAAATGCCAATGCTGGGGTTATCAAGGTTCTGATTACATCTCTTTCTTGTATTGGTTGAAGTATCACCCAACTCTACCTTGCGTTTGTGGACGTGAGGCCGGCAGTCGGGTTGGCAGTTCCAGGCCTAATTCGGGTGTTATGCCGTGAATTATGTTTTACTAATTTAATTGCAGAACTGCAGTAATAGGCCATAACGCAAATATACATATCACGATACATTGACGTTAAGCTAAAGCATTATACATGGATCATGCAATAATTAGTGTCGAAATTTGAATTTACAACAAATAAAACATTTTTGGAGCAGTTACATTATTGCAGTGCTTAGAAGTAATCTCCAATATGAAGAACTCGCCTCTACACATCAGGGAGCCGACGGATGACATCCACAGCGCCTTGTCCTAATACTGAACAGATTGCTTTACTTCTGCTATAATTGCCTGTCTGATTCTAAAGTGAGCTCATCTAAGTGGTAGGGTAAAGGGATATATTTTCGTCACATAGGCAATTTCGTGATACTTCTTCGAAGGGATGTCTAGCTCCTGAGCTCTAGGAACAAATATGTCAACTATCAACAGTTAACACCAATTGGTTTCTCTGTGACATCCCTTTGAAAAAGTATCACGAAATTGCCTAAGTCACGTAAATACCTCCCTTTAACCTAGCTTCATTTTCACAAAAAGGTCGAAATCGCAGGGCTCATACCTATCTGAGGAGTATGGAGGATTCCCCAGAATGTCTTAGTTCCATCTGCGAAGTAAATTAACAACAGTTGCACACCTTTGATAGCGAGCACCATCATGTAACACAATGGGATGAGAATTCAGGAGACCTGGGCGTTTACTGGTCGTAAATGGTGTTTCATAAAGTGACTATAATATGCACCATTCACACGATTTCCTTGAGGAACTGAATGAGTGATAAGAACACCACCAAAATCATAAGCAACAATAAATATGACTTTCAGTGGATCCTAGATGGTTTTTGTCCATGTGAATCAATGTGCCGCCAGTCATTTGGTTGTCTCTTTAACTTTTGTTAGTAACTCGAACACAGGTTTCATCTAATGTTATGATACTGTTGCGTATAAGGTCTATGACTCAGTGATGAGAGTACGCAGTGGTATTGACCTGCCGGCTCATGTTTTCTGTTAAATCGACAGAAAAATTAAGAAGAGTCGTTCTTGGGTTGCACAAGATTGCCCCATAGTATGTAAACCCTCTGTGAAGAACCGCTGAGTCGTATGATGGCAGACATTTTAGAAGCCAGTTCTATTTAAACGATTACAGCTAGTAAGGAAGGGTTAGTCGGATCGTGGTTAGTTAGTGATCAGTTAATGAGTCAGTTAGTTGGTTAGATCATTGGAGGCTGCTACTTGTGAATAGTTCTACAAAACTCAACTCATCATAGTGAACCAGCCACCTCTTGTTCAGAACTCTACACCACTCTACATAAAAGGTAATATTTTATCATGTATTAATTGATTCAATGTCTGTCTTGAGTGCGCCCTTTATGTCTTCAAGACAAAGGAGAGCTATGTTTGATTTGAATTCCCCAATCCTTAAAATATATTTGTCAATGTCATGGAAAACCCATCACTTTAATTTAGCCCTACTCATGTCTTTAACCTTTGATCTGTTTAGCTCTACCATCAGCTTCCTTATCCTTTCAGTAGCTGCACCGCCAGTTGATGATTAGCTTTGTAAGTCCTTCAACCCCCTTACAATCCTGGTTTGCAACAATACGCTTGCCTTCACACTCATAGCGTTTTAAGTGTAATATCGCTGTTTCCATCCTCTGCCACATTGTTTCCTCTGTAAGATTCTGTGGAACCCATCGAGCGCAGATTTTCCTTGTATTTTAACTTCTTAAGTATGTGGGGAATCATACAAGGAGCAACTTCTACTTCCCTTGCTAGTTCAATACAATTCCAACAACGACGTTCTTCTAGCAGTGCTCTAACAGCTTTCACTTGTTGATTGCGGTCTGCCAGCTCCACGTTTTTGATAAACGTCTTCCCTTCCTCTACGAAATGCATTCGCCCACATAGCCACGGTACGATATGGTAAATTCTGTCTAATTCTCTATAGCATTGTCAAGCACTGATACTTCTTGCAACCTGAATTTTAATGAAGCATCTTCGTTCGTATTTATTAAACGTATTTAGAGCACTAAAGATAATATCCTACAATTAAACTTAGTAAAAATGTCTTATTTGATAAAATTATTGTCTTCAAACTCAGCTAACAAACATAAGATGCTATTATTTTTCATTGTTATCAGCTTACATGATTTACCACTGATAGTGCCAAATGCAGGCATTGTTGCCACTACTTTTTGAATGACCCTTGTACATATATCACTTCTGAGAGAATAAGACTTTTGAATGTTTAATCACGAGGGGAATTACTCAGGATGTATCACACATTCAGGAGATCGATTTCGATTCCCTTAGTTGACCTTCCTGTTTCACTAGGCGAATGCAAGGAAAGATAATTACACCCTTCGAAGTTTTTGACATTCCATTTTATCTCCCTTCTATTTCATTTCACCTTCTATTTTGGTTGGCAGTTTTAGAATTAAAAGCGTCGGTGGGACTTGCATAGCGGGGAAATTGCTCTCTCAAATCCTCGCCCTCCGAATTCGGGGAAGCTTCTGCCTTTGGTTAGCTATAGGTTTAGTTTTAATATGTTTATGGTTTCAAAGTGTCAAGTCTTTATTGGTTTCTATTGGATAATCCGTTGAACTAGGAGCATTAAACTTATTTTATAGATTTGTAAAACGACTTTTAATATTTTTAAGGTCATCTAATCTCATTAGGAAGCTAAGTAAACTGTAGAATTACTCAAATATAAATTCTGGATACACAATAACTTTTGAATGAATGGTAAACAAATTTGGGTTTGTATTACTTTGTTTTTCTGTAAGTAATAATTACAAAACTAAATAGTTAATACCTACTTAATACTGTGTAAAAGTCATATAAGCGTCATCCCACTTCTTAAATCAAAATCTTGTCATTCATATTTCACATGCATTTTCTTCCTGTGGTATTTGTAGCTGTTCAGAAGTGATAATGTTTTTTTTTTCGGTATTTTATTACTTTTTGTGTGTTTTGAAGCAATCTAACAGCTTTAACTAATTCTTTGTTTAAGTGTATTAAATAAATAAAGAATCTTAAAGCTGTTAAACAAGCACAATCGTAGTCTGAAAGCTGAAGGCTAAAATTGCCAAGCCACGGGCAACACCGAGTACTTCAGCTAGTGTAATGCATTGAAGAAACATTTGATCAAGACTGTTTTATGCAATACATATGCAGAAGGCACAATTGCATCACTGAACAAAAGCCTTACGTGATATAAAAACTGGATTTCATTTTCAAATTCAGCGCACATAACATATATATTTCATAGTCTCAATTTTTTGTCCAGTGTAAGTAGAGTTTAAAGTCATTGCTTCAAAATCTGAGATCATTTTAACGTTTATAAAAATAGCTATACTATACTGAAACTTAGTTGATATGCCATCCGTTACGCCTATGCTGTCGGAAAATCTATTGTACGAGGCATGTTTTTTAAGTCAGTACCGTTTTGGAATTAATAAAAGAGGTGCGTAGATATCGCAATAATTTTATTTTTACATTAAAGCCTGGACCTTATTCTACTTTTCTATATAATTTCCGTGAATATTGAGGCACTTTTCATAACCTGGCGCCAGTTTCTGAATACCCTCCTCATAAAATTCTGCCACCTGACGTGTTAACTACTGTATCACAACTGTTTTGAGTTCGTTATCGTCTTGAAGACGCTAACCACCCAGATGCTTCTTCAAGTGCAGGAACAAATGGTAGTCTCTGGGCGTCAGATCAGGGCTGTATGGAGGATGATCTAGAGTTTCCCAATGAAAAGATTTGATGAGATCTTTGGTCCGATTAGCCACATGTGGATGGGCATTGCCATGCAGCAAAACGATACCCTTACTCAACTTGCCACGTCTGTTGTTCTGGATTGCACGGCGCAGATTGTTCAATGTCTCACAATAAGACGCTGCGTTGATTGTCTCATTACGAGGCAGAAACTCCACTAGCAATACTCCTTTTCTGTCCCAAAAAACTGTGCACATGATTTTCCGGGCAGAAATTGTTTGCTTAAACTTCACTTTTGTGGGTGATGATGAATGTCGCCATTACATGGATTGTTGTTTCGATTCTGGTGTGACGTAGGCCACCCATGTTTCGTCACCAGTAACAATTTGGTCTAAAAAAATCTTCACCTTCATTGTGGTACCGCTCAAGGAAAGTCAATGCACTGCCTAAACGTTGGGTTTTGTGCAATTCCGTCAACATTTTCCGAACCCAACGTGAACACAATTTCCGGTACTTCAAGTTCTCGGTCACAATGCGATACAAAACACTACGAGAATATTGAGGAAAATAGTCGCACAATGATGAAATTGTAAAGCGTCTGTTTTCTCTCACCTTTTCGTCCACTTTCTGCATCAAATCTTCAGTAACAACTGAAGGACGCCCACTCCGTTCTTCAATATGCACATTTCTGCGGCCATCTTTAAATGCTCTCACCCATTTCCTTACCATTCCATCACTCATAACGTTTTGTCCGTAAACTTCACAGATCTCACGATGAATAACGATCGGTTTTACGCCTTTAGCACTAAGAAATCGTATAACAGCCCGTACTTCACAATCGGCGGGACTCACGATTGTCGGAGGCATTTTAAACACTCTGTAACCAACGTATACAATGAAGAACCAGAATGTAATGGCGTCAGTGCGTAGACAAGAGATGTAGGTAACGCCGACCGTAGCGCTGCGGCAGCGGAATCGCAAAACGGTACTGACTTAAAAAACATGTCTCGTATTTAATATGTATACAGGATGTGTCAAAACGACACCGAACTATTATAGCCGTTTCGTAGTTTATAACTTAACTAGTCCAAATTTCGGTGTCGCAGCTTCGAAGTTCTGTTAGGTATAATTTTATATAGCAATATATATTACGTGATTTTGTGATTAGGCAGCGCAGGAACCACTGGTGTGCGAACCTCAAAAGTTGTTATTGGGACGCACCGGCCACGAAAACAAAAACGTTACTCCTTGCTGTTTATCAGCGACCCTAGCCTGTCATTCAGGTAATGGGGCAATGCCAGTTATTTGTGCATAAGTCGACTAATAGCTCGGACAGTTGAAGGTTGCTTTCAGTGTAAAAATACATATTCCGACCTAACAGGAAGAATTTTACGCGTACGTAACAAATCCAAGCAATATGGAGCGCTATACGAACGCCGAAATAACTGATATGGTTTTGAGGAATGGAAGAGCTGAAGGAAGTTCAACTAACGCATGATTAATTTAGTTTCATTAAAATATGAACTGTTAAACTAGTTACATCAATGATATTATTTATCTGTTTAACTTCAGAGGATATTATTATGATCTTAATTGTGCAATACTTTCAAACACTTACTGTAAATATCAACAGCTTCCATTTCAGTTACTAATGCTGTATTAAGTATTAAAAACACATGAAATAAAATGCTCGTCTCATTATATAAGCCATTTAGTTTTGGTTAATTTATCTACAATTCTTTGATATTGTTTTCTGTTCTGTTTATCATTTAAGGGTACTGGGAGCTTATTTATACCCAGACAAAGCAAATTTTTAGTAATATTTATAAAAACTAAACATTATCAGTAATTGAAATTCGGAATGATAACTGTATAAGGCTGTGTAAACTTAACTACTGTATAGTATTTAAATTACGTTCACATAGGTCCACGCAAAAGGGGCATAAATCACACCGTGTGTCCTGAAAAAAATATTGCACCCTATAGTTCAGGTGCACTTTACTTGTAGGAGTTTAAAGCTAAATGCACCCAGTTTTATCCTAAATAACCTAAGATACAGTTTTATAATATTGGCTAAATGAACATCACATGTAGTTTATACTATGCACATGAAAAATTAATTAGTTTTGAGTAAAACAAAAATATAATATTTTCAAGGACTGAATATTTGTTTTCATCAATTTTATAAGTCACATGAATATAAATGTTAGCTGAATGTGTTCAAGAAACATTGACAAATAACCACTACAAATATTGTGTCCATAACTTTTATAGTCTTTGAGAAACATGTACCTAAATTATGAAAAATCAAGGTTTTGGGAAATCACGGTGAAAGATTAAGCACCGTTCTCAATGAGTGGGCGTATCATTACGCTGCCATGTTTAAATTGACGAATTAAAGGACTTTAATACCAGCTGACAACCTATGTTATATATACATATATATGTATATTGTGACTTTGTGGGTTCGTGAAATGAAAAGTCCAATAGCACCACTCAAAAATGTTCTTTATTTCCACCGACTTACAGTTGAACATTTGCCAATTACACAGAATTACGTAATGCACACAATTACGATTCACCAGTTCGTCCGTTGAAGTTCCACTTGCACTCGCGATTACGTAAACTCCTCCGACGCACGCACGCACGCAGTCTTCTCGTCCGTTCACTAGCTCGTCAAGCACTGACTGACTTCCAGCCCGACGTGTTGCTTATATAGGGTCAGATAGCCGATCTAGAACGTTCTGGATTAGATGAAATATCCCGTAAGTTCGAGAACTCAGGTGGAACGGAAAGAGGCGCCACAGTCATGTTTTTCCAGCCATCCCTCGTTACCGCTATAAGATAAATGAGGGGGTGTGGCGAACGCCTACCGTCTCCTGCTGCCGTCTCCCCTATAGGGAGTTCCGACGTGCGGGTGACAATATATATCATTTTAAAGCTGAAGAAATATATAATTTTAAACATTAAAAGCAAAAAATGGATTTTTTTAAACCTATCGACGTCCCAGTGCCCTTAATGCTTCTATCCTCAACCTCACTAACATTAATTTCCCTCTAAAAGTTATAAGTTTCATATGTCCAGACCAGCTTATTAGCCATGACGGACTGTTATAACGGAATTTTCATACACGTTAAACACTCATAAGCAATAACTAAATAATAGCTTTTTTATTGTGGTTTCATAAGCCAAAGAAATTCTTAATAGTAGAAAGCTACTGCGGAGTTTGCCGGTATGTTACAAACAGTGTCACAAGGTGTGTGACCTATACCTGCGAACTCCGACAGCGTGAGACACGCGTCGTTATTCCTGTCACTGCTTAATCGACATTCATTCTGTAGCGTTTCTATGCGGCTCTTGGCGGTAAACACTATCTCTATGTGTCACATAGAAGCTGAGCATGTTCGGTGTCATTTTGAAACACTCTGTATAACCTTATAATGATATAAACTATATACTTAAATAATAAACAATGGCATATAAATTATATCTTACTAATTTATATAAATAGCATATACATATAATTATAAGATTTATTCTCTTAAGTTTCAAAGTTCACTTCCAGCATTTTCTGATAATCTAAGGCTTAGAAGGGTATTGCCTTCAAACTGCGCGCACTGACCTCGCCTTTTCCCAGTGCAGGCAAAGGTGTAGGTAGTGAAATTGGGGTCGGCTGGTCACCATGGACATCGACTTTGGTAAAATACTGCGGATGGGGGAGAAAACTCCGGAAGTCCAAGTACCAAAGGAGTCGTTCATAACTTTAACTCTTATAGCACATTTGTTATCCAAGATCCATTATGGTGAAGTCTTGAATTTTTAAACAACTCAAATAAATATCGAACAAACATCTAACGACTTTCTTCTTAGTTTTATTACTTATTTCAATCTAACTAGTTTAAGATATGGAGCCCAGGACAAAAGACTAGTATTTAAATTTTCAGTAAATGTATGTCCGCCACTGTAAAATATTTCGAAACCTGGCAAGTCTCGAGATTTTCTTTTATCACCCCAAAGAGGCAGTTCATCCCCTTCTTTTCCTTAGCAGAATTTCTAATTACAACAAAGAGTAATTGAGAGTAAATTAAATATTATATATTTCAAAATGCAGACCCCCAAATTAAAGTCTGTTCAATTAACTCGTGTGCACGTCGGCTTCTGCCTTTGACGAACCCTTATAATCGTTTTACAACCCCGACCCTCCTTCTGCCAGACCTTTCTGCAAGGTTGCCGCCTTTCTCAATACGTCATTGGTATCGTACGAGGTTTCGTCTAAATAAATGATCTTATCTCCATTACTGCGAAACTTCCTTAGTTTTGATATATATATATATATATATATATATATATATATATATATATATATATATATATATATATATATATATATACATACATATATCGCCAATCTACTGGATTCCATAATAACCCTTATCTTATTCAAAGTGCTGTATTTGAAACCCAGCTCCTTTAAGGAGACCGCGCAAAGTGCAGTGCCCTTAAGAAAAATCACAAATTTCTTGCAAATGTGCAACAATTCATCTAAGGTGGGCGCTCTCCCTTTTGCACGGAATCTATAATTTTCTCGGCTAATTAAATCGCATGTGAAATTATCTACTTTAGAGAAACGTTTTCTTTTGTTTCCACACTTGATCGGCGTCTTTGGTATTACTTTCGTTACAATATTTATTACTGTATTTCTGTGAATACCCAGAATTTATCATCAGATTCATTGCACGACCCCTTCCAAGATTATTTTTCAGCACATATTTATGTATGTTCAAAACAAGTGCTCGAATTTGCTTAGAAAGAGTTCCCGTTATAACTTCTTTTTTAGACTTTTCCAGTAATATAACTCGGCCCAGTTATTCACACTATTGTCATCACTTTGATTATTTTCACTTGACTGAAAGTTATCTACTACTTCATTTGTATTTAACACTGCATTTCCCTCCCACGGTCTCCACATCGTGACACACAACGAATTTCTGCACGTAATGAAACAGATCAACTGGAAGTTGGAACTTTGGCAACTGAGACTCCACGTGGAGTAGACATACGACTGTCATTTCAAGAAAATCAGGGTTGCTATTGCTCCTCAACGACAGTGTTCCATTTCTGAAGTGTGGAGATAGATTTATGACGGTCATTAGTGGGCGGGAGGGTCAGGTTCCTTTAAGTTCGAACTGCACACCCATTAACTAGACAGACTTTACAGTTTTAGGTATGCTTTCAAATTTCACGCAAATCGGTCTATTGGCTTTGGATCCATGTCTTAGGTTTTTCAAGTTTTCTTTTCAATTGCCTGAATTATCTACTTCATCAAAAGAAGAAGCCGCGTAACAAAATAACTGAATTTGTTTTTTCTGCTCATATTTATATCAAAACTTGCTAGGTACACAGGCCATCCTCAAATTGTGAGTGCAAGTGAATCAGCTGGCCCTATTTATTCTTATCTATGCAGCCTGTAGTTTATACTCTAATGTGAAACATTTGCCCTTTTAGCACAAAAGCAGCTCTGCCCTTCTATTCGGTAATATACGCACCCCGCGTTAATTCACTGCTTAAAACAATTAGAGAATATTATAAACTAAGTTATGTATGCTATGTGTTTCGGTACCGCATTAGACGCAGTCACTTTCTTTCATTCCCAGAGAAGATAAACAGGTGTTTGCTTCACCTCTGTACATACAACATACGACAGAGAGCACAGTCTTTATTGTCACTATCAAAGGATCAAGCGGCGGTGGCTTGTTGCTGTTGCAGGGCCATTCTCTTCCCGTTGTCAGCTAGTGAATGACATGAGTTAGGGACAGCAGTGCCTCCACAACGTGATTTGCCTGCATCAATAGCTTGGAGGGCCATAGAACGTATGGAAGCTGCGACGACACAACTAAAGATAACTCAAGACTTTGTGGTGTCTCAAAGTGCGATCTCATGACTTTGGAATTGTTTTCAAACAGGTACTGTTCACAGAAGGGTAGAACAAGGTTACCCACGAGCAACTTCAGCAAGGTAGGACCGTTACCTCTTGTTAACAGCACAGCGGAATAGACAGCATAGTGCATCTCAACTGACAAGTGCCCTTTTGACAGCAACAGGAGTATGAACCCAAACTGTCCGTAACCAACTTCATTCACGTGGCCTCTGTCCATAGACCCATGGTGTGCACAGATCAACTCCACAACACCGTAGAGATAGCACAAACTGGGTGGAGGAGCATCGTATATGGAGGCATTCCGAATGGAGCTATTCTGTTTTCTTATGGAATCCGAGTAGTCGACGTGGGGGTTGCGGGAAGTTGAAGAGATGGGAGTGGCTTCTTATACATTGCTTAAATGGAGGTTTATAAACCTAGCTCCTCCTACTCTTAGCAACGGCTATAGCGTGACCTTCAGGCTTAGCTTCTGTGTGCTCTGCTTTTCGAACACAGGGAAAATTTAATGAAATGCATGGAGGTTATTCAGAAGAGAGCTCTGTTAAACAACAACGCCACACTTGTTCAGGCTTCTGGGTTTATGGCCACTTTGAAAGATTATAATTTTGTATTCTGGCGTCTTTCTTCTACAAGATCATGCCACATGTGGACATTTTGTACAATCAGCTGCAGAAACGAGACTGCAATGCAACATTTGCCATCGCCCAGCTAAACGCATTTGAAAGGGAAGTGCAAAAGGTAAGAAATAGCGTGGATATCGAGGAACACGAAGAAACTGCAATTAAGAGGAGAAGAATAGAAGATCATGATGTGAAAAGAAGAGAAGCTCTTGAAGTATGTGACATTCTTAGAGAAGCAAAGGACAGATTTAGCTTCGCGGGGCATCTAGTAGCCTCAACTTTGTTTCATCAAGAAAATTTCTAAGACATTTCCAGAGTATTCCCTTAGAGAAACAACAAGGTTCTATCCTTTTATCATTGGAAGAAAAATTCGTAGAGAACTGACTGTAATTTACAGTCGAGAGGAATTTCGTGGAATGTCCGGCGCTTTGTGCTTGATGGACTTCTTTAAGGAAAACAATTTATGTGCTACATTCAGCGAATATGTCAAACTCCTCCGAGTACTGTTAACTATGCCAATGTCTACCGCTGAAGCAGAATGCAGTTTCTCAACTTTAAAAAGAATAAAAACTTTCCTTAGGAACACAATGTAACAGGGCCGATTGTCAGCATTAGCAATGCTTTCAAATGAGAGGGAGTTTATTATGAAGATCAGCGACTTCAACGCAAAATTGTCGATAGATTCGCCAGGTCTAAGGAGAGTAGAGCAGAGAATCTATATAAATAGGTGAGTAATTACTACTCTGTATTTTATTTTTCATTTGTGCACCACCAATAATTTAACGCATCAGCCGCCACTGCTATCTCCTAGTCCTTATTCTCTGTATTTTAGTTACTGATTTATTTATTGTTGCTATAGGTTTTCTTGTGAGCCAAACACAAAATAATTACAATCTGATAATTAGGTATCTACAGGCATTAGCTCACCGTTTAAGTTGCGCCAAGCTCACCCTACTGGCAAGTAGGAGAAGCCTTTACCCTTCAAAGGAAAACCACGAGCTATGTTTATCTTTGATTAGGGATCAATTAACTCTGTGACCATTATAAACTATATCGTGTCTGGTGTAAACCATGTTACGTAGTTCACTTTCATTTTTAGGACGACAATAAATCTTAAAGCTTTTGTTTCATTCTTAAATATAATGTTTCTTTTGCATTTTTGAAATGTTTGAAACTTGGTTAAGTGGATGTAGGACAATACCAACCATAATAAATTATTTACTAAGATTACAAATTTATATCTATTGCCAGTGGAAAACATGGCGATTGTTCTATTTTGTCAATCCCTATAGCCTTATAAAATGTTATTTGTATCATAATATCAAATTATAGACCCCAAGAAATAAAACAAAGGGCAATAACATTTTTGAGTAAACATGGAGGATTTAAACTCAACTTGCAGTCGCAGAATGGTCAAGTAACTTGTAATGGATGTTTTTAAGTAATTAGAACCAACTGAAAAATTCAATGCCAAGGCCAAAATTTGAACCACGGATCTGCATATACCGGAGTAATGTATTTAAAAGGATTAACTCTGAAAGGATTAGTTTCTTAATATAAAAATAAAAAATTAAATTAAAAGTTCAGTGATAGAAATTCTAGTATTTAAGTACTTAAAATAGTAAGTCGCCACAAATGTGTATCTCGAACTAGAACTCCAAGTGGTTTACCGAGAAAGTATAATGAATCATTTCCATAATTTAATGTCATGACGGCACATTGGCCATGGTAGCTCAAGGGGTTAGAGCGACTGGACGGAAACCAGGAGATCCGTGGTTCAAATCCCGGCCGTAGATATATGCTTCTTAAGCCGACTGATTTCAATTTTATTTTATGATCTATACAGCTTGATCGTTTAATTAAGTAGTTACGAATATCCGACCTAATTAATTTTCTACACTCACGCCATCTCCTGACCTGGAATTTCATTTACTGCAGTCTTTTGTTCAGTAATGCGAGTATTGATAGAGATTTGTCTTTGTTGTTTTTGTGTTATATATATTTAGTGGTTATAACATTTCTTAACAATATCTTGATGATGGGAGAGATGTACGCTCCCAAAACGTCGATTTATAATCGTCTTTTCACCTGGCTTGCTTCCCGAGAATATCTTGAATATATTCGTCACCAGGAAACCTTCAGTTCTTATCTTCATTTTTGTTTCTCACTATTATAAAATTATTGCATATACTTTCTAAGTGTGAAAATCAAGTTAGCTGATAATTGTAGAGTAGGAAGCCTGTACCAAAGTAACCATTTTAAAGATAAGTCGCAGATGTTTCATTGCTTTATATGCATTAATATTAATTATGTGTAATGTCCTCTTAGTGATATGTCAGATATAAACAAAACACACTCTTATACATTACTGGTCATTGTTGTGAGTGTTACGTGGAACCTATGGGATGGTACGGTAGTGCCGTCTTGCTCAATATAGTACACACCTGTAATGATTACTTTCATGTTATGTTCCAGCTAAGATAGTACGTAGTTTGATCTACGTTTAATTTTTATTGATAAGTGATATCTCATAAAATCAAATTTGAATTACGTTTACGCAACACTGCTGTTATTGTACCACAATAACTTCATGCTCCAGACTTAAATACGTAGTACTTGCCTACTTCAAAATTTTCTGTACTCTGCGCTTACGCATCCTGCATAATCTCTTACGTAAATAAGTCACGTCTATATTTATTTAAGCAATACAGGCGGCACGACATAAAAGACGGCTGACATAGAGCATTGTTGCAGCGTTCAACATTTATGGGGAAATTGTGAAATGATCTGGAGATATCCTTCCCATAGAGCAGTTTTATTTATGGCCGCTTTATTGAACGAGGCTTTGGACATAAAGCACCTGTTACTGCAAGGCATTCACAGCTGAAATTGTGTGGTCGTTAGGAAGTTGGGGGACCTTCCCCGCTAAAGATGATGTCCTTGCACCCCATTCCGACCAGCGCGACATTTGGGGTGTTGCTAATGAGCAGCATGCACAAGTGTTGTTAAGGGGAATGTTCAGGACGTTTCTAATTGAGATATTTCAATAAAAACGAAGTGATAGTGTATAGGAAGATCAAAAGATCAAGTTCAGCATGTCATTTTAAAATAAAAGTTCTATTTTTCCAATTTCTTTTTGAGATAATGCATTTTATTTGGCAATTTTCAATTTTTTCGTGGCATCTTAAAATGGGGTTTGTCGAACTTTACGAAATAGGTCGTGACGTCTGTAGTTTCTGCAGAAAAATGTTTATTTCCATCAATGTATTTTATTTTTAGAGGAAATGTAGTTGAGATTAAGTTATAACCTATTTCATGAACATTACCCATTATAACTCAATATATGAGAAGAAGTTTTAGGTCCGCCTTGGTAGCGTGGTGGTAGAATGTCTGCCTCACCCAGGCGACCGCAAAGTGAGATTTGTGGTGGACAACACGGCGTTGGGGCGGGTTTTCTCCGGGACCTCCGGTTTCCCCCGCCATCTCATTCCACCGGTGCTCCATCTTCATCTCATGCATCATCAGTGTCACCGCTGCGGTGCCGTATGTAGTAAAAGCGGGCGTTAAACACTACACATTTGTGTGCCTCACGTTCAAGAGGTCCCGAGTTCGAATCTCGGTCAGGGTGAGTTACCTGGATAAGGATTTTTCCAGGGTTTTCCCTTAACCTGTAAGACGAATGTCGGGGAACTCTAAGCTCCATGGACCCCGGACTCATTTGAGCATCATTTCATCCATTCCATTCATTGTCCGATATGACTTAACGTTGGAGGACGTAAAAGCTTTAACTGGGTGGAGAAATTTTAATTGAACCTCCACATTGTCTTTCATTGTATCTTCCAAAATATATAAGGCGACATAACTGCATTAAATGCAATCCCCCGTTGGATAACGGGGGAGAAATTGAAAACACGAGAGGAGGTGAAATTCGTAAAAACTAACAAATACTGAGATACGAACTTTGAAAAACTGACGATCGATTTTACAGACCTGGTTGTTGATCCTAAAAGATCAGTAACTTGCTGTTCATATTTAGCAGCTGCATGAATTAAATTAATATAAATAGAATTAAGTAAATACTCATATAAGGTATAAATGCCAAAATTAAATTATAAAATATGGATGTGTTCTATGTCTGCAATAATAAATGTATCAAAAATTAGATCATTTAATACGGTTCATGAACATACAAGCAGTAAAATAGACAAATCACTAGGAGGTTGCTTATACTGAATACAGGAAATTCCAATGGCATAAAATAAGTTGATTTAGAAATACGATCGAGGTAAAACCACTGTTACCTAATAGATTCGAAGTGACTTTCCCTTTTTTAAGAAACTTACAATAATTATTCCTTAAGAATCTCAAAATATTTGACCTCTTCTTGGCTCCTGTTTAGTTCTTGAGACCCTATCGTAGACATTGTCTATGCGGAAACATTTCTTTATGAAGCCACTTTCATTATTTATATTTTAATCCTCCATTCCCATATTGCTTCCAATAGCTTCTACCCCCTTTTAATATTTGTAGAAATGTTTGTTTTCTCATTCGTTTCTCGTTAAAGCCCATACTGTCAGATTTTGCATAACTTAATATTGAAATTGAAACATGAAAACTGCAATTCGCATTTTAATGAAGCAAATAAGATGTAATTCTTCTAAAATGTTAACACATTTTACGATGAGTTGAAGGATTCGGAGATTACTTAGCAATAAAGCTATTTTGGTTGTTATTGTGAAACTGCTATTCTTTGGCGGATGTACGCCAGTTTGAAGCCGGAATACTTCAGCTCCACGATCTTGAAGTTTTCTGTTCCTATTGTTTGCTTAACCAGCATTCTGTGCGATGACATTCTTTTGTCAAGGTATGCGTGAGTGTTTAATTTAAATAAGAATACCCACAAGTACCCGATGTAAAGTATTTAATAACTTCAAGCACTTATTATTGAAGAGGTGCCGAAATTATAACGTTTAATATAATTGTAATCAGCGAAAATATTAACTGAATATATTTTCCTGCAATATGATCGGCTACTGCGGTTGATTTCCCTAAGTATTAAACTTCTAATCTCTTTCTCATACAGAATCGACGCAACTTTGCTCCTAGCTGATTATTTCCCGAAGTTCTGTGCTACCTGATTACTATGGGAGACCTGTTTGCATTTGTCTAAACTTAATAGCTTAACCAATCTCTCCCACCAATGTTTTTACTTACGTGAACCAATGGTGGTGCCGGTGGCGGTGGCGGTGGTGGTGACGGTGAATGAAATGAAATGTGTAGTGTTTAACGCCCGCTTTAACTACATACGGCACCGCAGGCGGTGACACTGATGATACATGAGATGAAGATGGAGCACCGGTGGAATGAAATGGCGGGTGAAACCGGAGGTCCCGGAGAAAATCCGCCCCAACGCCGTGTTGTCCACCACAAATCTGACTGCGGTCGCCTGGGATCGAACCCGGGCCGCCTTGGTGACAGCCAAGCGGTCTAACCACTGAGCCATGGCGTGGCCACGGTGACGGTGACGGTGACGGTGACGGTGACGGTGGTCGTCGTCATCCGTTAGTGAAAATCAGATTGCGTCAAAAGATTCCAATATCCCCAGAAGTCACTACAATGTTAACTGGCCATGGAAAATTAAATGCATACCTATACCGATTTAGAATAATAAATAACCCATTCTGTCCTTGCGGAGAAGAAGAACAGACCGTTAACTAAATAATATTTAATAGCAGAAGACTTGACAAACAAAGACTAGAATTTGCAAAAAGTGTAACAAGCAATGCAGGGAAATGGCCTACCACCAACGAGAAGACTGCGAATAATGACCTGAAGTCGTTCGTAAAATTTGCAACTTCTATAAAAATCACGGACATGGAATGAAGTTTTTGGAGTGTAATAACTACAAATTGTGAACTCTATACTATCAACTTACTCCGGTGTCATTATAATCTTACAATTAACTAAAATATAGAGCACCATTTCTACAAATATGACAAGTATTTAGAGTGAAATAATTACAAATTGTGAACTCCCAAAAATCAGCTAGAAGAATAGAAACAATTTAATGTACATAGTGTCTAGAACAGAGAATAACCCAATGTAAAATTGTTGTAATGTTTACAATTACTAATTCAAAATAGGACATGTAACTATAAAGCATGTAGTATTACTATGTAATGGAGCGTGCTGATGATATGAATAAAGCAAAAATCATCATGATCATCATAATCATCATCACTATCATTATGATTATTATTAACATTACTATCATTATTATCATCACCACTATTATCATTATCATCACTATTATTGTTACTATCTAACCTGCTGGCAGGAAGAGTGGTCCGCTCTCCGCATAATAAACTTAGATCTGTGAAAGAACTTCCGATTCCCTGGGTTACCTCCTGTCGGTCATCTGGTCGCGAGGAGGTGAGTTTGGCCCGGTTGCGTATTGGGCACTGTTTTTTTACTCATAGTTTTTTTTTTTTTAAGGAGCCTGCTCCACTGTGTCCGTTTTGCGATGAAGCGTTGTCTGTACGACACGTGCTGCTAGAGTGTTTTCACCTAGCAGACCTTAGGACGTCTCTGCAGCTGCCGGCCAGCTTTGCAGAAATGCTAGCGGTCGATGACACAGTGGTGCAGAAGGTTTTCAGATTCTTTTCTAGGTTAGGTTTTAGGATTTAGTGAATGAAATATTTAGTAGGTTTTCTATGATTTTTAGATAGTTTTTATCGTTTTTTAGAAATTTTATATCCGGCTTTTGCCATGACAAATTTTTTAAAGGGCACTGATGACCGCCGTAGTTGAGCGCCCTTATGCCCATCATCATCATCATCATCATCATCATCATCATCATCATCATCATCATCATCATCATCATCATCATCATCATCATCATCACCCCCTGTTACTATCATTACTATTATTTTTACTATTATTATTACTATAACATCATCAACCATCATCATAATACTGAATCTTTGTTGAGAGTGTACTATGCTGATACGCATGTGCAAATTACGCAATGCTGGATGATTAACTACTCTCATCTTTGGTGATGATCTGGAAGAATTTTTGTATTTGCCTCGGCGCTCTGGAGCAGTGAGTCTTATCTCTGACCGTAGTATCGGAGTGAAAATTATTTGATACTATATCAGTTGAAAATAAAAACAATTTCTTTCCTTTAAACATCTTGGAATTTATTCCGCAAAACCATTGATATATGCTATTACAATTTTAAATTTCGTAGGTTCTGTCCTTCCATAAAATAAGTATTGTTGCTTCGTTGAGTTACCTATCAGTTTCTGCAGACTTGCAGAGCGATTCCGACGATGATCTTGTGCAGAATGACGCCAGACTAAATGAATATTCTGTATTCTGTGCGCACGATGTTTCTAGAACATCTAAATTACTTCTATCCTATTGGTCCACGTCACAACATTACGTAATTACATTATTGTAATAAACAGTAGGAACATTATTAGGTAAGTTGTATCATTCTGTGGCCTACTCTATTTAACATCCTATTTTATACAAATCACCTTTTCTAGAACACTCCAGAACAAATTCCCAAATACTTGAAAAAAATATTTGTTGAACAATTCTCTGGGAAAATCATACTTCTGCAGTTAAGTTGTTTTAATTACAAAATAAAGCAGTTAGAATTTTACGTAATGTACCAATCACCAGCAGCAGCAACGTTCCCTTTATAATTCCTCTCAAGTAACCCACCCGTCTATCTACATATATTTAGCGGAAAGCTCTTCGTCGAAATCCGAGTTCATTTCAGTTTGCCAATAAGCACTTACCCGTCACTACGCAGACATCGTGAACCAGACGGTTTTCCAAGAATTTTCCGTAATGAACACGGGACGTTAATTACGTACCTAATTCCCTTCCTGACTGATTCTCATGTCTAGATAAACAAATCTTATTTACTTAGCTGAACCTAACAGATTTGTGTAATAGACGAAGGCTTTCACAGCTGGCTTCTTCTTCAATAAAACATTATTCCGGGCTCAAAGGTCGTAGTCCACTGAGCTTCCTCACCTCATAGAGGAACCATCTTTTCTGAAAATTCATGTAATGTTAAATATTTATTCTAATTCTTGGTTTCTTAAATCAATTCATTTTAATTAGCGTCTTCCAACCTTAAATCACAACAGATGATGAATGAAATCGGTGAAATGATGCTCAAATGAGCCCAGGGTCCATAGAGCTCAGCAGTCACACATTCATCTATCAGGATAAGGGAAAATTCCGGAAAAATCCTTATCCAGGTAACTCGTCCTGGCTGAGATTCAAACTCGGGAACTCTTGAACGTGAAGCAGACACTTAGGCTACAGAGCCGGGCTAATTGTTTATTAATTTCACGTGTAGTATTATCATTTACTTGTTCCTAATTAGATTGTGCTTTACTGAAGTCAGCTATAATATCAGTATCAGCTGTGTTCAGTTTTCTTACCCACTAAATAACAAAAGCATATCACAGCACTCCATACTTTCAGACCTATAAGATAAGGAAAGAAATATCTTTCCAGTTCAGTCGTATGCAACCGATTACTGCGGTACACAAAATGAGTAACTGCACAATAACAATAACAATGATCCTAGCGTGCTAGGGGTCCCGAGTTCGATTCCCGGCGGTGGGGGTGGGGGTTTTTCTTCAACCAAGATAATTCATCTTCCCCAGAGTCTGGAAGTATGAATGAGAGTGTGAATGTGTGCGTGATCTAATGATTTAAACCCAACGATTATGAGTTAACACTTTCGAGATGTTCCAAAGTATAACGCCCGTGGATATGATCATCGGAGTTAAAGGCGGGGTACAAATTAACAAATAAAAACGAGAGTGATGATGATGATGATGATGATGATGATGATGATGATGATGATGATGATGATGATGATGATGATGATGATGATGATGATGATGATGATGATGATGATGATGATGATGATGATGATGATGATGATGATGATGATGATGATGATGATGATGATGATGATGATGATGATGATGATGATGATGATGATGATGATGATGATGATGATGATGATGATGATGATGATGATGATGATGATGATGATGATGATGATGATGATGATGATGATGATGATGATGATGATGATGATGATGATGATGATGATGATGATGATGATGATGATGATGATGATGATGATGATGATGATGATGATGATGATGATGATGATGATGATGATGATGATGATGATGATGATGATGATGATGATGATGATGATGATGATGATGATGATGATGATGATGATGATGATGATGATGATGATGATGATGATGATGATGATGATGATGATGATGATGATGATGATGATGATGATGATGATGATGATGATGATGATGATGATGATGATGATGATGATGATGATGATGATGATGATGATGATGATGATGATGATGATGATGATGATGATGATGATGATGATGATGATGATGATGATGATGATGATGATGATGATGATGATGATGATGATGATGATGATGATGATGATGATGATGATGATGATGATGATGATGATGATGATGATGATGATGATGATGATGATGATGATGATGATGATGATGATGATGATGATGATGATGATGATGATGATGATGATGATGATGATGATGATGATGATGATGATGATGATGATGATGATGATGATGATGATGATGGATGATGAGGATGATGAGGATGATGAGGATGATGATGAGGATGATGATGAGGATGATGATGAGGATGATGATGAGGATGATGAGGATGATGATGAGGATGATGATGAGGATGATGAGGATGATGAGGATGATGAGGATGATGAGGATGATGAGGATGATGATGATGATGATGATGATGATGATGATGATGATGATGATGATGATGATGATGATGATGATGATGATGATGATGATGATGATGATGATGATGATGATGATGATGATGATGATGATGATGATGATGATGATGATGATGATGATGATATATAAGGGCGCTCAACTACGGCGATCATCAGCGCCCTTTAAAAAACTAGTCATGGCAAAAGCCAGATATAAAACTTTCTAAAAACTATACAAGTGTAACAAAACCTATTAAAAATACACGTCCATAAAAAACATCAATCAAAACCTACTAAAAATTTCGTTCACTAAATCCTAAACTCTAAACTGGACAAGAATCTAAAAACCTTCTCCACGGGTCTCCACGCACGGCCTACACGTGGGTGGGCCTGTTGGTCGTCTCCCTCAACCACGAAGAGGAGCCCACACCAAGGAGACTGTTGGCTCGGGACCCCGGGTGCGCCAAACCCGTACCTACCGAAGTAGGCCCCTGGAGGGTAAAAAAAGGAGAATCTGATTTCTTCTTAATTGTCTACAAACTATTCTTACAAATTAATATCTTTCAATATGTATTGTAACTTTGTGGGTTCGTGGAATTAAAAGTCCAAGTTGCAGAAATACAAATAGTTCTTTATTTCCACCGAATTACAGGTAGTACACTTACAAATCACGTAACGCTCACAATTACAATCCACACTGCACTCGCTACTCAACATCTTGCAGTACAACTCTCTCGATCCGACTAAGAACTGACTGACTCGTCCACTGCATCGCTTATATAGGCAGATCGCTGTTTCTGGAAGTCTCGCGGCTCAGTGAATCATCATGATTTTTTCAAATGTCACGAGGAGGGGAAAGAGAAGGTACAGTAACTCGTGATACTTTTCTCCCCACCGCCCTCAGTGAGCGCCACTCAGACATATGGGTAGGCGTGGGCTGAATGCTTCCCGCCTCGCACCCTACCTGCCAGCTGGTTCTATCGGGAATTCCGATGTTCCGGTGACAATATTTTTCTTTTTATTTATTTGTCATCAATTAATTTCGTAGCCATATAGTGAACACAGTCAACCGAGCGTGGTTCCTCAAGTGGTTTCGTCTGTGGCCTGCATTCAGGAGGCCCGGGTTCGATTCCCATGGCCAATCTACCACACCGATGGGTTTTTCCGGGGTTTTCCAGGGTCGCTAGGTGAATTCTGGGTAAGTTAATTACATTCCCCTAATTTCCTGTCTCTCCATTTCCTCTCTCATCTGGTGGTCTCTTTCAAGGTAGAAGTATTGGCGTGTGTCTCGATGTTGCATACCAAATTAGGCGGGATGGATTAGGAGTAGTGTCGGCGGAGATGAAGCAGGATAAGGCTGAGTGGATTGATGAATATGAAAGTGTGTGATTGGTGAATATTGTGCGTGTTAAAAGTAATATTGTTATTAAGTAGAAAATTTAATATTGAAACAGCTAAGTGATTAATGAGAAATTGTGTATATTTAAAAATGTTCAGTAAAAACTGAATAAATTTAAATGGTTAGAATAAAATTTTAGATAAAAAGAATTTGTAACATATAGAAAGGACCTATGGTTTGTGTTTTAATAATTGTAATATTGAATAATTTTAAGTTCAATTTTCATATATTAATATATAGGTAAAGGCATATAATTCTATTAAAATGTTTTCCTTAATTAATGCCTAAAATAGTAATAAGTAGAATATATTATTTTATATAACAATAAAAAGTATATAAAAACAATTTAGATTAATAAAATAATTTTTTTTCGTTTAGGAATCATACTAAAAATTATTATATAAATATTAATAAAAAAATTTGAATAATTTAATGAATTGTCTATTTAAAATTTAAAAGTATTTAAATGAACTTATTTGAATAAATATTCATAAAAGACAAAAATGCTGGTTACCAGTATTTTAAATGTAAAATAAAAAAAAAATTGTTAGAATAGCTGGGAAGTTGTTGCATCGGTGGATACCAGTGATATAGTTTTTCTTTTAATCATATATTATTTTGTTACTTTGAGTTAGTAAATAAGTAAGTAGGTAAATATGTTTTGTAAAATTTTGGTATTTAATGTATGTTAGATTTTGTTAGGATACAGATAGATATTTTTCTCTTGTTTTCGGTTTTAAAGTAGAACTGTTTAGAAATAGTTATTTTTGTTTATTTTAGTTAAGACATTGAGCTGTTTGCTTTTCCAGTTCAAAATTTTTTGCTGGATACCAGTATAGTATTTAATATTATTTTAGTTTTTCTTAATAGATAGAATTTCTTAGATATTAGATATTTTTGCTTTGTTATTGTTTTTTTCTTTCAGTTTTATTTTTGTAATTAATCTGAAGAAATGTGTATATTATATATTCATTTATATTACCTATATTTTGGAAATAAATAGAAAATTTGAATATATGCCCCGGTATAGTTCTACAAGGTGCCGGGGTGGTCAATTCAGATTTTTTTTATTTTGTCTCGACGTTGCATGACATGCTCCTAGTAAACACTTCTTCCTTCCGGAGGACGGTTTCCGGACCCATCTCGTGGCTATCCCATGGCGCCTGGGATAGCCTGCTGGGGCGTTTGTTTCCAACTGGTAAATAGGAGGGACCCCTGCCTTCTACGCTGCCGTGACTCCTTGGGTCAGCTGTCCTTGTCTCCTCTCACCTCATTCTTCCTCCCGGGGATGCCCCCCTTTGGGACTTAGGTACAATAAACCACAGGCTACGGTACAGATTCCTCTCCTTAGTTCCTCTCCTAATCCCCAAAATTGTTATGAGAAATACATCACTAGGAAAAAACTGAGCAGAACTTAACAGTTTAAAAAAAATACGTGTAACATTCACAGGATTTTTATCCTCTCTTCTACAAAGTTACCATAGGAAAATTTATTCTTCTACTTAATGTCATTTTTATTTATATAGCTTGCTTTAACTCCTATGGTTGTTTAAGTTAATTGATGGAAATTAATCATTCCTTCACATTAGCTATGTATAGGCCAACGTTCTGGATAGATAGTCAAACTGAAAAGTTCAATGCCGCAGCCGGAATTTGAACCACAGATCTCCTGGTTTCCAACCATTTGCTCTTACCCATTGAGCTACCATGGCCAACGTGCCGTCCTGACATTAAATTCTGAAATTCACTCATATATTTCCGCGGTAAACCACTAGGGGCTCTGGCATTCCAGGTACTGTCCTCCACAGGAGAGATAGTCTCCGACGGCTGAGACGCAGGGAGGTTGGACAGGTTTATGACATCCCATGTCAGTACAGTTAAAGACCATTCAAAAACATTCTGACGTCTTCTACTTTTGTGAATGAAACTTATCGGTTTTAGTGTACAAAGTGAATAGGGTGCATGTTTTTAACAGTCTGCTCCTTGTGTAGCAGGCGTTCTCTGCCACACACATTCGCTGTACTTGTCCCACTGTGTAAGACAGCACATACCTAATAGGGACCTTATTTGCGTTGCTGGACGGTACACCGTTTGTGGCGACTAACTATTGTAAGTACTTGAGTCCTAGGCTTCATCATTAAACTCTTATTATTTAAGTTAACTGATGGAAATTAATCATTTCTTCACACTAGCCATGAATAGGCTAAGTACAAAAACATCAGTAAAAATGTAACAAAACCAGTAGTTTTCTTCGCAGCTATCCAATAAAAATAGTAGTGCATTGCAGCGGATATTATGCTTTCAGTGTAAAACTAGAAAATAGTTTATTTCAATTTTTCCTTAAACTAAAAGCTATGATATGTGTACATTCACAGAGATACAGCACAGCGCAGCAAATACCGAAGAGATAGTCTAATTATAGCCCTGAAAGGTTTTCATGGCAACAATCCCTTCTAAAATACGAGAGCTGTTCAATAAAGAATGATCACAATTTTTTTCACAACGTACCTTTACTCACCCTCATAATTTTGATGGTCCTTCTCAAAACAGTCTCCCCTAAATGCGATGCACTTGTCCCAGCGTTGCTGCAAGTCTTCAAAGACATGCTGGAAATCATTTTTGAGAGATCTTTCAAAATCGCCTCCGTAGCCTTCACCACTACTTCTGATAATGGATAATGCCTCCCACGAAGGCGTTTCTACAAATTAGGGAATAGAAAAGAAGTCACATGGGACTAAATCCGGACTATAGGGAGGATGAAGAATGCACTTCACGTTGATTTTTGCAAGATATTCAGCAACAATATTGGCAATATGCGGCCGCGCATTATCGTAGGGAAGCATCCAGACTGCTTCACGGAAATGTGGTCTTTTGCGCCTGATATGGAGTTGCAATGTTTTCAGGACATCCCTGTAATATTGTCCAGTTACTGATGTGTGTGCAGGTACAATATGCTGATAAGCTGTTCCATGAATATCAAAGATTGGGATGACCATAACTTTCCCTGCAGACGCAACCACTTTTGCTTTTTGGGAGGGAGTTGATGATGAAGGAGATTTCCACACTGAGCTTTGCTGTTTGCTCTCAGGATCAAAATGATGTAGCCAGCAGTGATTACGTTTGAAAGAAACTCCGGATCTTCCTCCAACATCAACTTTAACTGCACGCAGATCTGCACGCGAATGTCCTTTTTTTCGGGAAACAACAGTCTTAGAACCCATCGCTTACAAACACGTCTCACGTGTAATGTTTTTGTCACCAACGTGTGGGTGGCACCCAACGAAATGTTCAGTATTTCAGAAAGTGATCTTAAGGTAATTCGTTGATGTTTTCTTCCGTAAGGGAGCGCCGGGTTTACCTTTCTTTGAAATTGATTGTCTCCCCTCTTTAAACATTTTAAACCACCTTAGAGCTGTGCTGTAGGGAAGAACAGACTCTCCAGAGGCCTCCTGTAACATTGTATATGCCTCAGCTAAAGATTTGTTGAGACGAAAGCAGAATTTCAAATCCGCATATTGTTCCTCACGTGTTACCTCCATTGCAGCGGTAGGCGACACTGAACATGTCTGAACTTACCTGGCACTCACAGGCCGGAACCAGCAGTACCAACAATGAAACTACTACGGCGTTTCTGTTTCACATTAAGCTTTCAGAATATAATAAGATTGAATTTTAGTGCGAAAAATTATGATCGTAAAAATTATGATCATTCTTTATTGAACAGCCCTCGTACATACCATTTTGTTCATGTATCAGCACCCGCCGTGCGGTATGCAGTGAAAAGGGGAGTTAAACACTAGTTATAAAATAGCACAGGAGGACAACAGTCCTTGTTTTTCTGAATTTCCTTTCCCAGTTCCCTTCCGCATAGAGAACAGTGTGAATACGCGAATATCTCCCATGTACACTGCGGAGCAGTAGGCTGATGACCTGTGTGTTACGTACTGTCTGTGAAATCTCTGCATTCTATACATTTTGATTCCCCCACCCCTTATCTTCCGTCTTTTTTTTTCGTCATTTGTTTTAACTCTTTATTGTTTGAATTACTAAGGCAGGTAGTACTTACTACTCTTTACTAAGAGAGGCAGATCTGAGTAGTGAATCACAACCTACAACACCTTTAAAATATACTTTATATAATGAAGTTGGCCCTAATGTTTTAACAACTGTATGTGAATTCGTTTTGTAAATGTAAACACAGTTACACCTCAGTTTGTAATTCATTAAGTTGAAAATGTTGTTAAGATAATTTGATTCGATCTAAACGTGAATTCAGCGTTTTTTGACGTATTCGATAGTTAAAATGGTGACACTAACTTACTTGAAGTGTTAATTTATTATCCTTTCCGTATAATGATGCACTCAGGTAAATGAAAATCCTGATTAAAAACCTTTCCTAAATGGGATCAAACGTCACGCTCTACACGCACTGCAAGAACATATAAGCACGAAGTTCTGTGTCCGAAAAGTGTCAGGTTTTTATAAACAAATTTGTTAACATAATTTTCCAAATTTTTGTTAAAAAGGTGTCGGTATATTGTGAAATATATTTACTTAATGCAGTAAACGATTGTATAGGTAATACTCGGGGTGTAAATACATACAGGGTGTTACAAAAAGGTACGGCCAAACTTTCAGGAAACATTCCTCACACACAAAGAAAGAAAATATGTTATGTGGACATGTGTCCGGAAACGCTTAATTTCCATGTTAGAGCTCATTTTATTACTACTCTTCAAATCACATTAATCATGGAATGGAAGCACACAGCAACAGAACGTACCAGCGTGACTTCAAACACATTGTTATAGGAAATGTTCAACATGTCCTCCGTTATCGAGGATACATGCATCCATCCTCTTTCGCATGGAATTCCTGATGCGCTGATGCAGCCGTGGAGAATGGCGTATTGTGTCACAGCCGTCCACAATACGAGCACCAAGAGTCTCTACATTTGATACCGGGGTTGCGTAGACAAGAGCTTTCTCTTTCAGGAGAACGTGGAGGCCATGGAATTGGTCCACCACTACCAATCCATTGGTCACCGAATTTGTTGTTGAGAAGCGTACGAACACTTCGACTGAAATGTTCAGGAGCTCCATTGTGCATGAACCACATGTTGTGCCGTACTTGTAAAGGCACATCTTCTAGCAGCACAGGTAGAGTATCCCGTATGAAATCATGATATCGTGCTCCATTGAGCGTAGGTGGAAGAACATGAGGTCCAATCAAGACATCACCAACAATTCCTGCCCAAACGTTCACAGAAAATCTGTGTTGATGACGTGATTGCACAATTGCGTGCAATTGTCTGCACGAATCATTTCAATTTACATTTAAAGAGAAATACTAAAATGAGCTCTAACACGGAAAATAAGCGCTTCCGGTCACATGTCCACATAACATATTTTCTTTCTTTGTGTGTGAGGAATGTTTCCTGAAAGTTTGGCCGTACCTTTTTGTAACATCCTGTATATGCAATAGTGAGTGAATTCTTGTATTTCCTTTAAGTGGGAATAGGGTCTTCTGAACTGCGCAACTTTTGAGGCACGTAGGCAACGGGTTGAGAATCAGATGTTTCCTGATCAGAGAGATTCCGGAATGAGTGATCAGCCCATCATCGTAAATAGAATAGTAGGTTAAATTATTTTGTGTATTTTGTAGGAAGTTTTTCAAATGTACGAAAGCTGTTCAATAAAGAATGACCACATTTTTTTCTGACAACGTACCTTTACTCATCCTCATAATTTTGATGGTCCTTCTCAAAATAGTCTGCCCTGAATGCGATGCACTTGTCCCAGTGTTTCTGCCAGTCTTCAAAGTCATACTGGAAACCATTTTTGAGATATCCTTCAAAATCGCCTCCACAGCCCTCACCAGTGATTCTGATGATGGTTAATGCCTCCCACGAAGGCGTTTCTTCAAGCTAAACCCGAACCATAGGGAGGCTGAGGGATACACTGCAGGTTGCTTTTTGGAGTATATTCAGCAACAACATTGGCAATATGCGGCCGCGCATTATCGCGGTGCAGCATCTAGCGTGCTTCATGGAAATGTGGTCTTTTGCGCCTGATATGGACTTGTAATGTTTTCAGGACATCTTCCTCTAACATCAACTTTAACTGCATGTTACCTCCATTGCAGCGGTAGGCGATACTGAACATGTCTGAACTTACCTGGCTCTACAGGCGGGAACCAGGAGTACCAGCAATGAAACTACTACGGCGTGTTGGTTTCACATTAAGCTAACAAATTATGATCATTCTTTATTGAACAGCCCTCGTAATAATTTTGGTCTTCATATTCTATATAAATTTTATTACAAAAATTATAATAATTTTGATAATACCATTATCAACTCATTTCTAAAAATTAAGACAGTAAATGAGCTCAAAATGAGTTGCAAAATCTTACCTTTTCTATGTTTAAGTTAGCTAACCTTTTGCTCATTTACCTTCCTTTTTTAATTCATAAAGACAAACTAAAAAAACTCAAATTTCAACAAGTTATTTTAAAATATTTTATCTCTGTCGACATTTAATGACAACCCGCAGAATTTAAGCCACATAAAAATTGTATTTAGGGTAGAAAGGTTAAATCTTTCACATCATTCATATGTAACTTCAGTAGTATACTCTTAAATGGTATTGAAGGTTGTGACCCGTTCGCAGTTAACTTCTCTCCAGTTTAATCACCCACACGTTCTGACGCCAAATGCAGCGGTATTTCTTCGTTGTATATTGTGTACCACTTTTTCAGCACAATCTTTTCCAATCTGTTGTCAGTTTCTTGCGGATATCGGTTTCTTCAGGTCACCAATAGTATCGTCTTGATTTCTTTTCTCGTCACAAATATGTGCAGTGTATATAAAGAGTTAATAATAATTACTCATAAATATCGGATAAGCAAATGGAATTGCGATAAATATATAATTTGATTGTATAATCTGGATTACATTTTACTCGAACTTTCTTTCTTAATCAATCACTGCAGGTTACCACCAACAACTCTATTAATCCTTATTTTCCTAATAAATCATTTCTGTTAACTACTTAAAATTCCTCACTTCTGTACGTCCACGCATCACTATCAAGAATACCAAATATCTTCTTCTGAGGATTATTGATTTTCTGTTACTATCATTACTGCTCTATTAAATTTATGATTGGCCGATTTACTGCTACGTCATCACATTACATAATACAATTATTACTACAACTAATCACAAAATAATACATATTTTACACATTCAAACTACAAACTTTCGTGTTTCCACATCAAGCAAGATTATTGATTTTCTTCTCCTAGCAACCGTTCATCATTTTTTATGTTGTCATTACATGGCCCACTAATAGTCATATCAGAAAACAAGAATTACCAACTGGATATTCGTATAAAAAGTTCTAACTAAAACTTATCGTTACAAGGTTACAGGTAAATTGCTAAAACGGTTTCTTTTAAAATAATATCGAAATGTTGAAGAGTATCTTTGGCGAATGGCTACTGAAGAAGCAATTCATAATGACTAAAGACCAGAGGCGTGTGCAGTTTTCATTAGATGTACTGCACATGGACTGCACTGTTATTGCTTACACATGTAAACAACTATTGTTTGGTGCAGCCTCAGCATGACAATCGCCTCACAGCGACGGGAAACAAAACAGTCACGCCTTAACCTTCCGGTGCATAAACTTTAAAGGCAATCCTTCCTTAGTTCGCAGAATACTACGTTATTACTCGACAGAGCGTTGTGGGCCCGCCTCGGTAACGTGGTGGTAGCGTGTCTGCCTTACGTTCAAGGGCTTCCGAGTTCGAATCTCGGTCAGGGTGAGTTACTTGGATAAGGTTTATTCCGGGGTTTTCCCTTATTATAAAAGACGAATGTCGGTTAACTCTAAGCTCCATGAACCTTGGACTCATTTGAACATCATTTAACCCATTCAATCGTCCGATATGACTTAACGTTGGAGGACGTAAATTACAAACAAAAAAAAATTACAGAGCGTTGAGGCGTACCGACCTTCAAGTGACCCTGAGTAATATCCGTGGTTTATATTTAGAGTTTTTATCAGGCTATAAGGATTTTAGTTTATTTTATACCGACGGGTCTAAGAGCTCTGCTGGCGTTGGATGTGCTTATGTCCATGGAGCCGAACCCTTTACATTCGGTCTCCATGGCAGCACTCCCATATACAATGCAGAGCCAACACCAACTCCAATACTCAGACCATAATACGAGAATCGATTGTAGGAAAAATGGTGCCGCTCGTGGTCCAGCTTGTTATGTTGTGGTTATATCTACAGAGTAAAGTGTGTGTTTGTTTACTTTGATTGTGTGTTTGAGGAATTAATGTAATTCATATTACAGTGACAATTAGTGACTAACGAGTTAGTTTATAGTTAAGTATTTAACATAAAGTGATAACGTTTACCTAAATATATACTGTGAAGTATTGTCGAAATGCATCGTTGTTGTGTTCCCAGTTGCAATCTAATTATGGTAGTGCACCTCACACGACATTTAAATTTGCGAAGGAAAAATCGTAATGGGATAAGTGGACCAGGATCATACATCGTAAAGATTTTAAAGTAAATGACAAAACTGTAGTTTGTATTCATCATTTTGAACAGTGCTTTGAGGTTAAGGAAGACATATTTCCCGTAAATGATGGTGAACGAATTCGTGCCCTTCGAAAAGTACAAAAATTAATAGATGATGCCTACCCCACGATTTTTAAAAATCAGCCATCCTATCACACATTAAAGCTCAACTAGAAAAGACGAAATCCTGAAGAATGCATCCAAGACATTTTACAGAGAGTGAAGATAATTTTAATATTTGGTGTGCACAAGATGTTATTGACAGTTTTGAGTCCTTAAAAACCGAAGTGGTGAGGAGATTTTAACCCATTGATAGGCATTATTAAAGACGATTAGTTACCTTCTTTTCAATAACATTCAAGATCCCAGCTTCACTGATGTTCCTTCACTTAATAAGTTTCAAAGTATATCATAACCTAGAAGGAATATTATGAGCCTACCAGTGGAAAATTTTAAATGGATCTTGCAGTGTGAGGGAACTTGACACCTTCAAACGTGACAATTGCAGTCCAATAAGATAAAGTTTGCTGTGTTTAATGCTTATGAGTTGTCATGCCTTATAAATTAAATTTTGATTGGAAGTATAAGGTGGAAAATGCATAGTACTGGTCGTGCTACTATATAATGTTATAAGCTCTTAGAATTTGTCATGATGCTCTTTATTTATGTTATTTCACATTTTAGTTGAAAGTATAAAGTGATAAATGCTTAGGAGTTACCTCGCTGCTCCGTGATATGGATTATATTATGTCCATTGTGTATAGTTTCCTATTCTGCGTAACCAGAGTCGCTGGGCTTCGACGGGCGCCATCTTGGAATCTGTATTATGGTCTGAGTATTGGAGTTGGTGTTGGCAGAGCTCTATGCCATTTACCGAGCCATTTTACATGTTCACCGGAGGAGACTGGGTAATTGCCTTATCTTAAGTGATTCCCTTAGCGCACTCCAGAGCCTGGGTGAACTGTACAACCACCATCCTATTGTACAGCGTATCCAGGACGCCCTCCACACCTTACACGCCTCAGGCATTAGTGTCGTATGTGCAGGGTTCCTGGTCACGCAGGCTTGCAGGGGAATGAAATGGTGGATTCGGCATCCAAGACGGCAATGACACAGCCAAGATTTTATATAGAATCAGTGACATCGGAAGATTTTAGGATTATAGTGCGGAGAGGTGTGTCATCCTGCTGGCGGGAAGAGTGGTCCGCTCTCCGCAGAAATAAACTCCGAATCGTTAAGGCGCTTCCGACACCCTGGGCAACCTCCTGTCGTTCCTCTTGTCGTGAGGAGGTGTGGCTGGCTCGGTTACAGATTGGTCACTGCTTTTTAGCTCCAGTTTTATGCTAAATGGAGGCCCTGCACCAGATTGTCCGCTTTGCGGTAGAGCTCTATCGGTCCGCCATGTGCTTTTAGAGTGTTTTTACCTAGCAGATGTTCGCCGGTCTCTCCAGCTGCCGGCCAGCCTGGCAGGAATTCTGGCGGACGACGAACAAGCGATGGCCAAAGTGTTTCAGCTACTTTTAAGTGTGTATTTTAGAATTTAGTTGTAAATTTTAGCTATCTAATCTTTTAGTTTTTCGCCTTACGTGTGTATTTTATATTCTGTGTGTTTTTATTTAGAATGAATTTATTTTAGCTTTTTTATCGCCTGTTTTTAGCATGCTGTAATGACCGCGCAGTCGTGCGCCCAAAATCATCATCATCATCATCATCATCATCATCATCTTCCTCTTCTTCTTCAAGTGATCCGCACTGTGATCGTTCCTTATCGGTTCTTATCTGGTCGATTACAAGAGTGAAATATTAAGTTGATATACAGTAGGTTACGAAACACAAATCGAGCGACTGGATGCTGCGTGTGCCTATATATGTTTTCTCGCGCCTGCTGATGTACGACACATTGCTGCCAAGAAGACATGATTATATCTAAACAGACTACACTTATACTGGACTCGCCGTGTATGAGCGATAAGCTGAAGTAAATATTTCTGTGTTGCGAATTTTTCCCGATACACTTTCTTGCTTTGTCAAGTAGTACATTGTTTTCGACGTTTCCATATTTGATTGTCGTGCTGTACATCTGACGTCATTCATACTCTGTGTCCAGCTAACTTGTATCGCACAGCGGGCGGACATCCCTCCGACCTTAAATGATGAGTATAGGCCTTCTAGGATTCAGAAGGCAATGTTAATCCTGAAATTAGCAAAAAATATTTTCCTACCAACATTTAATACTTTTAACTTCTAGCTAATGTGGTTATATATAAAATCCTTCTGGTAGCTATTGTCTATTAATACTAAGAAGCTAGCGTATTTGGTGCGCTAACATTAGCTTTGATTGTTACATCTGACATATACACTATTTGTGCAAGTTAATTGTACCCAGTGTGTACCGTGACATTACATTGTGTAATATTTTGTAACAGTAACTCTGCTCCCGCTTTTCTAGTTTTATATATACAGGGTGTCTCTAAAGTCACTATCCATTTCAATGATGGAAGACAGTGGTTGAAAAATCAATATTATTTTGAAGTGTTACACATCTTCTAGTGCCCTTCTACATGACCTATATCTAGCTCAAAACACATACGCCATCTTTCAGTAGTGGAACGAAATGTAGACTGTAACATTGTCAACCGTAATTCGACCTGCTGCTTCCCTGATACGATTCCGTAACTCAGGCAGATCATTCACTTTGCTAGTGTACACTTTAGATTTTATGTACCCCCGTGCAAAAAGTGTAAAGGAGTAAGGTCCTGTGAACTGGAAGCCCACATCCGAGGTGAACTTCTGGTTATCCATCTCTCTGGAAAGGTTCTGTTCAGGTAATCACGGACGATGTTTGCAAAATGTGGAGGCGCACCATGTTGCTGAAACACAACTGTATCCAGTATGCCATCCTCTTGAAGCTGCGGTTCAAGAAACAGTTCTAACATGTTAAGGTATATGTTTTCTGTTATTGACCTTTCGGCAAAGAAAAATGGGCCATGCAGCTTGGCGTTTATCATATCCAGCTAAACATTGACTTTCGGTGTATCACGTTCCCACTCCCATACCTCATATGGTTCTTCATATGCCCATATTCGGCTGTGTCTGTGCACTTTCCCACAAACATGGAGAGTGTCTTCATCGGAGAGTAAAATGTTGTCCATTAAATTCTCGTTCTCTACACATTCCAGGAGGTCATAACACATTGCCCAACGGCAGGTGAAATCCTCGTCCGATTGTGCAGAACTTGAATATGATACGCACGTTTTCGTAGAGTGAAACGTAGAATTTTCCACACTGTGTTGCGAGAGACGTTCAATTCCCTACTGAGGCGTCGAATTGATGCTTTCGGACTCCTATCACTGGCAATTTGAACTTGCTGCACTCTTTCTGCCAAGACGTGTGGTCGTCCAGGACGTGTCTCATCACACAAACTGCCGGTACGCTTAAATTTGTTCACAAGCAGACGAATGTGTGCCCTTGATGGGGCTGATTTGTGGAATTTACTGATAAATTCCGCTCTGGTGTCTTCATATGACAATCCACGTACCCGTGCACAAACAATGGCCACCCGTTCTTCTCTGCTAAACATCTTGTACTAAGATACCGTATCTGAAAAGAAAAGAAACGAAATATTGCGTTTTCATTGAAATGGATAGTGACTTTAGAGACATCCTGTATATATACAACACAGTCTATTAGCCCGCATCGGTAGCGTGGGGGTAGCAAGTCTGCCTCACGTTCAAGAGGTCCCGAGTTCGAATGTCGTTCAGGGTGAGTTACCTGGATAAGTTTTTTCCGGGGTTTTCCCATATCCTGAAAGACGAATGTCGGGTAACTCTAAGCTCAATGGACCCTGGGCTCATTTGAGCATCATTTCACCTCTTCCATTCATCGTCCGATATGACTTAACGTTGGAGGACGTAAAATTACACAAAAAACAGTTTATTAAGTATACACATGTGCACGGAGCCACAACTTGCACTTAATTAAAATTTTCACCACCCCTGAGTCCCTTGCGGCATATAACCTATATTGCTGGTGCACTTCCACAACTACGAGATGCAACTACAAGAAGTAGATGGCATGTATAAATTCAGCCATAGAATGCAGATCATATTTCAATAAAGAGCAAATAACCTCAAATTGTCTGAACTCATTATTGTTTGGTATTAAAGGTATACTTTCTTCTGATGTTTTAAGTATGAATATATAAGTGTAGAACGTATTAGACGAAGTACATGTTCATGTTAAAATGCTTGTAAGTTCTGAATTTTAAATTATATTACAACTGTCTGTTTTAAAATGGTATAGTCGATTAACTGTCACCTATTTATCTTTTAAAACTTATTTTTCTTCAATATCCCATTTAAGTAATACTTCTGTTGGAGAAATAATTTTAGAAACCATAAAAAGCTACAGAGAATAAAACATACAAATGATAATATAATTAATATACAGTATTTCATTTAATGGCCTGAATTATAAAAACAATATAGAGGTTAAGAATGTCTGAAAACAGTAATCGAAGATGCCTCAAATCAGCCTGATAATATGAGGAAACATCTCCATCTAATAATTCAAAATTGAAGATTGATTCTGTAGATTTGTTTTGTATTAGACAGTACGTGTAATTCTGATTGATAAAATATTGCCTATTATGTGTTTCAAATGAGATGATGTTTGTCCTTGAGCGCTAGTAGGTGAGAAACCAATCAGAGTTCTGCGGTGTTGTCGAATTGCATTCCCCCTAAGTGGTATGTTACGAGCGCCAAACTCTAATAAATACTATTCGTCCTAAGACAAAAATTCAGATTTTGCAGAAACTGATCCATGAGGAAGGATGCTCAAATGGGCCCAGGGTCCATGGAGCTTAGAGTTACCTGACATTTGTCTTTTAGGATAAGAGAAAACCCCGGAAAAAACCTAATTTAGGTAACTCGCCCTGACCGAGGTTCGAACGCGAGACCTCTTGAACATAATGCACACATGCTACCAAGGAGTGCATTGCAAACTTTATTATCGCTTTTAAATGATAAACACAAGCCTGACATTCCAGAAATTATTTCGGTTTCATTACATTGCGGACGGTAAGCTACATAGTACGTAGCCGTCATGTAGGCTGCGCCGTGGCTGAGTGGTTGGACCGCTTGGCCCAGGTTCGATGCCAGACGACTGCAAAGTGAGATTTGTGGTAGACAACATGCGCTGGAGTAGGTTTTCTCCGGGATTTCCGGTTTATCCCGTCCATGTCATTCCAACCGTGCTCCATCTGTGCTACATCTCATGTGTCATCAGTGTCACCGCCTGCGGTGCCGTATGTAGTAGAAATGTGCGTTTAATACTATATATTTCAATTAATTTCATAGCCGTATTCATGTAATGTGATAGTGCATTAATGTGATAGTTTTCGTGCGGTTCCAAACGTTCGAGGTAAGAGATGTCCCTTGTCAGTCAGGATGTAATCTGCTTTTGCTCATTTCTCCTTTTACTAATCTTTTTAAGCAGCTGCATTCTCTTCAATTCTCCCAATAGCCAAAAACTCTATAGAGTGAGCGTGGAATAGTAAAAGATATAGTGTTCCTAGTGCAGATTTTATTAGAGGTAACTTTCTGGTGTTAAAGCTACGAAGCACTTTGAAAGAGTATAGGCTGATTTTGAGTCCTTTCTACAGAGCTGAGTTAATAAATAAGGAATTTCACAATCCTATAGCCAGTACTGAAAGAATGTATTTTTCTTTAAGTTTAGCATCCTGTTGCATAGTCATATAGGACGATGGTTGAATTAAATGTGCAAAATATGCACAAATGACCCCAGTATTCGTACCTATAGGTTAAATTACCTGATATTTCTCCTCTCAAGATAAGGAAAACCTGCGAAGAAAACCTGGTCATGAAGTACGTGAAAGTAAGTCTGTTTTAAAGTACATGAAGTAGATAACAAAATAGGATATAATAGATTCTTACTAAGGGGACTCGGCACTGCAACCATCTTGATCAATTTTGCTTATGCCCCAAGTGGGACATCCAAGAAGGAAGGATGAGGTGAGACGAGACAGAGGGCAGGAGTCACGATAGTGCAGGGGAAAGGCTCCTTACTATTTACCACTTGGAAACTCCCCGGCAGGCCAGTACAGCCACCATCTCACCTACCATGAAACGGTTTACCGGAGGAGGAAGTCTTTATCAGGAGCATATCATCGTGTCATGCACCGCCAACACACCCGCCTTCACTTCTACCCTCAAAAACACCACCAGATGAGAGATGATGTGAAAGGATAATGGAGATTAAGGGGGCGACAGGAAATTCGGGGATGTAATTAAACCACCAAGCATTCGCCTGACGAACTGGAAAAGCTCCTCAAAAAACCCATGGGTCAGGTAGGTCCGCCACGGGAATCGAACCCGGACATCCTTAGTGCGGGCTACAGCCGAAACGTCCTGAGTCATCCCGCTCGGTAGATAGAAAAGTAAGAATATTTAAAACATAGTTTGTAAAAAAATAAATAAAATAAATAATAACGTTATGGTATGTGTTGTGTGTAGTACTTACTGTAACACATCAGATTTTTACTTTTATTTTAGGAATTGCTTTCAGTACGGAAAAGATTTGTAGCAGTTACATAAAATAATTCACGTGACTTCCTCTGACCTCTACAATTTATTAGTAGGTATACAATTTCTTCTTACTGAAACTTATGTCTCTCCCTACTTGATTTTAATTTCGTTAATCCTCTGCAGGAATAGTAAATAAATTATACATTTTATTATAGATATGAAGTGAAATAGTGATAGTCAAATGTTCCTAAAATTACATAATCTTTATGCAGTCGTGAGAAACAGCTCACTGTCGACAGGGCTTAAAACTGCGACTAAATATTGAACAAGTTTAAGAATTACTACTAGATATCTGAGAAATGGCACAAAATTATTTGAAATGGTGTATACATTTGTAATAGTAAGGTGTTCTGTCCTTTAAGTTCTCCAGTTACACAAGATTGTTGCGGTATAAAATTCTGTCTAAGTGAATAGACCTTCACAAGCTACTTCATAAAATAAAAGAAATGATTGCATTTTGTTTATATTTAAATATCTAAAAATTCCTCATGGAAAGAATAGTTTGGAGTGGAACGGCTTCATGTTGCATCTTTACAATCTAAGCTTAAATGTAGGGTTTCATAGTCTTCCGATTTTTCGGTTTTAATTTATATTAAGAATAACTAAATACTATAGTAACACAACTTAACTATTTACTTATCTTATTCACAATCCTTTGGGGCCAGTTTCAAAGCAACATCTGCTTCATTTTCAACCTGTCAGCTTGGCAGTGACACACTGACTGGCTGACCTTGACTACTTCCGGAATTTGAAGAATAGCTCCCTATCTTACTGCCATCTATCGGGGACAACACAAACTTATTGATGACGTCTACTTGTGGGATATCAAAGTTCATCACGAGATCTTTATTTTTCAAAATAAATGTTTTCTCCCAAACCATTAAATATATCGATTCGTTCAATTGTTTCAATAATTTAACTTCTGGGTTTATTTCATATTTAGATGACCAAAAATAATCAGCCTCTGCCAATTTATCTGTCTGTTTATTTTTAATATTTCTGAAATGTTCCTTCGCTCTGGTTTCTAAATGAAGTTTGGTCCTACCAATATAAATCTTATCGCATTCTAAACAGTTAACTTGATAAATGCCAGCTATTTTGCTGTCTAAAGTTTTATATTTTACAGAAAAGTGTAGTAAATTTTTATGCTGTATTTATTTTGAGGTGCCAGTATGATACCAAATTGTATGGAATTTTTTTTTTAAATTTTTATTTACCCATGGATTATATTGTTCAGAGACATACACACAGACCGATCCTTTTATGAAAATGCCGTATTTCTGGTGAAATTTGGATATCGAAGGTTTCGGTAAAAAGTAATATCTTGTGCACCTACTTTGTACGTGGTTCAGAAAGAAAAAAAATGGAAGTGTAGGCAGAGCACAGCGTGCCAGAAGTTCAGTGATTGCTGCTAGGAACATCTCTGGGATACAAAATCAGGGAGTGTTTAAAAGTTTGGAATGAGGCTCTCAAAGGCTCAAAGCTATTATTCTTACTCGTTTCCCTGGGCGACGTCCAGGTGATTAGAATACCGTCACCTGAGAGCGTGATGGGGTTTCTGCGGTGTTGCTTTGATCCTCATACGTACCTACCAGCCATAGAGAATTTCACACAACTTGGCTTCCTTCCTCCACACGGGGCTCATGTTTAAAATGAGTTTCTATAACAACGCCTTCAATTCAATGCTAAAATAGTCCAATTTTTTGAAGGATAAAAAAGTAAATTAAGTATTCACACGATTTTCTGTTCCTGTTATAGAGACATTATAATCTTTACTTTTGCATTATATTTCAGAAGTGTAATTGATCTTTTTAGCCAAATGTTTTTTTTGTTTTCTGTTTTGAAATGATAAATATATTAAAAGTAATTTTTGCCAGTTGCATTTAATTTTTGTTTATTTGTTAATCAATTGTTGTTGAATGGAGTTGTTTACCAATTGTATTTCTGTTATTCTGTGTATGTGACATATGGGGCGCGGTAGTTTGTGGTCTCAGGCAAACTTGGCCTGACTCGAGTAGTTCTATTCTGTGAGTTTGAGTGCATATATATTTGAAGTTCGCGAGTTTTAAGCTGAGTTTAGAAAAAGTACTGCTTTCACGGGCTTCTTTATGTCAGTTTGTCCGTTGCAATTTTTACATAAGCGACTAAATAATAAAACTTGTTTCCCTTTTGCGGAGCCATAAATATTATTCATATTTGTTACTTTGAACCAACTTATTCATTTCATTTCGATATGTAGCGTGAGAAGTCCTTTAGTCAATTTTGTATTAATTTTGGTGCATCTTGTTAACATTTGTTCAGAATGTTACTTATATGTGTAAAATGTGATCTGTATTGAAGATAAAATAATTGACAAAATTGTTCCCTGCGTGATAAATATGTAATCTATATGAAGTCGTTTAAAAGCTTAGTTTCTAAAACTCGATGTACTTATACTGTATTATGGCAAATATTCGTTAGTTAAACCCAAAATAATTGGTTGGGGAGGAGGTCATACCTCTTACTTAGCAGTAATTTTTCCGTCAGGCTAAGATCCTATTGCTTCTTAGTTTAGGTGTCTCATATTAATAATCTTCGTAAGAGATGTGCAACATAGAGATATATAGCGTGCATTTTCTTTTCTAACTTCTTCACCCAAATTTAAAGAAAAAGCTTATACTCCCATGATGTTAATACTCATTAAAAAGTAATTACCAGTACATTTAAATCAGAAATACGAATACAGTTCCATCATTTTAGAATAAATGGTGCCAAAGAAGATAGTAATAACACTTGCAGAAAAATGAGTAAAAAAATCTAAACTAATTTTTTCAGTTTCCTTAGAAAAAGCCCAAACGCTGGGTCTACACAATAAAATTCTCCATCCTGGGCTATCTTTTGGTATTTTTTGGAATCTTTTTTGAAACCAAATCAGCCTCTCTCAATCTCAGAATATCGAATTACTTTAAAAGTTTCAATATTTTGTGATAACCAAAATACTTAACTGAATTAGCACTTTCATATGAGTAATATTTCCTTCATTGAAAGCTAAAACAGCATCACTGCGACCTAGTAGGTAAGTAAACAGAAATAGAAACATAGGAATCAGTAAAACTAAATCAAATGCAACTAGTCGAAATAAATGGAGGAAATAATGTTTTCTTTTTTAATTAATGTGCTTTAACTTTTTAAGTCATATCGGACGATGAATGGAATGGGTGAAATGATGCTCAAATGAGTCCGGGGTCCATGTACATTCGTCTTTTTTAAGATAAGGGAAAACCCTGGAAAATACCTTATCCAGGTAACTCACCCTGACCGAGATTCGAACTCGGGACTTCTTGAACGTGAGGCAGACATGCTACCACCACGCTACCGAGGCGGGCCAAATAATGGTTTTATGACACCAAAACTGGGAAGTATAAAGGTGCAGTGTGTCCGCTATATGTCACTGGACATTTAAATTTATTATGTTTTCATAGAACAAATCAGCAGGTAATGATAAAACACGTTTTAGGCTAACAAAAAGTTATTTTTATCCTAACCCGGTTATGGCCTTAATTACTTTCTTGTCCACCTCTGGGGTATGGGGAGAACGTGTCTGTCTCACATTCAAGAGGTCCAAGTTGAATATCGGTCAGGGTAAGTTATCTGTATAAGGATTTTTCGGTTTTTTTTTTTTTTATCCTAAAAGATGAATATTGGTTATATCTAAGCTCTAAAACCATAGGGTCATTTGAGAATCATTTCACCAATTTCATTCATATCCGATATGACAACGTTGGAGAACGTTAATGAAACATACATACAAACATACATACAACATACTTTGTTTCCAAAACTGCATTATTAGATTCAAGGAATTTCAGAATATGTATTTCATATGAAATTTCAATATCAAAATTGAGTGGAATAGAATACTTTTTCTACGTTTCATAGCTAAGTAGTACATAATATAAAAATAAATTTGCAAATCGAATTTATGTACAAAACATAGCTCTATTCCTCATAACGAATCTTCAAGTTATTTACAACCAATCTCAGCAAATTGACAGAACATCGTGTGACAACAATCCAAGACAGTTGCAGACATCGCCTCCAAAATTGTCATTTCCGTTGGATCTGTGCACACAATCCTGCATGAAGATCTGAAAATACTCAATCGGCGATCCTCCAGAACAACGTTCTGCACTCGCTGAATCATGAGATCAGCCAGGATGGTGCGAGGTCCTGACTGTCTTGGTTTGTTGTCACACGATGTTCTGACTTCATTGAACTGTCACACCCAGGAACGCACATTTAGACACATCCATGGTACCATCACCACATGCCTCACTCAACTGGCGATGGATTTCAATAGGTGTCACACCACGAAAATGAATAAAACTAATGATTACATGCTGTTCTTGCAATGAAAACGTTGCCATTTTAAGTATCAAAAACAGTTTTAACTTTCATCGCTGTCACTAGAGTTCTATGCACTGTACAGTGCTGCCATCTCCGTCATCATTCACAAAGAGTCTACGTGTATTTAAAAAAGTTCCTATCTGGTCCCAGTCCTGAAAAAAATTGGAGGTGCTATTACTTGAACGTATCTGGTAATAAGTTTCCCAGGTTATGCATGGTTTTACTTAAATATTGCCTTACACACAATAGGTAATGGACAACTGAAGTACTCTGTTGTTCGATTTAGAAGTTGGTGAATGCAACAAAATATAAATAGATCTAATCAATTACATCTAAGGCATCACAGAGGAGTTCTTGGAGCATTTTTCTAAATGTCCTCACATAATGAGAGAGAGAAAACAGGTATTTCTGCTACAGCTCATACTGCTCAAAACTCCGTGGAGGATTTAAAGGCGGTTTTTTATTATAGAAGCATGATGGCTTTCCTATTCCCCGGATCTTACTGCGTGTGGCTTCCGTACGTGAGGAATCCTAAACGATGGTGCTTACAGGACCATTGATGGACAAATATTATTAAACTTATACAATAAAATTTAGAATGTGAATAGCAATTTTAAGTAAGAAGATGCCTCGTTGTATACTAATAGGTACATTTTAGTTAGTGCCCATTAAAGAGTAAGTTACACTCATTAGTAAATAACGAGAGGTGTTAAAACGTCCCCCAATGTAATAAAGATAATAAATAACTCCCCGCATGAACTCAGTCGGTGACCAACAATATGAGGAATAGCTTGTATAATATCATATAATTGTATATTATATAAAATATATATTAGTTTAGATAAAGAAACTATTCACACGGCTAGTATAATGATTCATTAGGTGGGAGTACTCAAGCCGTGGCTTCATTGCATCGTCACGTCAAATAAAAACAAAAGATAGCGACTCAGTTCTGAAAATGCTTCTGATGGAGTGTTTTTCTGGTCTTCCGAAAGTAGCCTTTGACCCGGGAGTAAAAAAGAGATAGAAAAGAGAGCTAAAGGAGAGTGAGAGCTTTCAATGAATGGAGACGAAGAATCGATATTACAGGTTTCAGCTTTTTGCAAGGATAAAAGAACAAGTTGTCGCCATTTGGAATTATCCCCTGCCATATAACCGTCACCCTTGTGTTTGACACTTTGATTTCTGCGGAAACGGAAATCCCGGTCGCTTGGGGCCAGTCAGTAATGTGTCTACTTGCTTGGGAAACTGCCACGTATGAGACAACCTATCTACAGTTACGAGTTCACTTTTTATTTCTGTAAGCTTTACTATTTTAGGAGTAAGGAACCATTTTAATGTAAACAGCCTACTTAGGAAAATAAATAGATATTTTGTACATGCATGTACGTCGCTTGTGTGTGTGTGTGTGTGTGTGTGTGTGTGTGTGTGTGTGTGTGTGTGTGTGTGTGTGTGTGTGTGTGTGTGTGTGTGTGTGTGTGTGTGTGTTCTTCCTCCAATGTTAAATCATATCGGACGATGAATTGTGCTAAAATGATCCCAGAGACTATAGAGCTTAGTGTTAACCGACATTCGTCTTAAAGGATTAGGGGAAAACTCCGGAAAAAATCGTATCCAGATAAATCACCCTGATCAAGATTCGATCTCGGGACCTCTTGAACGTGGGCAGACACGCTACCACCTGCACTATAGCGGCGGGCTCTTGTGAGTGTGGGTACATATATGTTTGTGGATGTGTATATACGTGCGCGCGCAGATTCATGGGCCTGTTTGTGCACAACATAACTTTAAAAAAAAAGTCGATGAGATAAATGACAAAGTTGTCTTAAGTACAGGGCGTCCCAACTTTGCGACATGTACAGTTTCAAACAAATTATTTCCATCCCAAAATACTCTTTACATGCATAATTTTGGTTTTTGATATTGATTCTAACAATTTTGATTAAAGACATGTTCATGACACCGAAATCCATATCTGGAATTTTCTTAGAACAGCCTCTGCACTTAACTTCATCCTAAATTACTTTTGAATAACCGTAAATCATAATCAAAATCAAAATCTTACTGCACAAAAGTGTAGCTCTCATAAAACAGAACTTATATTCAATACCTACATATTTTCTTAGTTAACTGTATCTGACATATTTGTTAATGATAAAAATGACTTTCCTTTCAATAAAATTTTGGTCTCTCTCTCCCTCTCTCTCCCTCTCTCTCTCTCCCTCTCTCTCTCTCCCTCTCTCTCTCTCCCTCTCTCTCTCTCCCTCTCTCTCTCTCTGTCTCTCTCTCTCTCTCGGTCACGCAAAGAGAATGGGGTGAGTGAGTGAATGTGTCGTGTTTTAGGACCCGTCGATAGCGAGGTCATTTGGGCCCGATGCAAAGACAATTGCATTTCAGTCATCACAAAGCAACAAGTTTTAAAATATTTGACTATCACTTAAGCCTACTGTATTCCACTATATAAGAATACAGTACAAGAAAAGGTACCTGATATGAAATATGTAATAGACAATTTCTACAAATCTTTGAGGATGAATGCAGATGGCCAATAGTGGAAGCTTGCGTAAACAGAAACATGTAATTGGCATTACATCACTAATCCCGGGCCATGCCCTGTACCGTCCGACAATACTGAAATGCAGTAGTTGCTTTTCTTGCAATACGAATCAAGTCAATATGCAAACAGCACCTCGAGAGGCCATACGCTCACAAAGTAGAAAATATTCGATCTGTTACAGTTTTGTAAAGAAGGGAAAAATAAAGTTCTAAGTACACCATTAAATTGTTCAATACGAAGCACAGCAATGGCTATGGGGAAAATATTAGCAAACTGTGCATAATATAGTGAACGAGGTTCAAAATTCAAAGCATAGGGAGAAAATAACTTCAATATTTGGTAACAACGCCCACATTCACAACTCGATGAGTGAAAAAGTATTATGCGTAGAGCTTTCCTCGAGTTTTAGGAACAGAGACGAGAAATACCTACAGTATGTAAACTCATGAATACTGTCAAAGAAAAGATCCGTTTTGAGGGTAACAGGGACACAATCTGGAGAATTCTATTTCGATACAAAAGTTCAAAAATATACGTCGTGTTACATACGATGTTCTAATGTTTTATGGTCAGATTTTAATGCACTATATACTCACCTTCTCTGACCTCTGTAAACCGTGCCATGCTACACCAGCGACCTCTCATAACAACTGCAATCGTTACTCAGACACGTAACAGATAGAAGAATAAATGTTTTTAAGAATACAATGTATAAGAGTAAGTAGAGAAGAAAGGACATTGAATTAGTAATAATCTTCTAGAGACTGTTAGTGTCTCCTATTCCTCTCAGCACAGCAACTTCGAAGTAGACTTGCAAGTAGTCTTCATCTACCAGAAGTTTTACTCTTTGTAAAACCTCCAAGAACTCAATGTAAAACTTCGCTGGAAACTGAATCAGAAGAGAAAATAATTGCTGTAAAAGGTGCTAGTGGCCAAAGATGATTTCAAATAAATTTTCTTACATGAATATCCCTGCTATTGAAACCGAAAAGTTCTATATTTTCTCAAAAATGATTTATGTGTTTTTGATATCAATGCCGATGAATGTCAGGTAACACGCAGCTATATGGGACCCGGGCTCATTTGAGTATCATTTCACCTATTCTATTCATCGCCCGATATGACTTAACGTTGGAGAACGTAAAACTAAAACAAATACAAATACGATACAAAATGAACTATTGTGTCACATCGATTATCCATACGCAGACATTGTATCAAATGCATTATCATTCGATGTCTTGTACAAACGAAATCGCATATTCTCTCTACTCATCCTTCAAGAAAATATTCCTACAAATCCTTATTTTTATTTCTTATATTACGCTAATCAAGATAAACATTTGTACAAATGATTTCATAACAAATGTACTTGAAGATACAAAGGAAATAGGAATAGGGTAACACAGTAGACTTAAGCTATGTGAGGACTTTTAAATTCCGATCTCTTTGTATAGGAGAGGAAAAAACAAGTAATGACTTCCTATTTAGGAAAAATTAAATATATGAAAATTCATAAAATTGAGAAATATTTAACTCTACAAATATATATAAATTTCACGTCAATTGCGGCTTAACAAAATCTACTTTTCAGGTAGTAGAATGCTGCCTGACTCTTACGATGTATCAGTTATGTGAAAGTCATTCAAGATGAAAATAAATACCAGATTATTCTTAGTAAATTCAAGATATGTATTCCATTTTTTCATGAAAATGTCTAGAATGTGTAATATTTTAAACCATTTTATTGCAGTCGTTTACAAGAAAATCAAAATTGTCAAACAGTTCCCTCTAAAGTTTAGTTTAGGGTGGCAATAATTTCCTTGTAAACTTTACATTTACGTTTTATATAAAAATACTGGAGTGTTATGTAACTAAGTTTTATCCATGTGATCTCTTTGAAGTTTAAATATTTGATGGAGTTGAGACAACAGAAAATAAGAGTGCCTTAGCGCTTGAAAAAGAAGTAAAATAGTGCATATGAAAATAATATCTGGCAATTGATAGAACTACAAAAAATATTTCATATAAATATGCTTTGAAGGAATATTTTTGAAGACGAGTTTTGTTCATATTAAGGTTATTTCTATCACTTGTATTTATACCAAAGTATGCAAAATGTATTTCAAATTAACACAACTACACTGCTTGTTCACAGAAAATTCAACATGAAAACTTCTTAAACATATCCTACATCAAGATCGATAGAGTTTTATTTGAGAATATGAACTAAACTAAAAATGCTACATGCAAAATTGGTTTGGAGTGGTGGAGGGTAACTTTTATTGCATCCTTGAAAGGCAATGAACTTTCACCAAAATTGGTATTTAACGACTTTTCTCTTCTTAGTTATCCTGTAATGCAAAAGCAATTTGTAGAGCAGTTATGTGGCTGTACCACGTCAGATTTCACAAATGCATTTCTAACTCTATTTTCGAAGCACTTTGTCAGTTTTCTTTCGGGGTTTAGGATAAGCCGGAAGGTCTACCCAATCTTCGCCGATCCCGTGCATCTAAATCACATTCCTCAGGGAAAATAGTGAGACATGAAGATATAATTTCATTCAATGGTGTACCTTACACCCCGTTTTCGGTCGACCCGTTTTCCTTTCTGTGCGCCTTGCTATTGCGCGTGTATGGATGGAATACTAATGAGAAAGTTGTGAAAGAACGGTCGTGACCTGTATAAGGTACCCAGTATTTGAACGAATTTGGAAGCCAATAAAAGAACGCTTTAAAATCCCCCTGCATTACAAAGAATCGAACTTAGGTCTTTCGGAATATAAAGAAGCGTACCTTTTGTAGGATCCCCAAGGTGGCTTAGTCATGAAAGGATTTCATCTTTAGAAAAGCCTGCTTTCCCTCGCATTACAAATTAGAAATACATTCCACCTCTTATGTGTTTGTATTTTCCATGAATAAGTAAGAAAAGGACTGAATCTGGGATCTGTTGATCAGCATTCCAGAGATCCCGGGCTTCATTTCCGTCTACAACTTGGAAGTGTTTCTTTAGTCAGGGTTATTACTCATCCTTTCTATTACCTAGAAGGCTGGGTTATATTGTCAAATGTGTGCAAAGGAAACCCAGCGTTAAAAAGCCAAGATACGTAATAGTAAAACAAGTGAACACCATTGCCGATGAGCAATTATTCCGAAAGCAAAACCACATATACAGGATGTTAATGAATATACTGACATAATTTCAGCGATTGTAGAGTGAGTAATATAAGCAAATTGAGATAGGCGATGCATGATCTGCGGCTAAACATAATAGTGTTAAACATAATTGACACCCGATGCTGATAAGTTGGTATTTAAACAAGATGGGTGAAATTATTAGATTAGTGTGTCTTTAGTACTTCTTTTCGAGTGCATTCTCAAGATTTGATGCTTCAAAGAACTCTCAAATCTCGAAATAATGTCCTGCCAGCGATTAACTGCCTTCTTGCAGCTTGTAGTCTACTCTAGTGGTATTTCTGTAAGTTCTGGTGACCCAATCCGTACCGCTGAAAACTGGGTGTTCCTGTATTCATTGGTTTGGCTCCTATCAGTAGTTAAATTTTTTTCTTTGTATTTTTAATACGAAACATCTATTATCTCATAAGAGGACATATAGTAGTAAATAATAATAATAATAATAATAATAATAATAATAATAATAATAATAATAATAATAATAATAATAATAATAATAATAATAATAATAGTAATAGTAATAATACTAGTAATAATAGTAATAATAATAATAATAATAATAATAATAATAATAATAATAATAATAATAATAATAATAATAATAATAATAATAATAATAATAATAATAATAATAATAATAATAATAATAATAATAATAATAATAATAATAATAATAATAATAATAATAATAATAATAATAATAATAATAATAATAATAATAATAATAATAATAATAATAATAATAATAAATAGCCTAACTGCCGAACTAATAGCAGCATTATAATATGTGAAGTTATTTGACACATACAAGGAATGTTGGACAGAGGACGACAGTCGTTCCTTCACCGCTATAAACTTTGCACTGAAAGCACAAGTCGCCATTTCGAGCAGTTCCTCTAAATCTGACGTAAATAGCTACATTTACTTTTAATTTTGGGTCGGTTCGTTCTTGCTTTAAATCAACTCTCATTTAAATGTACAGCATGTGAAAGTATTAAGCAGGATTCAACCTTTGTCCATAGCTCATTCTTCCATCGAATTCACATATTCTTCTATACACTTTGTTATACGGTTTGATTGTCAAATGTTTCAGGAAGTCCTTATTCTTTCTTCTATCTCAAGGAGAATGAAATATCAAAGCCATCACATAGCGACTAGCTATTATCACATAACCAGAATCTTCAGGCAGTTTCTGCTCCCTCCGCCTCTATAAACGTCTGGAACTCTAACCTGCTAGCTATATAAGCTAGTGAGAGTTAAGACAAGAAGTGAGTTGGTGAGTGCATTCCCTTAGTTAGGGTTAGTGACTCTGTTGATAATGTGACGGATGAAGAGAGGCTGCATTGGACTCCCTAGAGTAGACTATTTTGAAGAAAGTGAAGCTATTAGGGAAATTGAACTACGAGTTCACATTAGTGAAGTGACACTGTGAAATAGGTGAACTCCAGTGAAAATTGAAGTAGATTAATGCAGTAACAGTGGACAAAGTCACAATATTAGATATAAGGCATAAATTATAGTTATATAACGTGCAACACAACTTGGTACGCAGATGTGTACTACTGTGTGATTATATGTATCTTGTTTATAGGCTCTTGTATACTTATTATAATAGGTATTATTGTATATATTACCAAATGGAAATAAAACCTTCTGCTAAATATAATTTACAAAAGCGTATTTTTCTGTGTGCTTTTAATAGTGATGAACGTTTGCGAAAAAATAATGAATTATACTTTTCAGTTTAGGCATGATAAATTTGCAATAGTTTAAGGTTATATTAAAATTTTTGAAATCAGATTAGATATGTGACGGCTTTTAAATTTCACTCTTTGCATTACGTCGTGAGAATTAATTAATAGCGATTTATTGCTATAAAATATACGTAGTGTATTTGAAAATTCAAAGAAATAACAAAGAGTGTCCCAGAAATAATAACTGGTGCTACATATATTGTACGCCTTAACGAAATCTTGTGCATGGATTCCTGGTCACGTTGGCTTGCCAGGGAATGAAATGGCGGATTCAGCAGCTAAGGCGGCTACCATGGAGCCTATGTTTAGAGTACCATCTGTGACATCGGAAGAGTTTAGAGCTGTATTGCGGAGAGCTGTGCAAACCTGCTGGCAGGAAGAGTGGCCCGCTCTGTTGTTTAATACCAACAAATCCAACCTTGTTAAGTCCTTTTCGTAAATGAATATTTACTAATACCTTTCACTCTAATAAAGTAAAAAAGCAGATCTGTGAAAGAACTCCCGATTCCCTGGGCTACCTCCTGTCGTTCATCTCGTCCTGAGGAGGTGAGTTTGGCTCGGTTGCGCATTAGGCACTGCATTTTACACATGCTTTTTGGGTTAAAAGGGAGCCTGCTGCTGTTTGTCCGTTTTGCAACGAGCGTTATCTGTACGACACGTGCTGCTAGAATGTTTTTGCCTAGCACACCTTAGGACGTCTCTGCAGCTGCCGGAGAGCTTTGTAGAAATGCTGGCGGACCACAACAAAGCGGTGGAGAAGGTTTCTAAGTTCTTTTCTGAGTTAGATTTTAGAATTCAGTGAAGAGAAGTTTTTTTCCTGTCAGGCCTTATATTTCTTTTTATTGTCTTTCTGTTTTTGCTGTGCACATGTATTTTTGAGAGCTTATTTACACTCCCAAGTTTTAGAACAGTTTATATGTGGCTTTTACCATGAATGACTTTTAAAGGGCGCTGATAACCACAGCAGTTGGGCGCCCTTATACACAAATCACCATCATTTAACGAAATATATGTCCTGTGCCGTGACGTAGGGCGTTGTGCTTTGGTCCCCTGCCACAGAATGCGTCCGGTTTTAATCCCACCCTTGGAGAGTGCGGATTTTCAATCCCGGGTATAGGACCGGTGCCCGATTAGCATCGTAAGGACTGAGGAGCTTGCAGTGCGTAGCGAATCCCGGTCAGGAATGCCAACTTTTCGGTTGGGTGCCGTGATGCGGACCACATTTCCTGTTTCGGTTGGATGATCACCCACCTCTGCTTTGCACATGTGGGCGTGAGGCCAGCAGTCGGTTTGGCAGGCTCTGGCTCGCTTGCGGGCTGTTACCCCGTGGTTTATAATAACGAATCTATAAGTGATGTATGCTGAATGTCGACGTAGTACCAACACTTCCTAGGGGAGAATCTCGCTTTCCTCCCTGGATACGCGACGAGGTCCGTTGCAACCTTGGGCTGGCATCCCTGGCAAAAGATACAACACCTTTACCCATATATCGTTCCGCCTTTTTAGAGCTCAAGGCGCAATTCGGGGATTGCAATTTTATTTATACGGACGGATCTAAGAGCGAAGCTGGAGTCGGATGTGCTTTTGTTTTTAATCGTAGGAGTTTTACCTTTGGTTTACGGCGACAGTGTTCGATTTTTACCGCGGAACTTTTTAGTCTTTACAAGGCGATTTTATATATTGAGCGGCATTCTTTGCGTACCTGCGTGATCTGCACGGACTCCCTCAGTGCGCTTCAAGGCCTCTTAATGCTGTACCACTACCATCCTCTGGTGCAGCGTATTCAGGATAGAGTCCATTGCCTGGCTGTCTCTGGCACCAGGATCACTTTCGTGTGGACGCCTGGTCATGTGGGAGTTCCTGGCAATGAGGCTGCAGACGCCGCGGCTAAATCTGCCATTTCCTCGCCTGGTACCTCTTTTTCTCTTGTTCCCTCAACTGACTTATTCTTATCTTTACGTCAAGCCTTTACACTACGTTGGCACGATGATTGGAGGACTTTGCGTGGGAACAAGCTTCGGACGATTAAACCCCTTCCTATTGCCTGGGCAACCTCTGCCCGAGTTTCCAGGAGGGAAGAAATTATTTTATCCCGCTTACGTATCGGACACTGTCGATTTAGCCATGGTCACTTGTTGAGGGATCAACCCGCACCAATGTGTGACCATTGCGACGTACCGCTAACGGTACGTCACATCTTAACTGCATGTCGGCTTTTAAGTCAATTACGCGCCACTCTGTCGCTGCCAGCCACTCTTTCTGCCATATTGGCAGACAGGGAGCGTGCTGTAGAAGGCGTACTTGATTTTATCCGGCAGAGTGGGTTCTGGCACCTGCTCTGACCAATTCGAGGCACCTTCTGGTTGCCGATATTTTATTTCACTTATTTTATCCTTTGCCTTCTGAATTAACCGACATGTTTTTAGTGTTTTATGGTTTATGTTTTAACTTTTTATGGACTTGTGCGATTTTACTGTTTTGAGGTGTAGGTTTTAACTGTGCAGACCTTTTAGCTTTGTAAGGGCGCTGATAACCTTAGCAGTTGTGCGCCCTTAATCCCATTCTACTACTACTACTACTACTACTACTACTACTACTACTACTACTACTACTACTACTACTACTACTACTACTACTACTACTACTACTACTACTACTACTACTACTACTACTACTACTACTGTAAGTGATGTATGGTAAGTTTCTCTGTTTTATGCTTTACCAACTGCACAAAATTATATGAAATTGCTATTCTTAGTTGGTGCATTACTCGAATTGTCTTCCCAGCGGGCGAGGTCATTGAACTCACCTCACCTGCTTGGGACCAGGCTGAATGAGAAACTTTGGCATAGTCATAGAAACAGTTGTGGCCTGGTATGTGTGATTTGTCAGAATACAAGATTGAAGTAGAAGAAAAAGATAAGTATGGAAGAATATTTTCTAGAGACTTTTAAAAATATTAATGGCTGTTCAAATGTTGATGAAGACATTGATAATTGGTTGAAATCGACAATGACGGAGGTAATAAATGGATTACAGAGGAAGGCATTACTGCATCATGCAGCATTAATGAAATTGAAGGGTATTGAGATTCAGATAGTGTTGATGAACTAGTTGTGGTTATAACCTACACACAAGCAGTAGCAAAACTAGAGAAATTGATGTTTTATTTCGAGTCAGGCAGAAACGTAGCCAAATGAACTTCTAATGTTAAAGTGGATGCAAGATCGCGCTGCTTATAAGCGATACACTAAATTGATACATCAGAAGCTCCCTGCCGTTTTTCTACCGACTAATTTGGGGTTATATTGACTAAAGCTTAAATACATAGGCTATTACAGTACATATGAAAGTGTGTATGTACAAATAGTACAGTTTGTGCCAAATTATACAGTATTGAAAACCTTCTTATATCCTGAATAAATGGTTCGATCACCTTGTTCTTATAGCGTTTCTGGTTAACAGTAAGAGGCGCACCATAACCATTGTCTATGAAATACGGACCTAGCACACCGTTTCCTGACTGCACACCAAATCGTCACACGCACATTGTGTAGCGGTTTCTGCAGTATAGTGTCTGGCCTCTCGAAACCAAGAAAGCTAGTTGTTTGGCGATTGATAAAACTATCCAAGTGAATGTGACTTCCGTCGGATAACAATATGTTGAAAAAGAAATCTGGATTCTTTTAGACTATGGCCAAAAATCGTGCACAATATTCTACCCTGACATGGCTATTGTGCTCCGTCAGTCATCATTACCCAACCTGTGTTGGGTACGGAAATTTACCTGTCTTTCAACAATCGTCCAAGGGACGTATTGCTGATGTTTAATTTCAGAGATGTTCGCCAAAGACTTCGCTTTGAATACTGCAACACCTGATTGAGGACACCTCCATGATTTTCAATTTGAGGACACAGTCACGGGCCTACCAGACCTTCCCTTGCCGTACACTACCCGTACGACGAAATGTTTTAACAACAGATAGCATAACTGTGTTGCTAGGTGCTGGCTCGTTGAAGTGTTCATGATATTTTTCCACCACTAACTTTAAACTCGGCCCGCTTTGATAACCGGTTCCGTACGAGCGTAAATAATACTCCACTATAAACACTTTTTCCTCCGTGCGAGACCCATTGTCACTTCCAATCACAGAGCACAACTTTCTTTACACAACTAACTATACATCATGGCGATGTAACAACACGCAAACCTTCAGTCGTGCGCATTCGCACTGCGCAAAAATGAGTACTGTTTATTTTGATGCATATCTTAATTTCTAAACCCCATTAAAATATTCCGGTGTTGTACATGCTGATTTATCGTTTCACCGTTTTTCTCTGGATACTGCGGATTATTAACTTGGATCGGCCCTGTACCCAGTTGATCCGCCTAAACGAGGTTATACTGTACTTATAAGATATAACTTATTATACATCTTAATATAATGTTTCTCTTGTGTACTTTACACTTTACATCCTCTTTCACATTTCAGAGAACCTAATATGTAAATGTAAATAAATCATTTCTTGTAATACATATTTATTTACGATACGATCTATTTAAATACATGCATTTAAATTTTTATACGAAGGATATAATCGGACTTCCATGATTTTCTAACGCAAGTATTGCTTTGCATAAACATATTTGTTATTACAGGAGTCACCAGTCTACAGCCCGATGTAGTCCTAACGACACTGAAGTAACGAAAGGTTAGGTGCAAGATCTTGATGAGGTTCTCTGTCTTGGTATAATTAAATGAATGTGGGTTTTGTTTAGAGTTGTGAGGCAGAAATCATGCACGTCGTTGCCATCAAAGCATTCCATGTTAGTTCGCCTCTGACGTATAACAATGTAAATCAAATATAATGTCAAAACAGGTAATAAGGAAACTTAAAGACGTATAACTTTGTGTTGTGTTGCAGGTCTCATCAAGCTGCGAGAGCTGGTGAGATCACCAGGTAACCGCGATGTGGAGGTTCACCTGCGGCAGGCTGACCCGGACTCCTATCGCGCCGTACTCAAGGAAATAAAGAGCAAGGAAATCCACAACCTTGTAGTGGACACCCGGCCCGAAAATATGCACCACTTCTTGCGAGGGGTAAGTGATTCATCTTATTTCTTATATACAGCTTCACGCCTTATTCTCTCTCTTCCAGTTCCTCACTGTACGGACCTAGTATTCACGCAAAAAAGATATGACGGTGTAAATAAGACTGTCTGTTAGCACTTGAAACTGTATCTTGGGATATCAAGAACGAAGCCAATGCCAAAGTATACCTAATAGCACCTACAAATTACTAATGTGTTGTACTCATATAATATCTACTCACTATTCTGCAAACTATTCTCGCAAACTATTCCTGTTGACCCTGATAAACATTTATTGCGGATTTATACATTTCGTTGTATGTACTGCATGGCAAAGCGAGAAAGCGTATCGGAAAAAATTCACAACACAGATGTTTACCTGAGCTTATCGCACATACTCGGCGAGTCTAGTATATGTATAGTCTGTTCAGATGTTATCATATCTTCTGGACAGCAATGTGTCATACATCGACAGGCGTGAGAACATATACCACATAGAGACACGCAGCTTCCAATCGCTCTATTTGTGTTTCGTAACTTACTGTACATCAACTTACTAATATTTCACTCTTCTAATCACACAGATACAACCCGCTAAGGAACGATCGCAGCGCTGGTCACCTGAAAGTCAATACACCTCGACGCTCTGTCCAGTAATACAAACATTAGCCAAGGCGATGCTCAGCTTACTGTGTGAATGCTTTTAAATCTCAAACTGTTTGTATGACCGAGAGGAAGAAAAAATAATAGTGACAGATGACAAAACTATATGGGTTTTTATATTCAAAGCCAATAACAGAGAATACCTTAGAAATAATTATTCCAAAAGACTGTTTTATTTCATATAAATGTGTGCATTAACTAAATCTACATTTTATACAGTATCACTTTTATATATTTCTTACCATTTACCAATTACAGAAACGTTTCACAATGAAAAGGACTTTGAAAGCTATTTTCAGAAAACTAAATACGTGTCTCTTATTTATTATGTAAATATTTTGAATATATAGTATTTTATCAAAATCTTTAGCCACTTTTAAGAAAATCAAAAGCTTTTGAAAATGTTCCATTTAAAGGTGATTTGTAGTAGAGAAATGTTGTTGAAAATTCTTGTATTGTATCCTTGGAAGATGCTCAACTTAAATATTAACTTTGATATTACACAAATAAAAATATTTGTTAATTAATCTCCACTTATCTTAAGAAGTTGATGTTAACACTTTTTTCTTCTTTTTAAGATCGATTTCACGAACATTTGCTCGTATCGTCAGTTAACACACTTCGTCGTCTTGTTTACTTCGTCGTCAAGGATACTATGTTTTTTTTCGTATTACCAAAATCTGAAGACGAAACAAACCTAAAAACAGAATCAATTGCCGGTATGTCAAAATTCATTACGCCATGTTTATTTTTTAAATAAATATTTTTCCCACTATTAAATCTATGGGAACATTTAATTATTTTAATAATTTAACTTCGGGATTTATATCATGGTTAAATTACCAAAAATCATCTGCTACTGCCGATTTATCAATTTGTTTATACTTAATGTTACGAAAATATTCTTTCTTTCTGGTTTCTAAACTACGTTTCGTCTTTGCAATATAAACCTGATCACAATCTAAACAATTAAATTTATAAATACCATATTTTTTATTATTAGGAATTTTATCTTTTTTAGAAAATTGTAATAAATGTTTAATACTATATTTATTTTGAGGAATTAGTTATACCAACTTCTTTAAAAAAAATTGAAAATATTTATTAATCCAAGGATGGTAAGTAAATTTTTTAAAATTATACTCATCTTTTATTTTTAAGAGTAGAAATATCATTAATAGTTTTTTGATATTTAAATTTTTCGATCTTCTTTATTAAAAACATAAATTAAAGCAGTATCAATAATATTTTTATATTCCTTATTAAATTCCTCTTTATTCAGGGGTATATTTATTAATCTATAAATCAAACTATTAAAAACAGAAAATTTATGTGAAAAAGGGTTAAAACTTTTATTTTTATGTAATTATCAATATGAGTAAGATTTCTTATAAATACCAAAATCTAATTTGTTATTATTTATTATTTTTTTTCAAATCTAGAAAAGGAAGAAATCCATTAATTTCAGTTTCTTATGTGAATTTTATAGCTTTATCTTGTACATTTAGTAATTTTAAAGCATCATTAATTTGTTTTTCAGGAACAATAGCAAAAATATCATCAACATATCTATACCATGTTTTAAAAATCAAAGGAAAAGCTTTAGTGACTTGAATTTCTAAAAAATTCATAAAAATATCAGCAATAAAAGTTGAAAGAGGATTAACCATTGCTAAGCCAGAAGTTTTTTAAAAAATTCAGCATTAAAAGTGAAAAAAAATTTGTTCCAAACAAAAATCAATAAGTTTAACAAAATCAACTATTAAGTCCTTATGTAAATTTATTGAATTAAACCACTTTTTAAAATAAATTAAAAGTTTTTCTCTAGCAATACTAGGAAATAAGGCAGTTACATCAAAAGAAATAAGCTTATCAGTTTTAGATAATATAATAACATCAACTTCTTAAGATAAGTGGATATTAATTAACACATATTTTTATTTGTGTAATATTTATTACTCCTCTGTAACTAGCTTCATTTTGTATGTAAATATCTTTGGTATTTATCACACTTTTCATGTGAACTTTATTGTTCGCACGTGCACGAACACACCACACACACACACTACTCATATGTTAATGAATGTGTATAAATTTGTAAATAATGATATAGTAATAGGTATTATATGGCGTTAAAGGTGAAATAATATGTAATGTACGTATGTTTTAATTTCAGAATACATGCCATGACGATGTCGAGTATATTTGTGGCACTTAGGAATGTACTGGACTTGGTAAATCCCTAAGAGGATAAATAACCCCAGATACCGTTAGAAAGCTAACTGTAAATATTTTCAACCCTCGCACAGAAGCCTCTTTCGGTTCGGTTCTCCCTTAGACTCAGCCGGAAAAACACACGTGAGCTTAGCCTCTAACGCACCAGTATCCACGACCTGCTAGATATTGCACAATCAATGTAAATAGTAAACTGCTTTTATCAATTAATTAAAGAACTATCTACAAACTTGAAGATATTTATTGTTGGGATTGTACGCGCCCAGACTAAGAGGGAAGTACACTGACTAAAGCTAGCCGAGGCAATACCATTTCTTACCACCTGTACCCCCACCCACACCTCAGCCGCACCGTAGCCAAAGAGACCTTCTGCCAGATGTTCGAGAAAACGTCACATCAGGTCATCGTCATTATGATAGAGACTGCTATATCATTTTTTTAAAAGTGTAGGACTTTTTTTCTGGATTTCACTCAATAATTTGGAATGGTGCGATAATATTAACAGCAGATTTGGATTCAGGGCATCGACTTTAATCGGAAGCATTTTGGTTTCAACCTTTGTGTTAAGTATTTTGCTCATAAAAAATACTTTTAGAGTATGAATTTAGTTTGAAATGTGTAATTTGTTGACTAAATAAGTTAGCTATAACTGAAAATTTATACGTAATAGAAAGAAACTGAAAACAGCTCCAAATTCAGCTAAGAAAGCTAGTCTACAAAAATCTAGTTTCATCTCTGGCGGTTAAAGTAACTATTTTTGTTGACTAGCTTAATTCGTCAACCATGTGGGAGTTTGTTGCATGAACGTTACTTTTAAGTATTGCCCATGAAAAATAATCAAATATTTTGAAATACATAATGGATATAACTTTCAAGTATTGAATTATCAAAACCATATAGCAATCCGAGGCATCACTTTCCTTTGATTTCCCTCCACAGAAGCATCTATCCCGTCTATAATGTTTCTAAGAATGGTCCACTCTCTACTTCTTTTGTCTAGCACGGTCCAATCTATTTAATACGTTTAACATACATTTTTATTGGTTACGAATGGTGACAGAAAATTGTACCAATTCGAGCTGCAATCAAGTCTGATATCGATCGAGCAAAACAGCTCAATAAACACACGCGGTTCAGTAGTACACACTTATCATAACTACATACTGTAAACACAAATAGCTATTTCCACTAGTTATAACAATGTTAGATTGAACAGGTGCCATTATCCTCCGAAGAGCGAGGTCATTCCAACCGATACCCACCATGCACTGCCAATCACATTATCCAAGATTTCCGGTTTTATAATGTCTTAAAATGGTAAAAATGATTATGGAGCGCACTGAATTAAAATTTTCCGCTGATGCCAATAGATACTTCCTTAGAGACGTTAAGTCCATAAACAGCGAGACAGCATGTGGAAATATAAAGGAGACTGTAAACGCTAGGTACTCAAAATTTACACAATCACGCGTCACTCATTGATCTTAATGTTTCTGAAGATTATTACTCATTGTGGTGAATAAATGTTGCCCTAGCGTTACTTACTCTAATAATTCCAGAATACCGGGAAGTGGATAATGTGTCTTCAAAACCGATTCATTCAATTTGCCTTAAATGTAGACATCGGGGACCATGAGTCTGAGGATCAGACAGGATATGGGAATGGAGCTCCACGAGAAATTAGACTATTTACAAGTGATGATGAAGTGAGATCACCTAGTGTGAGCTTTCGCTTGCTCATCCCTTCCTTTTACGAAAAGGAATCAAATCAAACCTTTAAATATCATTCGAAACTTCGCACCATTGTTCTGTTAGTAATAATGTAAAGAATGTTAAACAAATGGTGGTATAGTGAAACAATGGAAACGCTGAATAGCTGTTCCGTTCACGACATGACCCCAATGAGGAATAACGTTGTCTCACACGTTTTCTGTGCAGCGTTGCTCAAAATCTATTGAAATCATTATAATGGTGCAATTTTATCTCTGCATTAGGTATAAACATGGAGTAGAAACTTCGAAAGAACGTGACGTTCGTGACAGAAGCTCCTCGCCCAAAACAGGCACACCGAGTTGACAGCAGTTGAAGTGATGGGAAGTTGCCATATGAGAATGGATGAAATATCCGCAAGTCTAATTACCATAGCTCAGTTTTTCAAACTATCTGTAAGATAATATCATGCCACGTGCTCTGGAACTTCAACATCCGCCATATTCACCAGACCTTGCACCCAGTGAGTGTCATATATATGAACCACTCAAATAGAAGATGGGAGAAAATAATTTCCTTTCCAATGAAACAGTCCACCAGGCGATGCGATAGTACTTGTGCACACGAACATTAAGATTTTTTTCCTAGGGGAACCTGTGCGTTTCCTACTCTCTGGAAAACCTGTGTTGAATATCATGAAGTATATATCCGAAAATGATACACTTATATTCCATTTCTATTCAATAATTTTAATTTAATAGTCACTTAAGACTTTTATTCCACTTCTCGTTGTACATGTTGAGCAGATCCACCTATTTCTTAAACCTATCTCGAACAATCCTCCTTCTAAAAGCTTCTTCTTCTTTCTCTAAATCCTTTGTGCTGTTAAGCGTGGAGTACAAGCCTCTTCTACCCATTTCCTCCACTTTTCTCGGTCCATTATCATTCTCTTCATTTCTGCCATGGTTTTCCCTCTATCCTTCCCCAATTTCTCAATGTATTCCTGATACAACATACGTGACCTTCCCCTAATTCTTTTACCTTCTGGTTTTGCTTCTAAATATTGTTTGGATTTTCTTTCTTGTGACATGCGGAGTACATGTCCACACCATTTAAGTTGTCTTTTTCCAATATTTCTTTAACGGAGTGTAAACCCAACTCTTCCCTTATTGTTACATTTCTAATCATATCTCTTCTTGACTTCCCCGCAGATCGTCTTAAATATCTCATTTACATAGCTGTTATTTTGCTTTCTTGTTTCTGTAGGAGAGTCTAGCTCTCTGCTCCATATTATAGAATTGGTAGTATTATTGTTTTAAATACTATAATTTTTGTATATTTTGTTATTTCTTTTTTTCCCACAATAGTTGTAGACTTCACGTTTCTTGGAGTAATCTACGACTAATTTTGTGGTCTAGAACGATGTGTTTCTACTTGTTGACATAGGACTAGGTACATTGTGTTTTAGGGTACCACTATATTAAATGTTTCCTAATGAAGTGAATACGGTGTTTTTGACGTCCTACTTCATATGACCGGATATAACATTCCGGAATAAATACTCCTTATGTTTTAAGAAACTGAATTGCAAACATCAATAAACAATTGAATTCTCAATGTGTCAATCTTATTGTATACAAACAAACTTTGTGTTCATTTGCTTGACTTATTCTACTCTTGTAAAATTCTTCTTACAAACGCTTATTCTTTTCTTATGTATGTCAATCGAGATAAACATTTTTAGAAATTACCTTATTCCTAGTTCTCTTGTAGTTTTAAAAGGAATTGGCGAGTGCAGTACGCTTTAAGCGATAATTAGATCTTTTAAAGCCTGATGCTATCAAATCGCTTTGGTATTTCATTCTCTTTGCGTGGCCAAGAGAGGAAAATAAATTTAGAAATCCCATTCGGGAAAAGTACTTTATTGGAAAACATTTTTATTTTGGGATATTCGGGCAAATAACAAGGAAGATCTCCGACATTATATCCTCCACAAAAAATTGTATTAGGCATTAATTGTACGCCTTGATGAGACCTACACACTAAGATGCATCAAGATTTTGCATATCACACACCGTTTACAGGTTATTCAAGTCATTCAAAATGAAGAGTATTTCTGAGGACTTCCTCAAATAATTCAATATATACATTTCATTTGTCATTTAAATACCTTAATTTAATAAAAATTTTAGTCATCTGAGAAAATTAAAACCGATGAGAGATTGTGGAGAGATTCTTTTAAAATTCTTCGTGTGCTAAATTTGGTAATTAACTGATTTTTGTCTCTTGAACTATGTACACACCATATATGTACACCAGGAACTTTTTTTAAAAATGCTTTTTCTATTTAGGGGACCACAAAACATATGTACTTCCACGAAATCTCAGCATCAAATTTTTGGACGGCATGTACTACTTTTCCTACTTTAAGGGCGTAGTAAAGAAATTAATAAATGTTTCGTTGCTATGGGAACTTGAACAGCAAATGATCGATATATTCAGTGTCATTTGTTTTGCCTCATAGTGCACATATTATAGGAATGAATATGATCATACGTCTTGTGTTTCCTTCTGATTTGAATTATCTTCCTTCTACAAGAAAAAATAGCGTATTAAATGATATTGGTTTTCAGATTTAATATAAGGATGTTGATTGTTAAAAAGTACTCGAAATAGAACACTGACTAAACTGACTTTTCATATACCTGCTCAGTGCTTTATATATAAGTGTTTAATTTCCCAAAACTGTAGAGAGAAAATTAAGTACACTTTATACATTTAGAGATATTGGAGAAACTCGTTAGCAAATTGTTGACGCCTCTTCAAATTTGGTGTAGATAATATGATACAGAAATGAAAAAAATGGTGTCACTGTTAGCATCTGTTGTAAGATGATTCTCACTTTTCTATATCGACCATTTTTCTTCTTTCCCAACTTCTCCTCTCTCCATTTTCCTGTTCCTCTATAATATATGTATACAAAGATTCAAATGTCTTAAGTGTGTTGCAATATAAGTAATTTTATAATCATGTTTAGAGAGCAAATGGCCTAAGATGTAGCACTCCATTAGGAATACACTTCGAAAAAGAGATATAAACTGGTTTATGAATGCAATCTGCACGCCTTTAGTTTGGACATTTCCCTAGGCTTTAGCGAATATTATGTTTTAATTAGTTACGCTTTGGTTAAATTATAAAGCTTTCACATGGTTGATTGTATTCATTATATAGAATATAGAAGCATACGCACGATGTTACTCTTCCTTCTTTTGTTTCTCTACTTTGCTGTGCTAGGTAGGTATTTGCTTTCAGTGTTTTTCATATGCAAATCCATGTATACACAAACGCATTTACACCCATGCCGGAGGTAGACTCAAAAAACACAATGCTCAACCGACAGAATACCAAATACACTCTAGGACTGGCTTTAATATCTTGTCTACTTTTTATTTTCCCCTGTGTCTCTGATGTTTTGAGTTTTCCTTGTTTTTCCGTTTCAGTGACATACACACTCACACACACAGACATGACAGCAAACCACAATCCCCTTAACCATGAAACACCAATGCTAAGCACTTTTAGCGAGCGCGGACCAAAGCTTTCATATATGCTGGACTACAGAAAAGATTTGGAATTGTTTGGTAGTACAAATAACGCATAATAAACACATAAAGCACTATTACTATTTCCTAAAACAATCATTATAAGAACTGTAGTGTGATTACCCAGAAAAAAGAAAAGCTTCTGAATTTCAGAGCTCTCTTCTACAATTCTGCTTATTGGACCAAATGCCGATCTAAAACCCATTTGACACTAGAAGGATCCGCGAGTATGGTCTACCGAGAAGGATCAACCCGTCATTTTGACGAATGTAGTTTTATTTACTCTTTTTAAAATATTATACAAATTCGAATGCATACCAGTTTATTTAATATCATTTATACAGTTTACCAGTATATAATTTTACTTTTATCTGAAGAATTACGTAGTAATTGAACATTTTAAGCCTAAAAATTAATCATAATATATACGATAGCCAAATGTGAAATGGACAACCCTTATCAAACACATGTTTCTACATAAAATTTTGAATACCACAGTATGTAGTAGAAAAAACACTTAATAAACCTGATTTCGCTCATTCAAAGCCACCTGCAGCATCGTAGCGCCTAACACACGTGTATTCAGCGTTGCCTAAACAAGGTCCATATACATACTTGCTGCACTTGTTATATAAATGCTTGCTCCTATTCTTCCTTCTGCATCCGCCAATTTGGCAAGTCTTCCAAATGTTACTCTGCCTGAGGTAGTGTATCAGGAAGTGTATTTTGTGCCCTTGTGGACTTATATGCTGAAGACAACTCTTCTGCTAAGTTGTGTATGAACTTACCTCTGCTTACTTTTTCATCTGTGACTTCCTTATAGAGTACCCATGCATTAATAGCTGCCATCGCCAACACATTGTAAAAAAAACATGCATAGGCTACCTTCTGCATCCATATTTCACTGTGTACAATCGAGCCATTTGATCGACGACGTCAACGCCGTACTTGGTGTTATTGTAGTATGCCAGTGATTCTGGTAGCTTTTTAGGATGTTGTTTATTTATAGTAACTGTGTCATGCATTGAAAAAGAAGCACATTTTTGTTCTTCTTCTCCTGATAGCATGTCAGAATTATGTCACTTGACTTATAATGTACAGTTGTGTACAAAGGTGCTCTAGCACATTTTGGTGATTGAGGAATTTTCCTTTATATTTCATTACTGTGTCCACAATGCCTGTACTTCTACGCTTAAAGCTTTATGCAAGACATTTGCCTGTGGAAAAATTGCCACATGTAATATTTCTTCCTGTAAAAACAAAGGGATGTATAAGACGAATTACAACATGCTCTGCAAGAGGTACACCTGTGGGGCGCTGATCGTCTTTGCCCAGGTGAGAAAAAAGATTCACCACATACTTCCAATCTGCATCAACTGCAAGCCAAAACTTTATTCCAAATTTGTCCGATTTATTGCTCATATACTGAATGAGTCTTGCAAGGAAACAATTGCTCATGCACAGTGATATTTGCACTTGGAATGTAACACTGCAAGGAATTGTCAATAAGATGATTCCAGACAGAAGAAGCAGCTGCAAAGCGATCTGTACTTAGTCTTAGAGAACGTGTGTCCTTGTCATCAAGTCGCATAAACCACAAAATTTCAGTGAATTTGTTTGTGCTCATTGGGTTCCTGAAAAATGGTGGTCTCCAAGTATTCGACCATAACTTCAACGGAAAGTTTTTGCTCCAACACCTCGTAAATACATAAGTGGTAGCACAAATTGCACCACTTGGGCAGTAAAACTTTCTTACTCATCGACAAAGGGTCTGCAGAGTGCCATTAACCAACCAGGAAGTAAAACAACAGATGTGGACAGACCGAAGGCTATTGTTCACACTTCCGTACCCGTCACTATGACGGATGGCGGTCCTTCTAGTATGAGTTGTTTGTACCAGGTTTTAGAAAGGACCAAAATGCTTAATTCTTTGTGGACGTGTTTGTCGTAAATATTTATCAAAAGTCGTAGAACATGGAAAGTTTAGAAAAAACATAAGCAAGAAATAAATCTTCTAAAGCAGCGCATACGTCAAAATGACGGGTACGGTCCTTCTAGTGTTAGCCAAATAGAACCCTTCCTATTATCCCACAGTACAAGTCAATAAAACCAGAAATTCTCTAAACGCCTCTCCCTGTACCCGTTCCCGTCATTAAAAAAATGAACTTAGGATGCACATGTTCAATAGTCTTTCTTTGCTTAGAGACATTTAAAATGATTACTTCAGACACTTAAAGAACGAGTTAAGTTAAAAAAGAACACGGATATTGTAAATTGAAAAAGAAAAAATGCAAGTATTACTTAGCTATGTTGCAAAGAAAGTCCGACAACCTTTACGACACAAAAAAAACGAATAGCCACCCAGCACTGCATTTTAACATTAAGACTAATATACTAAGAATATTCCTAAGCCACAAACCTTTCATTTGACATATACATTTTATTTTATTCATGATCTATGTAGGCATATTTACAATAAGATTTTTTCCATTTCATACAGGTTACCAATTATTAAAAAATGATTCAAAATGCAGAGATCTTCACAGAATATTCGTATAAACTCCATATATTTTAACATGAAAATCTCTTCAATACATATTTTAATTTAACACCCTCGATTTAATTCTGAGAAATGAAAAGTAAACAAAACTTTTTACAATGTGAAATATGTTTTCGATGGCGGAATTTTTATAGGTTCGTACAACTTTCCTGTAACTTGATAAACTTAAATATCAAGTCTTGTATTTGAACAATTTCTCGTTTCTAAACTACAAACAGAGAGATAAAAAGAAATACTGTCAGCGAAAGTTTGTAAAATTCGTACAAAACAAACTTCGATTGGGTCTTCATGCTTGGCGATTCCTCTGTTTCAAATGTTTTAAAGAACTTCAAAACTGTACTTCTTCTTACTATAGTTAAGCAATTGATAAACTAATGTATAATATATAATGAAACAATTCAAGGTTTAAAGCTATAACGTGCACTATCAGGACAGAAATTTCTTGTTCACTGGTCGTCGTAAGGTGTGACTACACGTGCAATTAAATCACTCCTGGGCTGACAGGTGTTTCACATTCCATTTGATTGTGGTGGCCCCAGAAAAAGAAATCAATAGGATTGAGGTGCGTAGGGCGTGATGGTCAAGCTCACCCTTTCGGATCCAATGGCTGGGAAAGCTTGAAGAGCCAGGTAGAAATAGGGAGGGGCTCCAATATGGTGCAACAATATTCAACGTCAAATGTGTATTTGTAATTTCTAGCAACAAAATCAATAGATGCTGTTAACGTAATATATTTGTCAAAAATTCATACCACAACATAAGTTATGGTTCTTCTGCATTATAGTTTTTATTTCAGATTAATTAATCTTCCTGAAAAAAGTATAATTAACAGTAATGAAAATGTAACTTTTCTACAGCGGAGCTAGCTCAGTTATAGAGTGCAATAGACTTGGTGATAACACTTCTTGACATTGGACGTGATTAATTTATTACTTGTGGATGACTGTCGATTCCTGGTATAGGCAAGTTGTCACGGATGCTGATAAACATTTCTCTGTACGACTAGAGCACCATTTTAATTTGTGTTGGTTTTTTCCATATTTACCTCTAAGAGAAAAGTAAATTCTAAAATCTGTAAATCAGAGATAACTGGTTGTCCTCAACCAGAACAAGGATGGAATACGAAGATTTAAAATAAAATATTACCTCCCAAACTCTCTTCATGTATAAAATGCTTCCAAAGTGTTTATTTCCTCAGTAATAGCTCTAACGATATTAGTTATAATATATATTTATGATATATGTCTTAAACAACTTTTATCTAGAATTCTGTATGTATAAGGAAGAGCGACTTCTGAAAGACTAATGTAGATATAATTGGTAAACTGATTAAAAAATTAAAATCTTACACAAAAGAATAAATAATAAATTATGTCAGAAACATTTTGTGGAGTTAAGCATTTTATTCTCTCTCTCTCCTCTCTCTCTCTCTCTCTCTCTCCTCTCTCTCCTGTCTCTCTCTCGTGACCATGCAAAGGACAAGAAATTTCAGTCATTACATTACAACCCACTTGTAAAACATTTGACAGTCGCTTAAGCCTACACTATGCACTTGAACCTATAATGATAAGCGGAACTGTTTATCTTAGTTAAAACTATGAATAGTTTGTATAACCAGAGTAGAAGAACTCATAAATGTAGTAAAGTAGATTTCATTTTTCTCTATGGTTTACAATCATAACTTAAATTGGAGAGTAACTGTGTAAATTTGGATTCGCCTTATTTGGCTACTATAGCCATGATAACGAAATAAGCTAAACATGAGCACACTCATGCAAAATCTTTTTGTGTCTTTGTTATTCAAGAATAACCACAAGGACATAGTTATTGCATTCTAATATGTCTCCGTCAGAGCTATCGGTAAAAGAAAGTATCTCCTTAATGCCCGCCTCTGTAGCGTGGTGGTAGCATGTCTGCCTCGCGTTCAAGAGGTCCCGAGTTCGAAACTCGGTCAGGGCGAGTTACCTGGATAGGGTTTTTCCGGGGTTTTCCCTTATCCTGATAGACGAATGTCGGGTAACTCTAAGCTCCATGGACCCCGGACTCATTTGAGCATCATTTCACCTATTCCATTCATCGTCCGATATGACTTAACGTTGGAGGACGTAAATGGGAAAAAAAAATCTCCCTAATGCGTTTGCAAAACCAAATTATTATTCGTTCAAAGTTATAATGAAATCGATTTCATGTTTTAATATTAACATTCGTAAACCGGTAATTGTTAAGCGTACATATAGGCGAAGAATTAGAAGAAATGTGTGATACATTCAGATTCCAATGAAGGCGTGTCTCTGCAAAGAAAGTTCATCGTTGTGTCAGGTGAGAATGAGAGCGTCGCGGACTTCTACGTTGGCTAGCTGTCCTTTTATTGATCGTACTATTTTCCCTATTGAAGTCAGTTCTTTCATATGAGGTCTTGAATTTCTAGGTATACATTACGGGTTCATATGTCCTTCTTGAAGTAGGTGCTTTCGGCGTTGAGTTGACTGAAACGCTCTTCCTATGATGGTAGGCGTAAAATGAAATGTAATGTGTAGTGTTTAACGCCCGCTTTTACTACATATGGCACCGCAGGCGATGACACTGATGATACATGAGATGAAGATGGAGCACCGGTGGAATGAGATGGCGGGGGAAACCGGAGATCCCGGAGAAAACCCGCCCCAGCGCCGTGTTGTCCACAACAAATGTCACTTTGCGGTCGTCTGGGATCGAACCCGGGCCGCCTTGGTGAGAGCCAAGCGGTCTAACCACTGGGCCACGGCGCGACCAATGGTAGGCGTGTTCACTGTTATTCGTGCTGGTGTCTGTTGCTTTGGTTTTGATCTTAGTGTAATTGTTCTGTCAGCAATTACTGACTCGTTTAAGTCGCTAGTTTGTGTTTCAATTTCACGACTAGGTACCGGCTTTGCTGCAACTACACTATAAGTAACGATCCTAGGTACAGAAGGCTGACGAATACGCAAGAGCTTCCGGGCTTCCAAGGACACCTTCTCTCTTCGATCGCCTTGGTCTACTTATATGAGTATTTACTTGACTCACATTTGTTAACTTTTTTCAAATGTAATATTTTATTAAGCAGTCCAAAAGGTGAAAACATCTGAAATCTAACGATTAGCTCCATTTATGATCCTTCTCACACTGCGTTCATTTTATACAATTGAAATTATTGTATAAACGTATTGTTATGTTTATTATTAATGGTTAATGACGAAGTTTTAGAAATATTGTCATATTTCAAATGTTAGACACTATAACTTAGTCTTACAGTCAGAAACGTCTGTAAAGATACAAAGTGCTGAATGCAGAATGAATTTCATTGTTTCTCGATGGAAGAAAATTGGAAAATATACAAGCTAATGCAGTTTAATAGTAGTAAAACTATCATAGACCTTCTAATTATACTTCATATATGCTGTATTATGTTTAAGAAATTGTAATACCTTTTTGTCTTTTTTACAGATTCTTCAGCTGCAGATGAACGATTACAAATATCATTATCTCTTCACCACATTCGTAAGTACCATTCTCATCCATATGAATTCAAAGAGATACTCCTATTTATATAACCTGGTTAACGCGTTGTTAATGTATAACTAAATATGGTTGTGGCACCTATCATCCAACAAAACTGGAATTAGTGGTTTACATGTTGCAGACAAAATTTATGTTCTTTTAGTCTCAGTGTTTGTTGCTTCAGCTGCTGAATTTTACTGTTGTATGTTAAATTGACTACTCTGGTAGTTATCGTATGGGTAGTTTGTTTCGGCCAAGTTTATGGCGTATTATTTTCAAGTTTCAGTAATCAGGAAATGTTTTATTTAAATACTTGTAACACACTTTTAGTCATGTTCGTTTATTAAGTTTTAAATGCAACAGTTACACAAATATGGAACGAAGTTTTTAAAGAAAAGTAGGGAAATTATATTAATTAGGGATATCATTTTTGGAGTCAGGAAGAAATAATTACGTGATTAAAAGGGAATGATGACTGCTGACTTGTTTAGTAAAGTTGATAGTCAACGTTTACTTGTTTTCCAAAGGGCTTGCTCAGCATCCTTCAGCTGTTTGTAAATTCATAGAGACGTTTAATACTTTCTCTATCTCGTCTCTCTGCTGTTTGTGAAGCACCAGGCCGAACTTTATAACCTTTGGATCCTAAAATATTTTATCTACAAAGTTAAAACCAGTGCATGAAAATACATGTATTAATATAAGCATGGACTTGGGACCTCCTTATTCGACTTGGATGTAACACCAACAGATAACAGGCAGGGCGTTACAAAAAAGTATGTCTCTTTGACAAGAATTATTACAATCTGTGTGTTTTTGTTTCCGTTGTTTATCTTTAAATCACTACAGCAAGCAGTGATGTACAGTGCGATCCATACAAAGCTGAACCATTTCAATAGGCCATAACTGTCCTTTGAAAGCTCGTAGAATGTAGACATTTCTTTTAATGATCTCTGTGGCTCTGAGAGAATTGGCAACACTGACAATTGTTGACAGCTTTCTTTGATACGACTGTAGACACTGAAGTATATGAGTATCCTCAATACATTTGTGGAGCAGTTGGATGATAACGAATTGAGAGGTTATCTGCAGCAAGATGGAGCAACATGCTATATATCTAATGACAGCAGATGCCCCCCAGATCCCCTGAACTAACCTCACCGGAGTTTTTCTTGTAGAGGTATGTAAAAATAGAGGTACAAGAATAGGCCACGGACAATAGATGTTCTCAAGGAATCCATTAGAACCGAAATAAGTAACATTGGCGAGGATACTCTCAGTAAAACTTCAGAGAATATGGTGAGATGAGTGCAAACATGTATAGATGCTAGTGGAGGACACTTCCAACATTTTCTCTGAGATGTAAATAGTGTAATATAACCTCCCAATTGTGCATTATATTCTCTCAAAGTTGCACGTATGTCCTATTATTGGTTAAAAAGTTATGGCCTATTGAAATGGTTCAGGTTTAAATGGATCGCATTGTGTAGTTGTGTAGTACAAATCAGGATTAAATTATACTTTTAATCTAAGTTGCAAGTAATTTTTGTAAACCAAGCTCAGCTGTACAATGAATTCTGAAACGCCAGAAGAGCAAATTGAATACTGTGATATCACCTGTCTCAGTTTGAACTATTGTCACAAAGCGTATTGTTTCAGAATCTTAGTTTATGGTTACAGCTAGTAAGTAATTTTTCTCATGCAGTAATTTTATCTTTGCTTATTAAAACTATTTGAGCATTTTATGGGAAGTATATATTTAATAATCTGTATTTCTCTTATGGGCTACAGCAATGATACAGCGGGTAGCATAACGCTTTGCAATACGCACATTTTAAGAGGTTACTTATGCTTCCTCCTGTTGGAAAGTTTTTATCCATTACAAATACTATCAGTTTTTCATTATCTCTATTCATTTCTGCTATACATTATATTATGTGTTTAGATAAAAATGCGTCATGACAATTTTTTAAGCAAAAGTCAGATTAAGGAGTAGCCGCAACGTAGTTACAAGCGTGCCGAAGAAGTTGCCTAACCAGCACGGCGCTCAACTGGAGAAATACCATTACAGTACAATAACAAAACTTACACTAAACAATGTCTAGGCTAATTTCTGGCAAAGACACACACAAAAGCGTAAACTAAAACAATAAACCATTTTAATTTTTCTTGCACCTTTGTCCTTTTACTCAGCAGATATATATTTTTGTTTGCACACGCAGAGAGACCTCAGATCACAGTTTTATAAATTAACTTTGTCTTACATTATATATAACGAACATGTATACTCTTGCAGCTTTAGCGGAAGTTCGATGTAAAAAGTACAAAAGAGGTTTGAGTAAGCCGCATGTTGCACAGACCACGCAGTGTTGCTACAAGGAAGGTTCTCGTGTTCAGGCTGTACCCCGTGCATTATAGGCAACTTCTCTAGCACAGCGGTCATACACCGCTGCCGAGGCATTAGGCGGTTTGAATACTAGAAGGCAGCTGGACAAGCTACGTCATGGAATATTCACACTAATACCAGAATTATATCAACGCTGTCGGTGTACCGGAATTTCGTCCCTCAGCATTCCTTTTACAAACAACCAAATCTACAGAGATCTTTTAGGCATTAGCTCAGAAAAACATATGATCAAATGGAACATATGTGTATACTGCAGAAGCTTATAACGTTTACTACACTCTCTGCTACGTAATTAGCTGTCACCTCTGAAAATGTTATATTCCACTCAAAAATTCGAAAAAACATGTTTGGAGGCCACCTGAATGCAAAAATCACTAGTTGACAAAAATGAAACTTTTTTCTTTCACAAGAATTAAAATAACATTTTCTAGAACTATTTTTTGTGCTGAATTCAAATATAATTTTAGTTTTTCCCCATCAGGCAGGAGTTTTGTGTGATATTGATTTGAATTTTTATAATATTCTAAAAAAAAAATCTGTAACTAGTTATCTAATTCAAAATTATAACTACGCATTCTGACTTACCCAGAAAGTGGTAGGTAGTAATTTTCGGGAACATTTTGTATCTGTAACGTCTCTCTTCTTGTTCCAACAGTAGTCAGCTAGCATATTGGAACTCCACTTGCCATAGTAACTCTTTTCCATGTTAGAAATTTGCTGATGAAAACGCTCATCTTGCTCATCGCTGACAGCTCCAAGATTTTCGGGGAAGAAGTCTAAGTGATAGTCCAAGAAATGAATTCTTAAAGACGTGTTGCATCCCATAGCTTTATATCAATTTCTTCAGAGAAGCTGTCCTTGAAATCACTATGGCGGCCACGATAACTACATATTCTTACTTCTTTTTGGGGTAGATTCCACCTTTTGAGTTTGGAAGTTAAACCTTCAGCTTGCTGTTTAGACAGATTTAAATCCCGAATCCGGTTATTAAGGTCTTTCTGATTGGGAAAGTATGTTCTGATGATAAGGTATTGGCTTCATATGTAGGATCGTTTTTATTTTCATCTGAAGCATTTTCAGTTTCAGTTAGGTCAGAATAAGTTATCGCCTAAGGTCGTATCTGCATATACTGGTGCAGGGAACTGTTCATTGTGTAAGACAGGTCATATTGCAGATTGCAAATTCGGATACTTAATTGTATGTTTTGTTTTAGATGTGTTTCCTTTTATATTTGTCAAACAGAAATAACAATCACTTAAATGATCCTTCGATTCCCTGCAAATCATAGGAATTGCAAATAGCATACGATGTGTACCATTTTTCCACCCAATCAGCAATCCAACACACAAAACACAGCATGTATTTGGTGCCCAGCTCTTATCAAAATCACCAGCCTGACAGCCAAGTAAAGTTAATAACATTTCTTTCTTGGAAGTGTTGAAAACAGTGTTGTTATAATAAATTAAATTTAAAGGGAGTCGATTAATGACACTAAACAGCACTTACTTTTAAATTTTTCCAGAACATGTTTCAGAGACTTTGCCTCCATCCTCAACCGGCCATCGACTGGTTCTCATTGGTGTAGTTGACAAAAATTTAATTTGACAACACTTCTTTAGAAGTGGGGTCAAATTTTGCTTCTGAGACTTGAAGGTCAGCTCATCACAAATAGCAGAAATTGTCTACACTTTCTTGGCATGATGAAAAAACAAAGCAATAAAACACTGCATACATAATACACTTCCGAAAAGAAAGGAAGGAAATATTTCACTACTGAACAAACTCACAGTCAGCTGAATATTGACACATCACACAACCAGATAAACAGGTCGGTACATGTCCAAACATGAATGAACCTGCACAGCCTTGTTTTATGATTCTTCAGCATTCATTCCCTTATATACAGCTTGGATAAAATCGCTACATATGAGGTAAAGTTTCCTATAACAGGTCAAAGAAAACGCTAAAATCCTATTTTAAAAAGCAGCGGTCACAAAAATCTGTGCCTGATGGAAAAATTCTGCCTACATATCTGAATTTAGTATGAAAAAATACACTAGATTCACTAATCAGATTTCTTGTGAAGAACACCTTGTCAACTAGTGAAATCAAAACGTCAGAAAAAGTTTGCTGTTTATATTCTGTATGTGTTTATGTGTCGTATGCGTGTATCTGCCTACAGTAAAACTTAAAAAAAGAAGTCTCTGACTCTACTTATGTTCAATAGGTTCCAAAGATGCGACACAATGATTTGCAATAAATCTGCCAAAGTACCTGCATGTATCTTTTGGACATTTTTTCTCAAAAATTGGTGTAATCATTTTGATTGAAGTATCGTATATTAAACAAATAGACCGGGATAATGACTTAAAGATAACATAATGGTGAAGTATATGTATACACAAAAATTCAGACCTTTTTAAAGTGTCCGATTTGTTTTTGAAGCGTAAATTATTTCGAGATATCTGAGAGATATCGAGAGTTCTGTCGGTTTTAAATTTTTTCTCACTCACGTGAAAACAGTGTGAGGTTTCAAAGCCAACTTGTATGTCCATTTATTGATTTGTTTATCCCTATTACCTTTGTATTTATAACCTCTATGTAACAAAGTTATCTCTGATTAAAATGAGGTTGATAAACTGACGTAAGTAAAGTTTCCATTCCAATAATAAAGTAGGTAAAGTCTCATGAATGTAACATGTCAACTTCTTTTTATTGTTTATAATTTTTGCACTTCAGAAAGTTATATCAATGAAGCTTTAAGATTGTCAAACTAAAAATAAAAGGATATACTGATAGTGCTGTAGAATCCCTCAGTTCATTTTCTCACATTACAAACCCTTTCTTGATTTAGTGTTTTATTTAACATATTAAAACTAATATAAATAAATAAGAAGAAGCATTTTAAAAAAGGTTTATATTATAACTGAGGCCGATAATACTTGCCTCATTTCCTGTGTGCTAAATTCGCTTTCCCAATAACCACTCTGAATTGATCACATGTTCTGCGTGTGTCATTCATTTAATTTGTGCTATTATTAATAAGCTAGCAAAAGCCAATTCATATCACGTCAAATGTCGCACTCCATAGTGGAATCTCCGGAATGTGTTGAGTTTTCTGATAAAATTTCCAATAATCTATATAATTAGCACCGTTTCTGGGTTCTGGAATTCCGATATGAAACCTTTATAAAAACTATATTTAGATTATGGCGCTAATTAAATAAAACCTCTAAAATATAATTGTGCCGCAATCGCAATTAAAAAGTAAAACATGCAAGAAGACATACACATGTATTACTATAGTGACTTTTACTGCCCCTCTTTATCAAACTATCTACCCTTCTCTAAAGCGTACCAAAGTAGAGAAAATTGTATTCTTTGTATGCAATTCTTTGCATATTTCAGCAAACTTATGCTTCCGAGGTCCCCTAAATCCACAACAAAATTTATTTTTCTTTTAAAAAGGACACAACAAAAGTGCACTTTTCCTATAACTAAAACTTTTTTCAGATAAATACATAACTTGGTTTCAAAGTATACTATTCTCTCTATGTAATCTATTTATACGCTATCGTATACTTCAAGAATGCGATATGAAAATGTTTAGCAAAGTACCCTCACTCAGTACTTGTTTTTCTTGAAGGATTATTGTTTCCAACATTTTTTATTAAAATAATACTAATTTAAGGTACTTTATAATTTTATAATTATCGCTGTTAGATGTATAAGTAGAAATATTTTATAAATAGGGCGTTAATATGCATCCACTTCAATGTATTAGTTTCCTACAGTCTCCGTCTAACAAATATACCCCAAAACAATCGCATAGTTTCCTACCTGATGCTTTTGCATGGTCGTAACACACTCACGAAATGAACAGCGCCTTTCACTGTCGACTGTCTGCTTTACTTCCACGTGTTTACACTTTCTGTAACGGGACAGATATTCGAGCCACGAACTTCTGGAGACATTCGTGTGGCCTGTAACCTCCTGTGATTTCTATACCTCATCCCTAGAAGTGTTAGTGGACTACGTGTCCACCCATGTTGCATAATCATACACTCCATACTTTCTGACGTGTTGCATTGATTCTGAAAGAATATATGACAACAGTGCTTAGAAAACCTCTTACGCACGTCATCCAAGGTTAAATTATTAGGTTATTTCATAGATAAATACTGTTCGAGTTTTTAGGATTTTTATATTTTAATATCAGTAATTAATGTTTACAGCAAATCAATATCACAAATTAGAACTAATTTGTCTCATGTGAAAAGGAAGACATTTGTAATTATTTATAAATTTGAAATAAAGAGTTCTGTTTGCTACTAATATTCCCTGTTAGTATTCCCTAAAGTGTCTTCAAGTTTATTCTCTATTATCTTTTGCTTAATTTATGTATATAATTTTAAAATCCAAGTGATGTTGGTTAAAGTTTCTTTGTAAGCTACGAGCAATAAATGGTGTATTTTCCAAAGCTAAAAGTATCCCACTAGATGTTTTAAACTTTTTACTACATTTTGTTTCAGTATAAGTACGGATGGTTGCAATATTTTGGCCTACATGTTGAGTTGTTTCTAGATTTTTAACTTTGGAACAATAAATTTAACTTAAAAATGTTCCACAGAATGCAATTTTCATAATTTTTAAATCCTTCAAACATAATGTTACTTATTGAGTTAAAAAATATGCTTTATGAGAAATATACCTTTAAAAAAAATTCAAAAACTTTTGTTCAGTTGTGAATTTTGCGATCTGCAAAAACTTTATATATGCTTAATTAAAATAGGGTGAGATTAATTAGCCTAACACATTTACTATATATTAATCACTGAATAAGAAGTTCTAGTTCGCATATGTAGCGAAAATATCCCCAAATTATAAATTGCCTTAGTAAGAAGCATTTTAAATGCTGAAATATGTCCAAAATGTTAAATGCACTGGACATTTTATCAGAAACATTGGCTAAAAATTGTGCTATGGACATTTATAAAATGATTAAAATACACAATTTTGGAATTTATTAACCTGTGCATACATTTTTCCGAAACGCTTCCATAAATTTTGGAAAATGTCTTGGAAATGCACAAACAATCCTCAAACGCGTTGCTACTTTTAAACTCAGGTTTTGTTTTTAAATGACACGTAGCTTTCTCATTTTCACTCCGATAGCAAGAGTATTTACATGAAAAATTTAATGAGGAATTTAACATAGTAAATTTTTTATTCTAGTTTTCCCCCATTGATCCCCTAAAATTGCTATGAAATAAAACTCATTTTGACATTTCTGAACCAAAAGCAGCCAGGATAGGAAATTAACAAATGACTTGCTTATGAGTAGGATAATATTCTAAACCATTTGACAATAAAAAGCTTTATTTAAAAAGTCAATCTAGCATCAACCGTTTGATAGCGCTGAAGTGCATGGATACCCTCAAGCGGTATCGGTTCTGTACCACTTTTCACATGTTAACGCCAACCTTTGATTTATTGCTTTTCACAGGATATTGAAACATTCGACCTCGAGGACTTCAAATACAACTTCGTAAACATGACGGCCTTCCGGATCGTTGACGCGGAAGATGTTGGCGTTCGAGAGATCCTTAAGGACATGGAGCGCTTCCAACCCGTGGGTCACAGCATTCTCAACAAGTCGCGTATCATCCAGGTAAGTTGGATCTAAGCCAGGAGAGTGAGTCCTAGCGAGCACTTTCTATAAGAAGGGTGCCAAGTTTCCAATCCTAGAGGTTTCATAAAACATCTGAATGTCTGTTCCCGCATACGCTGCTTAATATGTTTTCAGTGATTGTTCAAAATTTAGCTTCGCAGATTAATTAATTTTAAACTTTGTTTTGCTTTTTCTGAAAAGATATTCCAGAAATTCAAATGTTCTGTAGATTAAAGGTCATTGACATTTAAAATTACTCGTAAAGGTAACGTAAACATAAAAGATAAATTCTATCTAAGTAATGGACACATTGAGACGAATCCTTTGTTAAACTGAGTTAGGAAATGGCATCTTTTATTAGAGTTTCTACTTACTAATCGTATAATAAATGTAAATTAAGATCCGGTTTTAGTTCAGTTTGGGAGCACTAAGTTGAAAATTCGATACTTTCAAAATCCTTCATTCACTTAACTTACATTTAAGGTATATTGATTTTCATTGTGTTGAATAACACAAATAGTACTTATGTGAAAATAAAAGTAATGACTAAGTAATGAATAATTAAGTGTCATTATGATGCTTACGGTAGTAAAGTCACCACTTAATAATGAGTTGTTGAATAGTGACAACTGAAAGATGTTATAATATTCTTGTTTTAACTAATTCTTCCTGAATCTGCGTGTATCAAATTTCTTAAACAGTTTGATTTGGAGTACAATAACTGACCGATAACTCAATGCTAGAGATATATTTAGCCTTTTGTATCTTATGAAAAATAATTATTTCTGTAACAAGAAAACTAATCAATTCCTATCGAGGAGCTAAAGATTGTTGTTAAGTATGCAACACCTCCCTTTGCGAGTTTCTTCAAGTATGTTTGTTATGAAATCATCTCAATAGGTTTGGTAGAAATATTATTTATGTAATAGACATAACTAGTTCGGAGACTTTGTGATAATCTAGTTGGGTTTGTGCTTATGTTCGCAGAATTCTTGTTCAATGTCAGAGATAGATGTATTATTGTTAGTTTTAAATGTGTTTTAGTAATATTAAATGCAATCTCCTTGCCTACTGAAGGAGCTTATTATCAATATCTAGTGAGGGTACTGATGGTAATCGAAAAAATATTTTTCTTCATACCAAAGCGAGCTATTACTAGAGATAAAAATATATGTACACATAACTGTGTAGTTTTTGCCTGTCTTTTGCCACTATCAACGAACGCGATGTTTTTCTTTTATTGAGTGAATCATTGCATTCGTGAATAGAGACATCTTGATCGTGTATATTGTTGTTAATTCTATGATAATGAAACAAATAATATCTGGTAAGTGTGAATCATCAATATGTGATACATATGTTGGATCATATGTTCAGTTTAGTGATGTATGCAGTCTTGACTGAAGTTTCTGCTAATAGCATAGCCTTTCATCAGTCCTATGTTTGATGTTTTTAATGTGAATATGACTGAAGTGAATATAACTGGTAAATAATCCTAATCGAGATAAATTGAACCAGTAACATACATTGGAGTATGCATGTTTTTATGAATAAGTTTATGTCTAGAATATCAGGAAATGAAGCTGCAGAGTAAGGTCAAATATCCCTTCAGTTGGTGCTAAAGTATTCAACTGTTATTGTCCATTTGCTCACAGAACTGCGATCATTTGGTTTACCTGTGCACATCCACACGATATATTTATCTTGGGGTGTTAAACATTGTGTTTAGTTACAATAACTACTTTTCTTCCTGAAGCAATGAAGCCGACTCTATCATTTTAGTAAATTGGAAGAGAGAAGGTTTCATTTTAAATAACGTTTCTGATGACACCAATATTATAACCTGAAACAAAGACAGAGAAACCAACATTCCAATCTGATAGGTTTAGTTGGCAGATAGAAGTGCAATTACGTGCTGCCGTTTTATAATGTAGATGAGAGCACCAATAAAAGAAATGTTTATGAATGAGACATTATTATGTAAGAATTGGTGTAACAAATTTGTAATAAAGGATATGGTGAAGTTGATTGCTCTGATTGTTGGTTTTCTAATACCTATTCACCATTTCATTGCTGTGAATGTGGTTGTCCTGTTTCTAAAACTTACTTTGAACCATCTTTCGTGGTGAACTAAGTGTTAAGGAAGTGGAGGGTACTTCCAATGAGCAGGGGAAGCGTTGAGTTGTGTGGGTATTTTCGGTAAACGTAGTGTGATTTAGATCAGATACGTAAGTACAGTGAACAACCTCTATAGTTAGCTGGATGCTGTTCATGACAGTTTACACATTTCGAGGAAAATAGTTTTAGGAATCCTGCATTCAGTAAAACGAAGCCTCTCGAAACATAGGATCACCTCGGCTCGAATTGGCAATAGTCTCGATATAGCTTAGGGGTGAGTTTATTGCTAAACCTTTCTATGAAAGCTTTGTTTACGTAGTTTGCATAATATAGTTTTGCCAAGTTACCTATAACATACAAAATAACATGAAATATGAATATGGATAGTCCGAGTAGTTTTTAGGTTATGGTATTAAGTCTATGTGTCGTTTTGTTTTCAATCTTCTGTTGTATCATTTGGTGTAGGATTTGTTGGTATCTGTAGTAACAAAGGATTAGTGTGTTGTATAAATTAGTTATGTAGTCTTTTATAGCTCTTTCCGTGAACTGCAGATACTTCCAGAACATCCAAGTCACTATGGAGAGTGGTATACGGATGAACCACAGTGCATCATTTTGATTCGTAAATGTTTTGTAGAGTTTCAATTCTTTTTATGTATGTTGATGAAGACCCCATACATCAGAAGCATACTGTCATAAATGTCGAATGAGGGAAGTGTTTAACAACCTCTTGCACTGTTATGGTCAAGAGTATTGTGATGTGAATCCAAACAGGAAGTTAGATGTAATATCTTTAACATACTTGCTGGATATGATGGATTTTCTTCTGAGTTCCACACACTGTATAGTAAACGTATAAGATTTAAAACAGAATTTCCTTGATTTCCGATAGTAAGCTCGACTGCATTGCTTAGGGTAGTTTAATTCTTGCAAATCCTGTGACATATCTTCATTACTAAAGAACAGAGTAAGGTTCGAGGAAACAAGGTTCCTGTACATATGTCCCCTTTCTTTATTTAATGCAATCAAATATTCCCTTCTTTCTTTGGAAATGTATAATAAAACATTTTAATATGTTTTACTTTAACATGAAAACGCAAACAGCTAGAATCGGCAGAGATGAGATTTTTGAGAAGCGTGGCAGGTTATAAAAGAATGGACCGCGTAAGAAACGAAAAAATAAGAGAAGAGCTTGGGATTTTTAATCTAAACAGTAAAATAATAAAGAACAAAAATGAATGGAAAAATCATATTTTAAGAATGGACGCGGAACGATTTCCAAGAGGAGTTTTAGATTATATGCCGAAGGGAAAGAGAGATGTGGGACGCCAGCTCTACGCTGGAAGAATCAGTAGCATCTTGAAGAGATCGGAACGGGTCACAGAGCCCAATCCTTGAAGATGATGATGATGAGGAGGAGGATGAGGAGGATGGGGAGGAGGAGGAGGAGGAGGCGGAGGAGGAGGAGGAGGAGGAGGAGGAGGAGGAGGAGGAGCAGGAGGAGGAGTTTAACGTGAAGTACATAGAAGAATAAACGAGTTTAAGAATAGTTAGTATAAGTGATTAGATAAAATCACGAAAGTGCCTACACAGTATTTCTAAACTTTGATCTCCGGTTGCCTTTTACACTCTTGGATGATTATCTGCTTTATTCACGGTAAACTTATGTAAATACGCTGAAATATTGATTACTAACACTATGGGAAAATGCCAACACATTTGATAATATGAAAATAACATTCGCCGAAGTAAATAAACTGATAGATAATCACAGGCTAACATTTAATATGCCTAACATCTGGTCTTTCTTTTTTTTTTTTTTTTTTTTTTTTTGTAATTTACGTCCTCCAACATTTAGTCATATCGGACGATGAATGAAATGGGCGAAATGATGCTCAATGTGTCCGGGGTCCATGGAGCTTAGAGTTGCCTGACATTTGTCTTTCAGGATAAGGGAAAACCCCGGAAAAACCTTATCCAGGTAACTAACCCTGACCGAGATTCGAATTCGGGACCTCTTGATCTTGAGGCAGACATGCTACCATCTACCCTACCGAGGCCGGCAACATCTTGTCGTGGCCACCTTCCAACTCCTTCGGTATGTTTTTGAAGAAAACCCCATCTAAATAATTAACTTAACTGTATTATAATCCTGCAACAGCAGGTTTTAATAATAGTAGACCCAAGTTCTTTTTATATGTCTATATAGTCTATATTTTAGTGCTATACTTTCAGCGTTTATTCTACAATAAGCGTGAAAGACCGTTTAATTTTTCTGAAAGGTCTCCGATGTTTCTTGTCATTTAAAGTAGGCTAATATCAAAATTTGATCCCTATAAATATTAAAACCATGACTGTTTTAAACATAACTGTAAATATTAGTTAATTGAATGTATAAAGCACTATCTGAAACGACAATTCTTTTGTGTGGTTTGTATTTCCTTGTTTATAAAGATAATATGACTGCGGCTGTAACCGTTGTTTAAAGATTTGTAAAAAAGTTTAAAACAAAGAGTGATAAATCAGGACTGTAGAGTGTGTTCTTTGATCACTGCTTTGGTTTCCTGTACTCGTTATCGCTAAGCTCACTCATCCATCAATTAAACGTTCTTTCTCTCGTGTTTGATCGTCAGCTGTTGATTGTTTTCACAGCAAACAAGAGAAAGACTGCTTTATTGTGTGCTTCTTCTTTCTGTAAACTGTTACTGTGATATGTCTGAATTGTTATTTATGGAGCTTTGATTTTGTTCTTTAATACTCTAAAATACACCACTCATTTTAGACTTTTATTTTTAAAATGAAAAGATTCTGAAGTAATAATAGCAATCCTACCTGTGCAACTGCTTAAACGTTTACACCTTTATCAAAATATGCTGTTTAGTGATTAACAACACTCCATACTTTTGCCGTTTCATTCATATAAGCATATGATCGAGGAAACTTGGTATAACCAGAGTCCAAGCATCAGACCCGGTTTCCACACATAACGAGTAGATGAGCTCTGGATTTATAGTTTCTGAATAACACGGGGGAAATAAAAGTAGAAAACTATTTACTGTGTTAGCACATGGTATACGAAAATACTTCTTCAAATACCCATTGTGCATAACATATTCTAACAGCCTGTCAATCAGCCTGCCTCGGTAGCGTAAATGGTAGCGTGTTTGCCTCACGTTCAAGAGGTTAGGGTGAGTTACCTGGATAAGGTTTTCCGGGATTTTATTCTTATCCTGATAGACGAGTGTCAGGTGGCTCTAAGCTCCATGGACCCCGGACTCATTTGTGCATTATTTCACTCATTCCATTCTTCGTCCGATATGACATAGCGTTGGAGGACATAAATTAAAAAAGCAGCCCCTCAAGTACAGATTAATACTTAACTGTATTAAATTATGAGCATTTTTTATTACGGAAATAATATTAAATACCTTATTTACTCGAAAGTAAGAACCCCCTTTTTAACCAAATTATAGCCGAAAAATCGGGAGGGTCTTACAATCACATACTTCAGAAAATAAAACAAAGTTTGTATTACTAAAATATAATTTTTATTAAACATTGACTATTCTAAGTTATACAGACAGAACGATCTTATCATTTAAGGATGTTTCGTATTTTACATCAGCTACTGACCTTTTTTTAAGTTTAGACGAACTGATATATCTGAAACCAGATGTGAATGATTTACAAATGTATAGTTCGAAACATTTTCCGTTATTTTAACAATTATAAAAACATTCTGTTCGTTTTTAAATACCTGGAACACAGCTGTGTGCCTTTATCATTCTCTTGTTCACCATCATCCATGTTAGTCTCACCCTCAGCTGCGTCGTCAGAATTCTCGTATATTACATCATCTACTGTTCCATCCAATGCGCAAGAGATGACTGTCTTCTTAAATATCTTGATTGTAATTTTCCCCCAGGCTTTGGCAATCCAAGTGAACAGAAGTTCTGTAGAAGGTTTCTGCATTTTTCCACTCTTGGTGAAGGTGTCATCACAATCAGTTATCCCTTTGGTGTAAAATTTCTTCAGATATTCCTTGAAAGGTATGTTTGTGATTACGTCCAAGGGCTGCAGCTGCGAAGCGACACCTTCCGGAATTGCTGCAATCTCTGTGTGTATTGCACTGATTCGATCCTTCACAGAATTTTCAAAGTGGCCACGGAAGCTAGCCATCTAAAACGAGAAATCCACGTTTCTTTAACGGACTGTATCTAACATTCGCTTATGGTTTCCCCCTATAATTTTCTCGCAAAACATAACGGGTTTTATAATCAAGGAGATTTTATTTTCTAGTAAATACGGTAATTTAAACACACAAAGTGAACTGAAGCATAAAGTGGAAACAGAATCCATGCATAAAGCTGCGCCAAAGGCAAAGAATTTAAGTCATGTAGCTATGCAAAATAGCTTAAGAGAAAATAAATTATCTAGCTAAAAGCAATTTTATAAACACTATAAGTATTGAAAATTAAAGCTAAGCTTACATACATTCATATCAAGAAGCCTCAAGGCAAAATTAATATGTAACATTCAAAGTTACAAATGATATATTACATTACATTGTAACTCAAAATGTTAGATAAACAAGTTTGATTGAGAAAGGAAAATGTAATGTTTTGCATTCACATTACCTCCTTTGTAGATTTTTCCACGAACTATTCATACAAATGCTACTGCTTCTCTTCGGGGTATCAAAACAGGTGGATTAAAACTGCTATGATGTCGAATACAATGTATCCTTTCCTTTGACCCAGTCTCCAATTTCTTCTCTTGCCAGCTGCTCCAGTGTTAAGTTATATATTTTTCGTCGATATACCTAGACCGATATAAAGATAAACAACGCCAGATAAGTTGACATAAATTTAATTCAATGAGGGCTAATAATGATCAAACTGAGCTTTTAAAGTTGGAGAAATAAACTGATTCGGAATGTGGCCACTTGAATTTCTAACTATTCGTAATGCCCACTACTGTTATAGTGCATTAAGATAACTAATAATTTATAAGACAATCAAAGAATAATCGTTATCGTCAACACAGTTGGTTTTAGATCCTCCAACACTATAGAAGAGACATGATCGACTTGAAGCTATAGGAAGTGTGTTTCATAGCACCCGTTTACCTTGCCCTGAATTACATTACGTGTAATATAGCATTTGTGTATACACTAGCTAGTTATGTTGATTAAGTTACTGATGCCTAACAGCGCCTGAGAGTCCAATTAAATGCAATACACACACATACAACAAGATAGTGATACTGGCAGTGTTTATTGGTTATAATAAATCAGTGCTTGATGCTTCTAAACCTTTACTCATAACCAATTTTTATTATCATCATCAATTACTTGCTGAAACCCTCGGTCTTGAACACATTCTGACCCCAAATTTATACTTAGTTTACACTTTCATAACAGTTTTGTCCTTTTGGAGCCATTTAAAAAGTACAATTAAGGAAAGGTAATTAAAACTCTTAGAAAATGCTACAAAGAACAAAAAACAAATAAATGAAATAAGGAAAAACACCAATTCAACTAACCAGAAGCTTGTTAAACAACTACAAATATGAACAGAAGAAAGTGCAGATTAGCATTTTATTTTGGGTTAAGAAGTGGGGTGTCACTTATATCGTCTTTGCACAACTTTAAGCAACTATTATCCTAATGTAAATTTATATTGAGGAATTAATCCTTAAAGAATTAATTCTTTTAAAAACATTACTCCGGTATATGGATGTTTTTAATTAGAGCCAACTGAAAAATTCTAATGTGATAAAAGATGTATGAGAACTCTAAATGGTCTACCGGGAAAATATAATGAGTCGATTGGAGAGTTTAATGTCGCGTCGGCATGTTGGCCAAGGTAGCTCAAGGTGTTAGAGTGACTGGACGGAAACCAGAAGATCCTTGGTTCAAATCCCGGTCTTGGCATTAAATTTTTCAGTTGGCTCTAATTAATTATTATCCTATTAAATTTATAAGCAATATACGCATAAAATATAACGTATACAAATTTGGTTACCATTCAATCAGTAGTTGTTTAACCAGAATATATAGCAGTTTATCTCCCTAACGAGGTACCAGAACACTTAAATATAAAAGAATGTATTTTATGTAGCACCCTACAGAAATTCATATACATAAATAACATTATGTGATTAAACACCCCGCGCTGCCCATGGTTTGATGGTTTATCTCCGTAGATTGCACTTGCCGAGTAGCTTTCAATTTCTTTGCGGACTTTTAAAATATCTTAAAAGACACTCAAATAGTTATTTGAAACTCTCCGAGCACTATATAGTTAAATGTAACAAAAATATCCACAAAACACTGCAGAAACACGGTAATAGCCTCAAATATCGTAGCTCGTAACCATTATTTCTCGCTAATACAGCTGACTTCATTCGAAGTTAATATAACCTTGTTTATTCACATCAAACACAAAACTGAGGCGCCTAAAATCAAAGACGGAATTTCGCCATTTTATCGAAACTGAGTTAAGAATCGATCTATTTCATATTTGGCCTGCTCTTTTTAAATCTCCAGTCCGTTTGTTCCCGAAATGGACCTTTATACGTATTTTCACATTTGAAATATATAGTTAGTTTCAAAACCGGATGCCCGCCTTGGCAGCGTGGTGGTAGCATGTCTGCCTCACGTTCAAGAGGTCCCGAGTTCGAATCTCGGTCAGGGTGATTTACCTGGATAAGGTTTTCTCTGGGGTTTTCCCTTATCTTGATAGACGAATGTCGGTTAACTCTAAGCTCTATGACCCTGGGCTCATTTGAGCATTATTTCACCCATTCCATTCATCGTCCGATATGACTTAACGTTGCAGGACGTAAGTTACAAAAATCGGACACCTCCATGCTCAGTTAGTATCAAAAATGGACATGGCCGTTTGAACCAATCAAATCGCTGGAAATCATTGGAAACAGTCATGGCTTCCAGTTTATGGCTACATTTTGACGTGATTGTGGTCTTTAAGTTTGCTCGCATACTTTACTGAAGTACAACAGTTTTGGAATAACTTTAAGCTTAATATGGAGCAAAATACATTGGAAAGTATGTGTCAAAGTGAACCAACTAAAACTTGTGGATGTGGCAAAGTTGCTAGCCAAGCATTTCGGAAGTGAGTGGAAGCAGAAACCCTATCTTAAGTGTATTCTGATATCATTCAAAGTTGTGGTGAAAATGACACTGAAAATACCGTTGAATATGACTGCTCTGAAAACACTTGCACTTAACCAGACATTTTCTGCACAGAAATACACTAACAAGAATGGAAAGTATATGGTATATAACAAAATTAAAAAGAAACATATGTTTCTCATTTTGTAATGCTGTAACTGAAGCTATTATAATAATTCTAATAAAACTCTAACATTCATTGCATTCAATCACAATTCACTTCCTTAACCTGGGAATTATTTTTTTTTTTTTTTCAAAAGCAGACACTTGCATCTATGTTTCAAAAATGGACATAAGCCAAGTTTAGTTTCAAATGCCCACATTGCATATTTTACACTGATTTTATAGTGTATTCAAACAATATTTTAAATTGAAGACCTTTATTATTGTGCTACTAGAACTGCAAACACGTCACGCAAATTTTCAGGTTAACAAAATGAAGCTGTAATAGTAAAACTAAATACCTCTCTAGAGAAAAAGGACAGTAGCTATTGTCCATCTTTGAAACTAGGCTCTTCAACTATTTAATGAGAAAACATGAGAAAGTCAAAACAAAAGAACGACTAAATTTGACTTGTATTACTTCATGATCGAGGTCAGAAAGGACATAAACAAATATTTCCTGAACTCGCTGTTCCTTTTGTTCAGTGATGCGAGTATTGGTAGTGTTTTGTTTTTGTTGATTTTTGTGTTATATCTACGTCGTTTCTATAACACTTCTTATAAATATTCTGATGATGGGAGCGATGTACGCTCCCAAAACGTCGATTTCTATTCGTCTTCTCACGTGGCTTGTTTCCCGAGTATAATTTGAATATCGCTGTTTCTTTGTTATTTAGCGAGACATGAAGAAAATGGTTTTTCCTATATTGGCAATGTTCGACCTACGATTTCCATTGTCAAAGATTGTGAACTATTGTAGTCCGTGTATAGAGCTAGTAACTAAGGGTGTGACATGGAGTTATATTTCTATTTCTAAGCTAGATAGTAATTTTCGCCTTGTCAAAGGTTATCCGTATCTAGTTTTGTTGAAATATGTGTAGCGGTGTAGAAGTACGAGGGTGGGTCAAAAAATAATAACTCCTATTTTTTTTTCCTTAAATAAGTAAGTTATGTGAAAAATTTGAATTTGGCGCAATTCCTCAAACCTTCTTCTCCAATCACCTGCAGTAGTACCTTCTAAGTCAACAGGTGGCAGCACTGCATCCCCTTGCAAAATGGCTGACATCGACATTCGTATGTGACAGCGTTCTATGATTGAACTTTTGATCTCGGAAGGTGAAATGCCAATTCGCATTCGCGAAAGGCTAAAAAATGTGTATGGTGATGCAACGGTAGATGTCAGCACTGTTAGATGATGGGTTCGTCGCTGTAACGAAGCTGAAGGGCAAACGCCTTTGGCAGATGAAAAGCGAAGTGGCAGGCCGATGACTGCAGTGACTCAATGCAACATTCAGCAAGTCGATGGCATCATTCGTGGTGATCGCCGGGTAACAACAGATGAATTGTGTCGCATTACCTCCCTCAGTAAAGTCAGTGTGATCGATTATTCAACAACTGGGTTACTCAAAAGTTTGTTCACTTTGGGTACCAAGAATGTTAACCGCCCAAAACAAAGAAACAACGAAAACAATAGCCTCCGAAAACTTTCAGCGCTTCAATTTGGAGGGATAGGAGTTTATGTAAAAAATTTGTTACTGGAGACGAAACGTGGGTTCATTTTTTTGAACCTAAAGCAAAGAGGCAGTCAATGGAATGGCATCTCACAACGTCACCGAAGAAAAAAAAATTCAAAACTCAGCGGTTGGCAGGGAAAGCTATGGCGACAGTGTTTTGGGATGCAGAGGTTGTGCTTATGATTGACTTTTTAGAGTAGGGATTCACAATAAATTCTGTCCAATACGTCAGAACTCTCAAAAACTGAAAGAACCTCTTCGCCGAGTTCGCCCCACAAAAACTATAGCGGATGTTCTTCTTTTGCATGACAATGCAAGACCACACACCAGCCGTTACACCACTGCAGAAATTGAGAAATTGGGGTGGCAAGTTTACCTCAGCCCCCATACAGCCCTGACCTGGCACCATCAGACTTCCATCTGTTCGGGCCACTAAAGGAAACTAATTGTGGGATTCATTTTGAAGATGAGGAGGCTGTGAAAACGTCCGTACGTCAATGACTTAGGAAGCAAGAACGTGTGTTGTACCACACTAGAATACATGCCCTAGTTAAAAGATGGACCTAAACTGTGGAAAAGGACGGAGATTATATTGAATAGTGACAAATTAATCGTCAATGTTTTAGTTTTCAGTTATGTAAATTGGATTACATTTTCTTGGCAACTGAAAGAGAAAAAAATAGGAGGCATTACCTTTTGACCCACCCTCGTATATAAGGACTATACACTTATACATTCAAATATACACACGCACACACTGACTTTTATAAGTATGAAGATTAACAGATGTCTTCGTTTAGTCACCAATGCCCCATGGTATGTCAGAAATACCATTAATCAGTCAGATCTCAACATTCCAGAAGTAACAACAGTCCTCAATACAACTTATAAAAGACTCCAAATCGTTCGACCATCACAGCAACTATCTGGTTAAGCATATTCCTGCCAATTACCCACCAGACTGACGCGGTCCGTGTAGGGCAGGACCAACAAAAATAATAATAATTAATAATAACAATAAAGAATTAACAATAATGCCAATAAACCTAATAACACACAGGAACATTCAGGCTATAAGCAAAAATATCTAAAGTCTCCGAACATTCTTTGACACTCTGGTTCCCACACCCTAACCGAACCGGAAACATTACCTATTGTCTGACTTAGCCCAAGACAGTGAGAGGCACCTGTCCTTTCCAGTCAGGGATCCTTCTTAGAATTCGCGAATGTGATAACCACAAAAGGCTGCAGGATTTAGCCTGGACACTTGCAAACGTGAGCTGGCATAATGTATCTCACCCTGAGAAAAGAGAAAGCTATTTTTAGATTAGGTTCAAAACTGGAATGTTCGAGCATTAATCGTAAGTGGGGGATAGTTGCCAGCCAATAGAAAATTAATATTTGGTCACGAGATTTTATTACAAATTCCAAAAGTACCTAGAGAGGGGGAAAGCCAGGAGATGGCGGATCCGTGATTTTGATAGCTACGACACTCTCTCTCGGTCGGGGCATAGTGAGGTCGCGTCGTACATAGCAGTGCGGCAAGACTACCTCGAATACACAACACATGGATCCGAGAGTTTGATACCAGAAACTCTCTCTCTCTCTCGGTCGGGTGATAGTGGAGTCACGATATACATATAAGTGCGGTAGGAATACACCGAAAACACAACACGTGTAAAGAACTCTATCGTTACTGCCAAACACATCACACGAGTCTACGAACAGCGACCTTCCTGATGGCAAGTCAGGAACCTCATTACAATTGTGAATAAATTGATCATGGAACAGTCGAGGTGTTTTCTTCGCTAATCACAGCACACCCAGTCAGGACGTATCCCAGACCCTGGGACAGAAGAGAGTCCATTCAGAACGATCCCCGAGTAAAACCCTGACCTGTCCAGTAAACCTCCTACATCCGTAACCCTCAAACGTCACCTTCCCTACTGTATGAGGCGTTGAGTGCTGGAAGGACTCAACCAGGTTCCTAACGGGCGACTACCGCCACAAGACCCAAAAAGCAGAAAATTAAAATGGAAAAAGCACTCATATTTAAAACGTATGTAACACTAGCTAGAATTTAAATTACTGTGTAATCGGGACTACCATCTTCCAAGTTGTCTGCCTAAAATATGATCACAACTGTAATATTATATATACAATAAATGTAAGACATTTATTTTTAAAAAATGAAGATTGTCATTAATATCCCTATTACAACCATCATGGCACGTTTCTATAACGCCGTGGTAGCGTGTCTCCCAAATTTGTATCTTGGTCAGGGTGAGTTACCTGGATAAGGCTTTTTCCGGAGTTTTCCCTTATCCTGAAGAATTAATCTCGGGTAACTTTAAGCTCTAGGTACCCTGGATTCATTTAAGTATTATTTCGCTCATTTCATTCATCGTGCAACATGACTTGCGAAGGAGCACGTTAATTAAAAAACGCTACCATAGATTATTACATTTCCATATCTCATAATCTGCATTTCTGTAAATCACTATCGATACTGTCTCAATTTCGGTAGATTCGGGCTTCAGCTTCCAATTGCCGAACTTGGAATTTTTTGTGATTTTCAGGGATTTTCAGTGGATTATAGACATACCAACATTAATTTTCCACACTTTCTTCTCGGGCAGCCAGCCAGGTGAAAAGATGATTAGATATCAACGTTTCGGGAGTGTGCATCTCTCCCATCATCAGGATATTTATAAAATGTTATAACAACAAACGTATCACTGGATATAACACCAATATAAACAAAGACAAAACACTATCAAAATTCCATTACTGAACAAAAGACTGTTTTCAGTAAATTAAATGTCAGGTCAGGAGATGGCGTTAGTATAGAAAAGTAATTGGATCAAAGAAACGTAACTTCCTAACTTGATTATAAAGCTGTATTGATCTTTGCTTCCTAAAACGACGGATTTCCATTTTTAAGGACGGTTTCCAATAGGAGCTGAACTGAAATCCAGCATCACGATTAAGCGTGCTCCTTTCAGAGGAAATCGCCAAAGCCTCCTTAATTCCCCGCTTTCAGTAACTGTTGCATATTGCCAAGATGGTCGTCTCCCTAAAATTATCTCTATGGTCGTTATCAAAACAATGCTCTGCCAGCCCAGACTTCTCAGGTTGCATTAAACGAATGCTCCGTTCATGTTCGATTATTCTAGTAGCGATGGTCCTTCCGGTTTGCCCTATATACGGTGTCCCACATTCACAGGGAATGCGGTACTCTCCCGAAACTTGGAAACTCCCTAACCAAAATTCGAACTCGAGGCCTGTTGAACGTGAGGCGTTAGGGCAATCTGAACGAACCTCAACTGTAAACACACATGTACAAAACTTAACTCCCAAAACGATAAATTAGAAGCCTGCAGTCATTTTCTCTGGAGAACGTGTACTAAGACACATTTCATAGCTGAAAATGGACTTAATTAAGACGTTAAAAGAGCAGCAGAGCGCATTAAATAACTATGCCATGCAGGCGGGCAGAGATTTTTGTCCGAGCCGGTTAAGCGAGCAGTAAAACACAGCGTAAGTTGAATATATCATCCTTATGCTTTGGAATCATCCGAGAGAGAACGCAAAACCAGAAAGATATACGCACATGTGAGGTAAGACAGGGCAGTCATATATATGATAATAAAGGAAATGTGACTGTAATAATTTAAAAAGAATGTTACTTAAGCCCAAGTGTATTTCCTTTCCCAAGAGAGAACAAAACATCTCAAAGAGATATCAAAACTAAAACTCTGTTTTAGTATTCTACTGAAGTCCATGACTTTGTCTGCTCCTTTTGTATAAAAGCCTTCTTCGTTACACCTTCATTACATCTATACACCTACGTGTAGCAACAGCTGCTTCAATCACCTATGGCTCTGACTTGGGTGTCATGCTGTTATGTACACATTTATCTTAAATACAGTTTACGGTAATTTTTATGTTTCTTAATTTAGGGACACTTTTCTATGAAACCAATTAGGCTACATCGGCGAAAATTTTATAGGTCATTTCTCAGTTAAAGAACTACTGATTGCACCTCAAATTTGTAATCATAATTTAATAACTTATATGGTTGTAAAATTTAGCATGTATTCTGTGTCCATAACGTACACATTTTGGGGGCATATATTTTCAAATGGAGGAAGAAAATTTAGGTGGAAATTAATAAGTACTGCAAGTATTAAAGCATATAAAAAGATCAGTAAAATAATTTAGAGTCTTAGAATAAAATTGTAGCGAATATTTTATGTTGTTCTTGTGGCATCTAATAGCTGTGTTTCGGTGTGATGGTTTGGATGCCACATTCAAGACATCCATAGAGTAAAAAAGTCACTTGAATTTATAAAATTCTATTGCTTGTATTAACTTTCTTTTAAACAAACGACTAGCAGAGACTACATTGTTGCTATGCTAAACATATGAGCGGCAGTGTAATATAAAATTCTTCTGTGCATTTAACCACAGAACATATACTTATAGAAGTGGACCTCCCATGTTAATAGTTGGCAGCACGAGGTGATCGCAGCGCCCCTATTTTCGGGTGGCAAACTAAAATCTCCTGTTGCCATTTCTCCTATCTCAGCTTCACCCCTGTGCATGTAACCATCGCTGAATACGGACGTGTGTGTCTGTCCGAAATCTTGCAGAGTTTTTATGAATGCATTTAGTGTTCATGGTTTGCGTGTGTCCGCCAGTATATTAAATAGCTAATGCATTAGGCATTCTTTAAGAATGGACAACTTTACGATTATTTGTAAAGTATAGGAGAAAGTTGATTCAGTAATTCTAATTGAAAACTGAATTGTATCGACTAAAAGAAGAATTATTTTGTAAAGTATCCTCAATAATTTCAAAATATTTTGTTATAATTAAAACATCAGTTTGCAAAGGAAATAAATCTAATGAAGAGTAATTATTTCACTATCCCAAAAGATTATATTATTTCTCCGTTTCGGGACTACGACCCTGGGTGCGGAGATCATCGCTCGAGAGCAGCTGTAGTGAACAATAATTCTGCAAGAACTTCACCAAAGGTGAGAATCCCATCATGAAACACCTTCATCACCCAAAATAAACCATTGCAAAATACATTTGAATACCACCATAACACTAACAATTTTCAAATTTGTAGCATAGCCTTTTGGCATACAAACGTTATTTTACATGGATTTAAGTACATATTGCTGTATTCAGTGTCAAGGTTTCATGTCATTATGACAAATAGTTGTTGAGAAGGTGAAAATCAAACTCACAAATACCCAGTGTCCTTAAACACACATATATTCATAAATACCCAGTGCTAAAATCACGCGCAACCTTTTACTTTTGTAAAACAAATACTTTTATACACAAATATAACAATTTGTAGCTTAAAACTTCACTTATCTTATAAGAAATGATGATATTTTTCTTATAAATTGCCCTGGGTCGCAATTTCATGTAAAACTTTTACACATTCTCAGCCGGAAACAAAGTTGTCGTCATCGTTACAAACGCTAGATGTTAATATTTTCGCGGAAACGCACATAAAAGGTTCGCGCGGAGGTAAACGCGGCTTGTTTACACAAAGGAAGTGATGGAGATAACAATCGGATAGTGTATCACTGAGATAAGACTTACCAGCACAGGTAAGTGAGGTAAATGGAAATTTCTAGTGACTTCTTGACTGATAGAGATTATTCGGTTTCTGGTTCGTTTTAGAAATGTCTAGAATTTATGAAGGAGATGTATAAGAGATTGTGAAACGTCAGCGGACAGCTGTAAAACGAGTGAGTCACGAGAGGTAAGCAGAGAACAGCTGAGTGTTGTAGCGAGAGCTGATGTTGTAAACTGATCGGTGTTTGTTATTGTCATCGACCTTGGAAGATTGTGTTGTATATGTGATGTGAACAGTTTATTTCTACGGAAACAAAGAATATTTAGAATTTCGGCAAATTGGACTTTTAATTCTACGAACCCACAAAGTCACAATATGTTCTGTTAGTACTACCAAAATCTGAAAATAAAACAAATTTAAAAACAGAATCGAGTGCCGATGTTTGTTTTCTAAAATAAATACATTTTCCCAAACCATTAAATCTATCGGACCATTTAATTGTTTCAATAATTTAACTTCTGGATTTATTTCATGGTTAAATGACCAAAACCAACTGATTTACCCTTGATAGTTGTTATTACTTTTCGTACGTGTATCACAGAGTTTAGGAATGTCACCTTTCCATTTACAATTGCAATTAAATACCTTGGGAATTGGTTAATAACGATGATTGTGATCCCAACTCTACGAGAACATCAAAGAGAGAAATAATCATAAAATGTCAGCTATTCACAAAGGACATTCGTTTTATAAAAGTAATCAGTTTTATCATTAGAATTTGGATTGTTCAGCAACAGCATAAGTAATTAATTTCAATCAGAGCTGTTACCTTAAATCAGGGTACTTTTACTGTTTTGTGCTACTGTCCGTGGTATATTGACAGAGCTCTTCAATCGAAATGTGATTTAATTTTCCACGTATCGCTCATTTCTCTTTTTAATTTCTTCTCTGCGTACTTACAGTAAAATATCGCAGTTTGACCCAAACATTCGATGCAGAGATTTTAGTCAAGATACACGTTTGAAGGTTTCTGAATCCAAAACAAATAGCTCTTAGATTTAGCAAAACGAAGATTAAATCTCCCACCACAAACTACCGTTTATATAGAACACTTCCAAAAATGATAATTGTCTCAAACAATGACTTTAAAGATTTTTATTCAAATACAGTAGACATGTTTATGGCAAATTAATGTTGTATCTTGAATTATCTTGGGAATATTTTATCAGTCCTCTTAATTCCATGAACCATAAAGTCATGCGTGGAAGGCATTACATTTCGTAATGACAATATTGAAAAAGGGGAGCGCTAGGTCCAGGGAAATTGCCTACAAGGCCTTAGTGCGGCCAGTCATGGAATATGGAGTAGCATGCTGGGACCCGTATAGAGCTAACCAAATCGATCCATTAGAAAAAAATAAAGAGGAGGGCAATAAAATTCATAAAAAGAGGCAAGTATTTTGGGCCTATAAAAGGAGATGAGACTAAATGGGAGGAATTAAGAATTAGGCGTAAAAACATAGGTTGGCAGCATTATTCAAAGCTAATACTGGTGTAAAGGCATGGGTGGACGTTAGTGTTAGAGAATCCGGATTATTATGGACGAAACGATCATAGGTATAAAATTAAGGGTAGAAGATACAGAACCGACGTAGGAAAATTTTCTTTTGTCAATAGAACCATTGAAGAATGGAATGAATTGCCTGTAGCAGTCTTTCAGGGCTGTCCCCTGTCGCTGAAGAAATTTAGAAAAAATCTAGATGGTTTATAGTTTAACTTTTGAATTATAATGGTATATAATATGTAAATAGAGAAGTAATTAGATTAGTTTTAAGTGACTAAAGTAAAATAATATCATGTTTCTATTGTTTACTGTATTATTGTTGTAAATCTAGTATATGTAATTTGATCTGTATTCTTAACTCTGCCACCGGGTAGTACCCAATTGCAGTCAATAAATACATACATACATACATACATACATGCACTGTTACTCTTCGAGGTAAACAGAAAAGCAAACAATTGCCTCTCTGGACTCTCTTCCAACACACCGCTAAGGGTACAACAGTTTTGTAGTGTGTTCATTCTCAGTTTCATTTCTACAAGTGATCAAGTACGTATGGAAGAAAACTGTGAACTTTGGTGAGTTTTAAAACATAGTTTGTATGTAAACAAATTCTGTAAAATGAGTTCTACACGTAAGACATCAATGGAGAAAAAAAATTAAGGTGAAGAACACGAAAGAACAAACGAACAGCTAAAGAATTAACGGTGTTGTTCAAAGTGAGGAAAACTTAAATTTATGGTACTTTGAAAAAATAAAAATTACAGAGGAGTGGTTAAGGAGAACAGCAGGGCATATGAAATGCAACACAAAATCTACAGCTAAATCGTGCTGTGTTCGAGTGGTTTGTTAGTGACTGCGCTAAAGGAATTCCCATTTTTGAACCATTGCTTCAGATTCAAGCTTTAGAGACATTAAGAAAACTGGACAAAGACAATTTCAGAGCTTCCAATGGATGCCTCGAGAGTTCCAAACATCGCCATAACATTGTTATGAATGCTCGGTGTGATGAAGCAAATGATGTTGATATGTAGACAGTTGCAGATTGGAAAGGTAAAATTGAAAATAGATAAACTAAGTGATATACTACAATTATTGTATGTAAGTTGAAAATATATTACATAATATGCATCAATCTATTATTATTTTAACTTTATTCTATATTATTCATGCACTGTAAACCTGTGTGACTGTTTCGTAATTTCTTTTCATTGAATCACAACTCTGTGTAAGTCAGAAACCTGTGTAAACGGAAAGTAAATACCATAACCATCGCGTTCCATTTTAGAGAAGCTTTTACTGTATAAGAGTAGTAGAAGAACACGATAGATATTATCGAAGTAAATACTCTTTGGTTATACTGGCTTATTTACATTATTTTCAAATCCATATGTTAATTTATTATACATATATTTGTAATTTACGTCCTCCAACGCTGTCATATCGGACGATGAGTGGAATGGGTGAAATGATGCTCAAATGAGTCCAGGGTCCATAGAGCTTAGAGTTACCTGACAGTCGTCTTTCAGGATAAGGGAAAACCCCGGAAAACCCCTTATCCAAGTAACTCACCCTGACCGAGATTCGAGCTTGGGACCTCTTGAACGTGAGGCAGACATGCTACCATCTACGCTACCAAGGCGCGCTTATTGTATATTGCTTTACATAAAACTAAATTAGACATGCTTGGTACATGGTAGGGTATGAGTATTGTTAAAACTTGTGTATTAGTGCAAAACGTAAATCAATAACGTTTCTGACATTCTGGGTCATTTATTTGCTTTAAGATTAATTAATGCTGAACGTCCTTTAACCGGTTAGGTAACTTATCAGACCATGAATGAAAGGGATGAAATGATGCTCAAATGAACCCGTGGTTTAAATGGCTTACATTCGTCTTTCAGGATAAGAGAAATCCCCTAAAAAGCCTCATCCTGGTGTCTCACCCTAACCGAGATTCGAACTTAAGACAGACACAGAGACAGACATATTACTCTAATACCTTAACGATATAATTTGTCATTAATAAGTAGTTTGTTCCTATGAAATAAAAAATGGAAAACACGCATGCATTTATGACCTAGCAATAGCTTAAATATGACATAAAAGACAAAAATATGACCTTTATATCTTATATATTAATCATATTATATTACTTGACATTAAACTTTAATTATCAACTAATAATTGTTCATGCATAAACATTTGAATCGTTTCTGCAGAAAAAAAGATATTTTCTACCTCTTAATTCAGCCCGTTATTGAATCTGTAAGTTTAAAAAGTCCTAAATTAGAGAAGAATAATTATGGTAACTTAAGAAAAGAATAATTATGAGAAATGAAATATTCATAACTGGGTTCAGTTTTCATCAGAAGCAAAATTATATTAAACGACAATGTGCATGTTTAGATTGTCAAATTGGAAGTCTTTTCTATTGTCAGACAGAATGTTCTTATATTGCCAAAACAATGTTCCGCATCATATAGGAGGATATTTGAAGTAAGTTAATTCATCTGGGGAAAATGGCGGCTCAGAATATTCAAACGTTGCCCACAAAGAATGTCAGTCAACTTGGAAAGGATAGTATAACCTACTTTAGATATCAATCTTTGCAGCTTTGCAGTCATTTATTTAGTCATCTTTCTTTTGTTCGCTTTAAATAAATTTTAATTTCTTCCACAATTTTAATACACACTAACCGAAATTCCTACAATTTCTAGGCGGTTAATCGGACCTGATATTCGATTTAATTTCAATATTATATATGCCAAATTTGCTGCCAAGATCGGTGCAGAAAATGCATATTGCACAATTTTAATGGATGACGAATTAGAGGAATCAAAATGTTGAACTGCTTTTCCTAAGCAATCATAATTGGTTTATTTCTAATTGGCTGCTGACTGCAGTCCTCAAAACACTGCCTGAATACGGGAATTAGAATTCTCTCGTTCGATAATAAATATCTCGAACATCTCAGCAGCATCTGCATCAGTCCCAAGCTTGCTCGGCAGAACTATGAGAGCATCAGGGTTTGGTTAGGTACTCTAAAATACGACACTTAAAGCTTTATAAATAAAGATTTGATTGCTTTAAAACTTGATATTAGATGTTCAAAATATGCTGATTACATATATAATACTATTTCACTTGTTACGAAACAAATATGTTCATATTACTGCAGATTTCTTAAGAAGTTAAAGAGATGGAACGCTACATATGTCCGTTCTCGTTGCCAGCCAGACACGAAGTGAACTGAAGTGATGCGGCAAACGGTTCGGTGCTTTAGTTCATAATCTGTCCGTTAAGCAACCACTGTTTTCAAACCAATACTCATTTATCTTTCTGACTATGTTATTTACTATTTATATTCTCATTATTATATATCTCTCTTATTCTATTATTAATTATAATATATAAACGTCTCTTTTAATCTGTCTCTAAAACTGTATCCCATTTATTTATTGTAGCGTTATACTGATGATATCAAATAAAGTCTCTTACTACTAACACCCAGTTAATTTCAGTGTCAGACCACAATATGGCTTTATCATGAAAATAAGCATAAATATAACCATAGATCTGAAAAAGTGAGAATATGACTTTTAAGACCCAATAAATGAGGTGTTATAGGAATCCGCCCCTTAGTCTTAACTAGGGCCCGGAAGTTGACCTAAAAATTCTCTAAAAATGACCTATAAAATGTAAAAAAATGACCTAACAAAAATTAACAATTTTTTTCGTAATTATAAATTAATAACTGTCACAGACAAATAATGAACATGTGGTTCGAATAACCACATTTTAAAATTAAATTTCTTAGTAAATAATGCAATTATTGCTACTAAATAATAAATAAATTCAAAATTTATCAGGTCATTTTCAATTTTATGAAACAATAATAAGTTACTGTACCCATTAGCGAAAACATACCTTACTTAGTGTTGCAGTACACCACCATGGTCATCTTCAAGTTATCAAAAGTAAAGGAACGGCGATTGTCAGCCAAAACTGTTTTATACTTTGAGAAACCTCTCTCCACTTTCACAGATGTTACGGATGTATACTTGAAAAACATTTTGCCACTGCTTGTTTCCCGTAGGGGAGGGAACCTGTCCCCTTCAGCTGCCGAGGTGCTGACGCTGCGGACCCTTAGCAATAGTGGTAACTCTGACGTTACCAGAGAAACCTCGGGCCGAACTGCTGAGCCCCTCCCGTAGGGGAGTTGTTCGGATTGGGTTGGACTCGAGGGGGCAGTGTGTTCCCGACACCCACGGGGAATTGGGTACCTCCGGTCAGGCTACGGCCGCCTGGAGGGGGTAGAGGGTTGCCTAATAAGTCCCTGCAGAGCTAGTAGAAAGTGTGCTAGATCACCAGGAGGCCCCACCGAGGTTGTTCGGTAGTCTTCCCTGCGGGGTTGACGCGCGTAAGTGGCGTATCCACTTCCATCCCGTCTTGTCATTGTGCTCAACGGGGGGAGGCTTTTTAAGAAATCAGGTATTTCCCTATGGAAAGAGTCCCGGAGTATCCATCGCTCCCGGGTAGAAGGAGGCCCGGATCCTAGGTCCTACGGGTCCAGGAGTAATGGAGGTAATAACTCTGCACTTAACTGTCACTGCCTGTTAAATCCTGTTCAAAAATATCAGTTCTGAAGTTTTCTTCTGGCACGATATCGGCTTACATAATATGAAATTTTAATCACAGATTATTTTAAAATAAAACCAAAAAGCCCATGGATCAGGGTCAGGTCTGCCACGGGAATCAAACTTGGGTTTCCCGAATGTGGGTTACAGATGAAAATGTTCAATAAATTCGTGAAAAAAAAGAAAATGACCGGAAAATGCATCTAAATGTTAAAAAATGACTTTATTATAAAAATGTGAAAAAATGCATTTTTATGACTTATAAAAACCACATATATCTAACGTATTTGTTCCAGAATGCACTTAATTTCCAGTAATCATCGCCTGTGACTACTCAGAAAAAAGATAACTTATCCAAATCCAGGCCCTAGTCATAACTATGACAGACGCGAGGCGGATTTATTTAAGGGGACTCCAGATACGTAGTAAACCAACTGCATCCAGCATCCTTCACCAACAGCGGACTAACTACTCCAGAGTAGCACTGGCAGTGTCGGTGTGATGTCAGCTCACACAGCTGTAAAAGAGTTCAGCGTGTGACGTCGCCGCGCTATGTACTGCTGCGTTATTTTGTTATTAACATCAGATATGTTTCCTGCATTCTATATACCTCATGCCTCGGACTATTTTACCAGCTTGAAGACACATCAGAAATCCTCCAAGAATATGTCACCCCATTGAACTTAGAACCTCACAAATATGAACCTCCAAAGTTACCACAGAACCCTCGGATAGGAGATGGTGTTTAGTTGTGTATAGTAAGTTGCCCACATCTTTATAATTCAGTGCACTAATTGTGCTTACGCCACATAACTTATTTCCCTCCTATCAACAGTATCATAGTGCTTACCAGTCAACCTATTATTCACGCAATGTAACAAAATGATTTAACCAAGCTGAAATGAGTTTACAAAAACATATAAAAGTATAGAAAATAATTTTCTTGTGCAATTAAGGATTGTTTATACACCGCATAATCATATTTTTATATATACACAATTTTACAATTTCAGGCTGTACAACATTCAAAGTACGCATAGAAAACGAATTATTCCTGAGTTTATACTTCGAAAACGAAGATTACAACAAAATAAAAATAATACATTTCACATTTTGCGCAAAAAGTTACAATTTTCTTACTTCGTTTAAGCTGTTGACACAGAGAATACTTTGTCTCCAAATTCTGTTCCATACTTCCTTGTATAGGGGCTCGTAGTCATTTGTTTTATTCTCTTTATGTGCCCTATATCCAGCGTTCTGACAGTAATCTCATTTCCCTCAACTTTTAGAAAGTAGTGTTAGGGCAGGAGAGAATTAGGATGATTAGATTCCCGAAAAGGGCTGATATTAAGTGCTCTGAGAGGTTGAAATTCATCTGGAGGGAAACAAACAGCACAGAAGAGAGAGAATTGCGGCCATAAACTCTGAGCCAAGGCTTACCTCGATGAGACAGCTGAAAATCGCGCTGCGAAGATGTTCCACCACAGCCAACTCCTGTAATGTTACAAAACAGTGGCTTGGATCACGGAAGGTTTCCTCTTGATGACGTAAGCTTTAATAACCTGCCAGTGGTTCTGCATACTGCGGGTGTTGTGGGTAATAATACTCTTAGACTTGCGAGATATTACATAGAGTATGCGATGACATAGTGTAACACATCGGAGCTGATTTAGTTTCACAACAATAGATCAAATAATGTCAGAATTGGAAAGATTGAGTCAGACTGAAAAATTGAATGTCATAGCCGGGATTTGAACCACGGATCATCTGGTCGTCCTCCAGCCGCTCTAACCCTTGAGCTACTATGGCCAACGTGCCGACATGACATTAAGTTCTCCAACTGACTCGTGTTTTTTTCCGGTAAACCACTTAGGAGTTCTCATAAACACATGAGACAACTATCTTAATGGCGACTTACATCGTGTAAGTACTTTAAGGCCCGGGCTTTATAGTTAACCACTATTAGGTCAATTAATGGAAATTAATTTAGTTAATTAATTAAAATTGAATTAATTCAATTACTTTCCATTAATTGTACCTAATAGTGGTCCGAGCTATAAAGCCCGGGCCTTAAAGTACTTACAGCATACTAAGTCGCCATTAAGGTAGTTGTCTCATGTGGTTTACCGGAAAAAAACACGAATTAGTTGGCACGTTGGCCATAGTAGCTCAAGGGTTAGAGCGGCTGGACGGAGATCAGAACATCCGTGGTTCAAATCCCGGCTATGGTATTGAATTTTTCAGTCTGACTCAATCTTTCCATACTTTAGCCTACACACGGCTAGTGTGAAAGAACATGCAGCGGCTATTAAACCAACACGTGGTTGATCTGTCGTCTCGTCGCTGCTTGGTAGAATGTGGAATACTATTACTCCACGTTCGATTTCGCTGTTACGAGCGAAATGCTGCTTCTCGTTGTTTTATTTTCCTCAGCTGCTCCGCATAGATCTTAAACTCGGCCAACAGCCACTGGACCAACCTCCTTCGACGAGAGTTGCTACGCAAGTGTCCTCTTCCTCTACCAGTTTCAGCGCGAATCTTAGCGTCCCCACGCCAAGTGAGCGCCCTTTCACTTTTCTTAATCGATCAGGTTTTGCAGAGCAGTTTTCCGGGAAACCTGCTCTCGGGGAATGCTAAAATATCTGGCCGCTGACCCTTACTACCTGCTTGAACATTTTCATCCCGTACTGACACTTTTAGAACCAAACTAAGCCAACACTAGATGTACCTTTTTAACATGGACTGATTTCCAAATTATATTATTTTAATATTCTGTGTATTTACAGTTTCGGCTTCAAACAATTAATGTCCAATGTCAGAATTATCACTTTTACTTACTGTACCAGGTAGAGGAAGTGTGCCGATACTTCACCGGAAATGCATGTTTAAGGCCCATTAATACAAAAGTAATTGGGAAAATATGTATGTATGTGAACATTACATCGCAAAAACAAAACAATGCATGACTACGGAGCTTGGTATTTGATTTACCTAAGCATCTAAGTTATCACACAAAGATTTTCAAGAAATCCCCACACTTTCAAAGTATTCTTTATATGGAAACGTTTCAGATACCTTTATTATCTTCTCAAATATTATATTATAATATTAAGTGAAAATTGTTAAAATAAACTAGCAGATGTATTGAAAATATCGAATGTAATGTAAATTCAAGAATTAACGTACAGCAAATGATGTCAGGCGGAAAGGATTTTGTGAACACAAGCTGTCCAAGTGATGATTTCAAATTAAAAAATTGTAAATTTATTTTAGGCCTCTTTTCCTCTCCAATGCTGATGTTAGGGGTCGCTTGGGGTCCCTCAGAGAGAAGGAGTCGAAGGATATTGACCTGATGAGATCAGGCACAACGCCTGGGATGAATGAATGATGGTGCGGGAAACCGGAGGACCCGGAGGGAAGCCTCCTCAGCGCCATGGTGTCCACCACAAATCCCACTTTGTGGTCGCCTGGGATCGAACCCGGGGCACCTAGCTAAGAGCCAAGCGGTCTAACCACTCAGTCATGGTGCGGCCATATTGTAATATTATTTTAAAGCAATATCTCAAGAAAATTAATTATTTAATAAAATAAGCACAGTGCTACATAATAATTACATAATTAAAATAACATTTTGACAATATAAAGTAATAAACACGGCTAATAGTTCGAGAATCTTACAGATTTTCAACAGCAATACGAAATGCAGTAAGCCATTTTTTGTAAAACTCCACACAGTGATTCAGTCCAGTTTTTCAAAGAACACAAGTGTACCAGAAGATGAGATATAGTTAATAAGTGTTTCTTTATTAGGGTAATATGACCATATAAAGTGCATAATAACTTTTAAGTTACTAAATACACGGAATAACACATAAATAATATACATAATTTATGCTTTGAGTACGTAAGTACTGTGGCATTGTAAAAAAAATTGTAAAAAATAGTTGCTCAAAACTCGAACTATAATTCAAGCTTTCTCTATATAAAACACAATAACATATGACGTAAAAACGAACAAAAGTAATTTATGAATAACATGTATTAAATATTTCCTTAAAACATTGTCGAATAACACTTAAAAATCTTACGCTAATTTTTTGTAAGAATTTGAAACTTGCACCAGTACAAACTATTTGGAAGATTGTTAACATAGTATTGATCGAATGGTTCCTATACGAGGCGTGTCCATAAAATAAGGTCTTCAAGGTGCTGGAGCCGTGAGGAACGCTATTACGCAAGATCCGGAAACACTGCCCTGTAGCTTGGTTTCACCCCCTGAAATCCCCACCATAACGAACCCATTCCAACCATTAGTCTTGGGTGGGCAGCCGTTTGCGAAGGGGCTTCCTATCACTTCCGCCGCTGAGTGTGAATTGTGTGCAGTGATACTTTTTTTTTTTTTTTTTAGTGCCAAGGGCACTACCCGCACTGAAATACATTCTCAGTTTATACGAAGTCTATGGGCCACAGAGTGTGCACGTTAAAAACGTGCGAAAGTGGGTCAGAGAGTTCAAAGACGGACGTACAGACGTCCATGACGAACAGCGTTCTGGTCGGCCTTCGGTTTCGGCCGAAACAGTTGCAAAAGTAGAGCAAGTAAATGCTTAAAGATTGACGTGTGACAGTTTGTGAGCGATGTAGGGGAATGCTGATGAAGGGTGTGATTTTTTATCACGACAACGCTCTTCCCCATACCGCACATGCAACGGCTGATCTCCTGGCCCAGTTCGGATGGGACATCCTCACCCATCCCTTCTACAGTGCAGACTTAGCATCTAGTGATTATCATCTGTTTCCTGAGTTGAAGTCACACCTGGGTGGAACACATTTCCAGACCGACGATGATTTGAAAAACGAGGTTGAGCGCTACCTGCGCAACTTGGCGGAAGAGTGCTATGACAAGGGTATACAAAAACTGCCACAGCGCATGCAAAAGTGCATCGATCGCAATGATGATTACGTTGAAAAATAATTGTAAGTTCCGCCTTTCCATGAATGTAACATTCATTGACAATAAACATGTTTTGTATATTAAAGAAAATTCGAGACCTTATTTTACAGACATGCCTCATATTAGTTACAAAATATACTGTTTATTATATATTTTAAAGTTGATAAATCAAACGTCGTACCACCTAAAATTTGAACACGTTGTAAGCGTACCGTCTAAATTCGTGAACCGATAGTTAGAATTAAATAAAAAAGCTAATTTTTTAAAGAAGACATTGTCAAGTTATTAAAAGTGAGATATCTTTTATATAGAAAATGAGTAGTTGTCAAGCAGTTTTTGAGATTACTCACTCAGATAAGATGTTCTCCATATCTCCATAAGCGCTTTTCGGTCTGGTTTAGACCATCTTCAGTGGGTGCTGACCAGCTACTCAACACCCATTGGTCAACACCCACTGAAGATGGTCTAAACCAGACCGAAAAGCGCTTATGGAGATATGGAGAACATCTTATCTGAGTGAGTAATCTCAAAAACTGCTTGACAACTACTCATTTTCTATATAAAAGAGCTAATGTTTATTTTTTGTTCTTAGTACTAAATTGGAATGGCAGCAGCTTTTATATTAGCCGTAAAGCTTCTTGGTATAACAATGAAGAGTTACGCGGTGTGAACCACGATCCCTGAGTGACTTTTCGTGAGTACTACATGAACATTTTTCCACTACAGCACTGATCAAACGGGATATATTTTGAAACATTATAACAAACCTATTATTTAAAGTTGTTTCTAGTATCTTCCCTGCCGCAAACCACGTTAGCGTGATATACATGGTATAACAACGAACCAGCCAAACGATAAATCATTTTCCAAGTCTTCACAATAAGCACTCTGCACGTTTTAACAAAAACGCATTAAAACTGATCAAAATAAGTTACAAATTTACACTATATAAGGCTATATATATTTGAGATCAGACCAGTAACCTGGTTGCTAAATAAATATTATTTTGTTAATTTGAATAATTTTGTAGAAAAATGAATGGTAATTATTAAACAAATCGTACTGAAATTGTGCATTACACTTAAGTTGATATTTTAAATGAGGGATGATTACGAAAATGTTTGTAGATAGGGAGAAGAAAACTGTTTATTCGTCCTTGTTTGTTATTAAGTAACTACATTGTTTTACTGGTATCAGTGAAAGAATTAGATCAATTCTACGCATTTATAAACATGTTTTAATATTAGGATTCTATGAAACTGTTTCTAGATACTTCTTTAAAGAGGATCCAATGGTTATTATTCACGTACCACATATTTAAGATATTTGGTGGCCTAGTAGCTATACCACGTTCATGATTGTACTGGAGCTGAAGGTTTCTTACTTCAAATTTGCTATTAACAAAATTGTATGACTAAATTAATTCTGATGCTTTTATTTTAAAGTAACATCGAAACAAGATGACTCTGTGTAACATATGGGGCATTCCTGAGATCTTGGGTTCCGTTTTTGCCGAACACCCATTATGACGGTTTTTTGTAGTGGTCCGTAGATGGTAGCCGAATGCTTGGATAGGCTAATCTATCACGATTAGCTTTCCATAATTTCGGTTTAATTGAGAAGTGAGATTTCGTGGCGTATGGCGGTGCAGTAAGCGTGGATATTGATCTAAGGAGAGAGCTCTCCCCGTGCATATTAGAGAGCTGCTTGATTGATGGATCACCGTCACCCTCTCTGGATAGTTCTAGCTTCGAGCTTTGAACTATTCCCGTGTCCCTGTAGCATCTTGTAGCTTTCTTTCTTTTCTTTTTTGTAGGGTGGTAGACACAATAGACACAATAGACCTACCTTATACTGTATAGTACGAGTATACCTGTATCTGCACTTTTATCCCCTCTCGCATGCGACCAACAATTGACTTTACAATGACAATGATCTGACAGTGAGAATGTGTTTATGTGCACTGCCATTGGGAAATGAGACCCTAAATTGATTTCACAAATAGAGAGCTTATTTACTGACCACATTACACCAGGGAAAATCAATTAAGTTCGTGTGTCGAGTCCGGAGAGCTGATTATGTAGATACCTACCTTGTTTGATGGGAAAGCATTCCTATCGACCTCCATATAATAATACTACTGTAGGCAGTCTTACTATTCCTAAAAAGCTTGTAGTATTTCTTTTGTTTTTTCCATGTCTACCTTCTCTTTAACAGGTTATCACCCTACAGTAGTGTGCAAGAATTACCTTTGGAGGGTCCTGAGTTTGACTACCCACTCTGGTGTTGCCGTTTTCATGTTTTTCTTTCGTCTTTAGACGAATACTAGAAGTTTCTCATCTATCATGATTTCCTTACCGTTAGTTTCAGAGTGAGGGCTATCCGGAGTCGTGACTCCTCCTCTAGACCAGGAAAACTATTTTTTCCGTGGCTTTTTCCATTAGACAATACCTTATTATTAAAGGCCGGAGGCATGTGCATTTTCCCATAGGTATACTGCACATAGACTGTACTGTTATTGCTCGTGCATGTAAACAACTGCAGATTTGTACAGCCTGACTATGACAACTGTCTCATAGCGAGAGGAAACAAAACATTCGCGTTATACTGCATCTCAACCTTACGTCTGAGTACACTTTCAAGGCAATACTTCACTATTTCACAGAGTACTACGTTATGTTGTTTTGGACATCTGCATATTTGATGGTCGTACTCAACATCTGACGTCATTCATAATGCGTGTCTACCTAACTTGTATTATTCCATGTGAGCGCACATCCCACCGGTCTGTATTACTTAGAAAAGCCCTCCCCCACCACTTAGGTGCGTCAACCCCGAAGGAAAAACTACCGAACAACCTCGATAGGGCAGGTGGTGTTCTAGCTCATCATGCTACTGTGTAGGTGTACAGGCCAGTGCCTGGGACCTTTTAGGCGTCTGTGAACGCCGTCTGGGCAGTCAGACTACCTAGACGTACCGAGACCAACCCAATGTTAACTCTCATACTGGAGCGGTTCGATGCTGCCCAACGTACTTCTAGTAACATCAGAAGTACCAGGAGTGCTGAGTTTGGAGTGCTCGTACCACAGCAGCTGAAGGTACCGAAGTCCCCTATTCCCCTTTAATTCTCATATTTCTGTTCTCCTAGATTTCGTGATTTAGATTTACTAGAGACTTCTATGTCTGTGTGGCTTGCGACCTGTAGGCTCATGTGGTTATTTAACGTCATCCCTTCCTCCTTTGAGGGCAGTCGCATTATATGACTAAGGTTATGAGATACTCCCCTTCATAAGCAATACAACCTATTTGTTCTTTAATTGTTTACTTCTGTTTAGTTATATTTACTAAGTTGAGATGGATTCTATCCAAAACTTCAATACCGATTATTTTAGTTAGTTTATGGAAATTAATCATTTCTTCACACTAGCCGTATATAGATTAAGGTATTTGATTGATAAAGTCAACATGAAAAATTCAATGCCACGGCCGGGATTTAAAACACGGATCACCTGGTTTCCGTCCATTCGCTCTAATCCATTGAGCTGTCATGGCCAACTTGCCGTCATGACATTAAATTTTCCATCTGACTCGTATATTTCCCCGGTAAACCACTAGGGGCCTTCGCATGCGAGATACACCGTTTGTGTCGATTTACTATCTTAAGTACTTGAGTCCCAAACTTCATTTAACTCTTATTGTTTTAGTTAATTGATGGAAATTAATCATTTCTCACACTAGCCGTATGTAGGCTAACGTTTTTGATAGAGTCAACATGACCGACTGGACGGAAACCAGGAGATCGTGGTTCAAATCCCGACAGTGGCATTGAATTTTTCATGTTGACTCTATCAAAAACTTTAGCCTACATACGGCTAGTGTGAGAAATGATTAATTTCCATCAATTAACTAAAACAATAAGAGTTAAATCAAATCTGGAACTCAAGTACTTACGATAGTAAGTCACCACTCGGATGCGAGAGCCTCTAGTGGTTTACCGGAGAAATATACGAGTCAAATGGAGAATTTAATGTCATGACGGCACGTTAGCCATGGTAGCTCAATTGGTTAGAGCAACTGGACGGAAACCAGGAGATCCGTGGTTCAAATTCCGACCATGGCATTGAATTTTTCATGTTCAATACCGATGTTTCATCACAAATGCACATTTGGATTTCTTGGATCCAAAAGACATATTTTGAGATAGATATGTGTATGTTAACAGTATAACTAAACACGAAAAGTCGATTAATACTAAACTTGCTACTTTATCTCACTTCCTTCCTGGTCTCTTCTATCTTTTACCTGAAAAAATGATCCCACTTTTCTATTTTCTCAAAATGGTTCTAACGATTGCTTTTAAAATGCTTATGGTTAAAAAAATTGTCTGACAAATGCATATATATTGAAGAGAGAGAGAGACAAAATATGTCCTTAACATATACGTTTGTGTGTCTAGCCATTTTTATGATATCTGTCATAATCGTTTGAATCTTTCAGTACTTGTAGTTTCTTGCAATGTCAGAGAAAGAGTGTCGCATTTCAAGAACAGCTAATTATAACTGCTCGCTTTAAGTATCTATCAATTCCGTTTTTCTAGACCCTTCCACCTACAATAAAGTTATAATGTAACTACTTCTGCAAACGTTTATCTTGATTAATAGATGCAAAAATAATTTTTCTTAATAATACCTGAAGAAACTGTACAACAAATAGTAGGTAAAGAAGCATAAGAATTTAAGACAGATTTACTCCTCAAGGCGTATTTCGCATTTTTTCATGCTCACACAAAGAGCAAAAAGCAAGAGCGCTTTCTCAAAAATCTGACTACGGCTTCAGCCCACTGTACTCTTCTTATAACCACAACCAAATGTATAAATGTTAGTGAACGTTTATCTCAATTAACAAGAATTATTTAAGGGGATGCAGCACCGAAAACCCGGAATCCAGCAATTTTCAACCAAAATTTGTGCCAAATTCAAACCGCTCCGCGTGATGAAAATTTTCAAATTTTAATGTTTCTATTTCTAAAAATATTCAGAGGATTATGAAGAAAAGATCTATCATATGAATTTCTTATACTGCCTTTAGTTACAGGGGAAAAAATTAGGTATGGAGCAAACAGAAAAAGCCAAAAAATGATTAAACCTTTGACTTTTTATATCAACAACTTTAAATATATAATTAATATTAAAATTTCATATGATATAAACCTTTGTTTGCTTTCTAAGAACATGTGTGGAATATTTTAAAGGGACTGAATCAAAACTGCATCGTGTGGAACATTTTGAATGACAAAAAATGTTTAAAAAATATAACTGAGTAAATCAAATTTTAAAATCCAAAACATTCTCCTTCTCAGCTATATGCCTTGAAGTAAACTAAAACCCTCCAGATAGATAAGTTGGACGCTCTTACCTCTTCCTTCTCTCTTCTGCTGCAGTGTTCTTCAATTTCAGTTTCCTTCTGGATGTTTTAGAAGTTACCTTCGCAGAAATTGCTGAAGTAAGCGTAATATGTCCTTCCCTTTACTAATTTTTAGAGATGCTGGTGAAATCTGTATCCATTATGTTATACTGCTGCTTGAGTGAGGCAGAACAACCAAAATTGAATTCACTGATGGTTGATGTCACAACAACCTGAAGTTTCTTCTTTGTAACAAATATTTCTTTTGGGCAATTATGCCATATCATGTTATGTAAACTTTTATTTACATTTTGTGTCTTACCCAATGTACATCTCCTTAGGATTTGATCTGATGCCAGCCTTTGGTACAGAGGCATTAGTTTTGTTACCACATCAGGCCTCAAGTATGTTCCCATTGTTGTGTTATGTTTATGTGTGTCATCCCATGTATCGTTTAGCTTATTATGATACTATAAGTTTCAAGGTATTTTATTAGCTCAAAAACAAAAACAAAATAGTTTTCCCATATTTTTAGCCAATTTCGGTGATGCATTTCCTTAAGGGAATAAGGTTTCAAAATTATCCTTTGTATTGCCTATCTGGCGAATGCCTGCAATTTCTCGTGAAGATTTCTGGTGTAGTAGTATGGCTCGGTTTAGAGTGGTCAGAGAAGGCGGGAATATAGTTTAGCACAATCTGACAATCAAAACATCAGCATAGCCTAAGTAACACGAGCATATTTTTGCACTTGCGAAATCGGTATACAATCACTTTAAGTATTTTCCAGAATATGTCCTTGTTATCTTCAGAAGGGATCCTCTATTGAAAAGCATTCATAAGTTTACGTGCTGCAGGAATTTCTCCTCCCTGTTATGTAAAACTCGAGAAAAGTTCTGCACACAATACATTTTCCAAACTCATCGAGTTCGAATTTTTTGGATATGGACGGTGTTTAATAGGCATTGAAAGTTTTTCTCCCAAATGCTTTGAATTGTGAATAATCTCTTTCGCTATATTATGTAATACACCTAGTTCATTTCTTCCCAATGTTGTTTTTGTTATTTTTATAGAATTATTTAATGGAATGATTAAACCTTTACGTTTCTCTTCTTTAAAGATTGTAGCATATTGAATATTAGTGTTCTACTTCGTGAGCAAACGAGTATAACTTCAAGTGGCGGTGTTTCCATTTTGACTTGATTCGAACCCATATATTACTCGACGAAGGGTCGAGGCGTATTGACTTTCAAGTGACCAGCGCTGTGATCGTCTCTTATTGGGTCTTATCTGGTCGATTACAAGAGCGAAATATAAGTAAGTTGATGTACAGTAAGTTACGAAACTCAAATAGAGCGATTGGAAGCTGCATGTATCTATATGACATGTTTTCTCGTGCCTGCAGATGTATGATGGCACGTTGCTGTCCAGAAGATATGATTATATCTGAACAGAGTATACACAGTGTTCATTTTTATTCGTTATTTCCCGCCCTCCGATTGAGCAAGAATGACGTCATAGTTGACTAGTGAGTATATCTTGAAATCATAGTGACCTCTACGGAGAAGCGGTGATGTTTGCGGAACAGTACAGATGTACTTTTTTATCTTGAAAAGTGCAGAGCGATACGCAGTGGTATCTGGACGAGTCCACCTCAGAACGGTTGCAACTGGAGGGGAGGGCAGGTGTGCCAGTTGCGAGTAACTAAACACGTGCAGAGCTACTCGGTAACACTACAGCTTGTTTCAAAATGTGCGTGTCTCCTGGTTCCAAGAGAGCATTTATAAATGACGCCTCCTAGCAGCACATTAGGAAATAAAGTGCTACATTTAAAAACACGAGAAGTAATAACCAATATCCATAGATTTAAAAAAATGGAACAATGGCCTGGGTCAGCTATAAAAATCTAGGGAAGGGTATCTGAGGCAACAGTTGTGTCTGAAAGCAGTTTAGGAGAGTTATTAAGGAAAGAAAAGCCATTGGTGCTAGTGCAACAACGTCCTTCTCTACGCCCAGTAAACAAAGATTAAGAACATGCACAAAATCTAATTTGGATGTTTTAATTCAGAAGTAGTTAGGCGACCTATGAATAATTTTAATGCACTAAAAACAAAGACCAACTTTGAAGAAAGTGCTTATGAAGCTAAAAATTATACTGACTTCCAAGGCAAAGTCTGAACATTAAGAAGAGTTCTTTTGAAGCTAGCATTATTTGAAATTAAACACTAAGCGTGACAGAGAAATTTTAATCGAACATCGCACCATACGTGCAAAAAGGCTTAAGTATTTACGAAATATTCGGAGATATCGAAGTGAAGTTTATATAGTTTATATAGATGAAACTTACATAAATACAGCACATACTGGACCATATGCCTGAAGTGAAATACGTTACAGGGACTCTGCAGCTATGTTGAAAGGCCGTCAATTGTTTATCATACCTGCTGGAGGAGAACAGGGTTTTGTTCCAAATGCCTATGTACTATTTAAGATCCAACAAAAGCGTGGAGCTTACTACCATAGTAAGAATTACAACTTAGTTTATAAGAGCTGCAAAACTGGCTTCAAGAATGAAATTTGTTTTTAGACACCTTATGCACCGCCCTCTCCTCTCGTAATCTTACGCGTGTGACGCATTGTGGCGATAGGTGCACTATCCCCACCACAGTTGCTACTCATCCCTACCGCGCAGGATTCCTGTCAAGATAAAATATACATCAGTAACTAGCTACAACGCTCTGAGTGTGATTGCACTGATAACTAATACAACCGGCCTCGCCTTTCAGCCCTCATCATGATTATCATTCTAGTACATATGTAAAGTAGCACGTTTCTACTCTAAAGGTCGATGTGTAGACAGAGCACCGCGTCTTCAAGGTTGAATGCTACTTTCGTACTGGCATTAAAACTGGTGCGACATATAAATGTATTATAAACCGCTGCATAGAGAAGTTTATGAAACGCTATCCGGCATTTAGACAAGTCTCTCGGAGCGTAATGTTGTCAAGTGTCCAGGTAACATCAAATTGACATACTTTTGTTTTCAAGATAAACGGCCTACGTTTTATTAGTATATGATATTAAGTTTTTATCATTCTCGCGCTTATTAAAATGTCTTTATTAATGTTGGTATCCTTATGTCTTTTAAAACCACTAGATCCATCAAACATTTACAAAATACTAGATCAGTTACTCGCAAAACGAAAAACACTCGACACTATAAAGTGACGCTACCAATTTAGAAATAATAAACATAAGTAAATATTATAAATATATAATATAAATAATCTTTTTCTTACCCGCCTCCGTGGTGTGAGGTAGCGTGTGTACTCACTCAAGAGGTCGCGAGTTCGAATCTCGCTAAGGATGAGTTACCCGAATAAAGTTCTTTCCAGGGTTTTCCCTTATCCTGCGAAGACGAATGTTGGGTAACTCTGAGCTCTGGGGACCCTGGACTCATTTGAGTATCATAACATCCGTTTCATTAATTCATTCATTGTTCGATATTACGTGCACTGTTGAAAGGACAAAAAAATCTGTTTCTTTACTAAAATGTTTTGGAACTAATACTGTTATTAATTTGATATTCCTTTATTAAATTATATTAAGTTATATATCTTCACAGAGAAACACCAAATTACAAGATATTGTTTGCATTTATCCGCCAATTAATGTTCACATTCATTAAAACAAACTACAACAGTTATCTACGTACCAGGCGAAATTACGCACCTTTATATTACGCGGGCAGGACCCACCCCTCATATAGTATATTTACCTGCCGGTAGAGGGAGCCCTCAAAGCTGCTTTCAGCAGATCAAGTACGATCGCAAGAAGCTAGGGGAATCGTATATAAACAGGCTCCATCAACGATGCTAATGATGACGTCAAATTTTGCGCGGGAAAACCACAGATAAAAATGAACACCGTGAACATACACTGGATTCGCCGTGTATGTGCGATAAGCTGAGGTAAACATCTCTTTGTTGCGAATTTTTTCCAATATGTCTTCTCGCTTTGTCATTTCATTATTGACGAACGATGCAGGAAATGGTGACGTAATACCGTTTATATGTTTGTATTCATGCAAGCTTTCACTGACGGCTATCTCTGAATTCGTGAGACAGGTTTTAAAAGGCCATGTACAGCAAGTAATGCGAATGCAAACACATCATATTTTTATTTCTTACAATTCAGAACATTTGAGCATGTTATAACGTGCTATACTACTCCGCTTTGCAGTTTATATATGAGGGATTGAAGATAATGATAGGATTAATTTGTGAAAAGCTGAAACAAGCTTTCATTTTCAAAGGCTTCGTATATGCCCCATGGTTTATTCAGATAGCTTATGTGGTGGTTGAATATCTCAGTATGAATATGTAGAATGTTTAAGATAGATACAATGCTATAGCCTAGCACACAAACCCGTGTTCCTATTGGCCAAAATGGTACAGTACTTCACAGAATTTGTAAAAACAGTATACAGAACATTGTTGAATGGAAAGCAGTATATACCATTCTGAACACTTTGAGGTTAGGAGCGGCAGGTCGCAGATGCAGTATAACGTACAGCATGTACACAATTGAAATATGTCAGTCAAGATGAAATATAGCTCACACGAGAAGTGTGTACTTACTGTCTCAGCTAAACAGCAGGTACACAGTGAGAAACTAACCATTATATTGGTATACAGTATTACCGTACCATGTAGTAGGTTTTTTTTCATTATTAATTATGTGACATTTTTAACTGCTGTGTTCATAGCGTCCCATTGTATATTAGGCGTGAAAGGTCGCTAAAGTTTGCTTGAGACATAGCCTATCTACTCGACATGGATTACCGGCCGCACTTCTCTTCCGAAGAAATCCATACTAAGGATTTGCATGTCCGAAAAAGTCTATAGTCCTCTACCGAGTTTGAAGTTTTCTTTTGTGTTAGCCAAAGAATAGCCTGTGTCTTTCGAGATGAAGTGTTAGGGGCTTTATTTCCCTGTACGGTATGGCACAATAATGCTTTCATGTGGAGTATTTGATATTAATTTCTCTTCTACCCAGATTTTTATAACTTTGACTGTTAATTTACTCATGGTTATCTGCTGATTTGGATTTTGAATCGTAAACCAATTCAGTTCCCTCAATAAATCCCATGGATCCCGCTGCATGTACAGATTGGTCTTTGACCAGCACTAGTATTAGTCAAAACACCTGGTACTTCGTCATATTGCCAGCACTTCTTGACGGTTCAGTGAGTACAGACCCAAGCCTCGTCTGTATAAACTACTGGTTTACGTGGCCCTTTTTCATTTTTAATAATACCCCTTAAGTACTCTGCAAGTTTTGCAACTATTTGTGGTTTCTTCATTAGCACAGATCGTTTGCTTTTGCATTTCTTAAATTGAAATCCAATTTCTTTCAATATTTTTCTAAATGTTTCTTTGCCAGCTTGAAAATTTATTTATTATTTAGCGAAGTTCAGGAGTTTCCTCAAAGTAGAAATTTCCTTTTTCTGTTCATATTACTCCAAAAATTTTCTACGCAAAATGCACTTATCAAATTCATCAAGAGATATGGCTCTGCGTGATTTTCGATTTTTCCTCGAAGTAGTAACCTTAACCCGAGTTGATGAAGCATTTTATGTTCATGATGGTTCTCCCGAACCTTCCCACTATTTTTGCTGTCCTAACTCTGCTTTTTCAACGGATACAAGTAACCATTTTCCCCTTCTTTTCTTGTCTAAAGAACTGTATAACCTGGTATATGACATGCTTTTCATCAGAATGGGATACTTTTCTTGTTTTTAACTTTGTAGGTGCTTCTGTAATTAAACTTTTCACAAGCACACGCCAATTTTATCGCAACGAGCACTGCAACTGCCACTATACTATTCGAATTTTAACTGCTCCAGAAAAGGTTCGAAGAAGCACCGTGTTGAACTGCACTACATCTGCACATCACATTGGAAGTACCCCGGTATTGTTGATGTTTGCGTTATCCGCACTGTACCTGAGGTACTCCGCTCACTTTTGACGTAACTGTAACGCTTCTCGCCGAGTGAATTCATATCGTGGTCGACTAGTACGGGACTTCAGGAACCAGAGATATTAACAGAAACCAGTACTGTGCTTTGTTTATATAGGACATTCCCAAAAAGTTTAAGAAATTGGGGGCTGTAACATACACAGAGGTGTCGTTGAAGTCACACTTGTCGGATGAGAGGCCTTCGACCTTTTGCCATTTCGGGACTCTGAGACTGTAACATGATGAATTTGATGTTGACTCAATGCTGTAAAGTACCTTCGTATTCTACAAATCTCTGGATACTGCTTTTCCACAGTCTGCATATAAAGGGTTCCAAATAAAGGTAAATACATCTTTAAAAATCAAATCAATGTATACAATTGAGAATGGCCTTTGAAATAGTTTTTGTAAGTAGTAAGTTAACCTATAACTTTTGCCAGGTCCCATATTATAAATAAATATAAATAAATAGCCCATAACATCCCTATGATTGAAAATTTGAAATCTTTAACTAATAACGCTAGTTTTTTGTTGAGATTTATAGCACAGATGTAGCTTAGTGCAAATATGATGCATCCCAAATTGTATCAATTTCCTTTGATAGTTTGGAAAATATGGTCAACTGTATTTATTTTTAGTTACGTCACCTAAAAAGTCCCTTGCGACAAAATAACTTAAATTTTGGTCTAATATTTTAACAACAGGTTCCAAAAACATCCATTTTTTGAATTTGCACTAGGTTACTCTGTGTCTCAATAACTTAAGGCTCCAGAATTTTTTAAAGCTATGAGTATGACTTTTATTGCCCAAATTTTGACATTTTTGTGTTTTGAAGTAAACAAAGTGTGCTTAAATACATCTCACAATGAAACGCAAGGCAATTTCTATTCACTGTATCTCTGTGAACGTGTGTAGCAAGTTTTATTAGTCTAACACTAAAACTGCGACGCAAGGAGCAATTTAAATGATGAAAAATGCTGAAATTTTCAATAGCCAGAAAAAAAGAATAAATAATTAGAATTCATATAGAATACTTGCATTCACGTAACTTTGAAACTACACTAGAGCAGTTAAAATGGCTTACGGATGCTACCTAGGCATTCTTTGTATTCAGGAAGGCTTACACTACTTTATAGGCTAAAAGTAGGAAAATGTGATTTTTTGAAAATGTTCATGACATTTAAGTATACATATCCTTTAGAGCAAGGGCCTACCACACACTGGTGGGGTCACTCGGCCGTTTCTTACAGGATGAGCAAATTCCTGAAAGATACCAGTTCTTTGTGTATACCCTGTACTGCTACATCTACAAACGACTTCATTTTCACTGTCACTTTCACTTTAGAGCTGCTACCACTTGTTTCCATTGATGTCTAATGTCTAATCCACTTTGCGTCTAGTCCATCTTTGAATTCTTGCGACCATCGTAGCCTCGGACGTCAACTGCTTCTCCTCCCTTGTACAACATCCCTTACTTTTATGACGTATACCCAACTGTCTGAATACACCCTCGCCACATGTCCTGCCCATTGCCATTTGATCCTCTTCGCTCTGGTTACAATAAATTTTATCAAAATGGGTGAATCAGTATAAACTTCAACACAGGGCGTAATAAATATAGTACGGGGACTTTTTGAGACTCAGACCGTTACTGAAAATAAGGGTAGAGAATGCTTTTTACAGTTACAAAGCTATTAGTTTTCCAGATTTTAAAACCCAAGTATGTTTTTGTCGAAATTACATAAAAAATGTACACTTATTCATGGATAAATTAGGTGATATAAATAATATCTACAACTCCCCTCTTCCGTTCAATAATCTGATTATAAAGATCTCAAGACTTATTCTTTCAACTTAGCACACCTGGGACAGGAATTCTATTCGTCGTTAATTTATCTCCGTCTTAATCAGTCACACGTTCGGGCGCAATTTGGTGCGGGATTTCTATGTTTGATATGGCATGCACGTTGACTTTTCGAAGACCCACGTCGAGAAGCCAGAAATAACAGGGTTAATTCGTTGTATTTTGAGTTGTTTCTTGATGATTGTGTTTAATTATATAAGAGTCATGAGAATCTAAATTTCAGGCGTGGTTTGGAATAAAGTTTCGGAGAAGTCAAATTTTGTAACTATTTAATTGTATTATTTGGATTACATTTAACTTAACTTCCTTTCCCAGTCACTTCCAACATATCGATAAATTCTTACTTTCTTATGTTGAAACAGTTCCAACTATTACATAAAAGTTCTTGATCCTGCACCACTATTCATCACACCCACCATTACAAAACATCTCTACCAATATTATTGATTTTTCGTAACTATCGTTACTCCTATCTTAATTTTGTGATTGTCCGATTTAATTCCACGTCACAACATTACGTCATACAATTATTTCTACGGCCAATCAAAAAATTACATATATTTTTACTTATTTAAATTACTAAATAGATTTACATAATCATCTTCCTTTATAAATCTATAAAATTTTCATACTTCCTCCAAACATAACCCAAAAACTACTGTACACACCGAAATGAAATGCTGTTTTAGTTCGTTACATGAAGTGTTCTCCGCATTCTACTTTATTCCAGCAACTGTAAGCAGAGAAAGTATTGTATTCCATCCAAACGTTCGATACCCATATTATGGTTTTGAGGCTCCTTAAATATCCAACAACACTCACACACACATTTAGGGAAAAAAATCTATGTATCCCGGAAAAAGAGAGAGAGAACAGAATAACTCAAAAACGAAAAATTGTTTGAATACATCAATCTTGATATTTAAATTCAGAATACGCTAGAGATATTGCACGAAGCCTTTAAATAAAATCTGCCTACGCTGAAGTATTCCTTTCATTAAAAACGTCGTTTTTTTTTATTTATATTCCCAAAAAATGAGAAGTGTAAGCATTTTTTTTAATTTCCTGCCAAGAATTTAATCACAACATACGAGTTAATATGAAAGGAAGAAAAACTTACGTACGTTAGAATATTGAAATGTTTTGGCATCCATAAACCTCAGTACCTATATCCATAGAATTATACCATAGGTTATTCAGAGGTTTAGACAATGTTGCATTACATAAATTTCTACGGATCTGATATAAATGATAACTGAAACCTTTTAACACTCTCTTCTGTTTATGGAAGTGTTACATCGTAGCCATATAACAGGCTTTTGTTTTTGACAATTGAACGCTTTTATACACTGTCTTCTGTTTGTGGAAGCCACACAGAGATGTCGTTGAAGAGTTATCCTCATCGAAGGTGGTTGAAGGCCGAAACGACCTTCACTATTGCCATACAGGGACATTGTTCCTTACTCGCATATCATAGAATTCTTTTAAAAAAATGTTACATCGTCGCCATCGGTGTACATTTCTAGCAATTAAATGTAGCAAGCTTTTCTTTTTGATAATTGAATTATTTTATACTGTCTTTTCTTTGTGAAAGCGTTACTTATCTATGTATATTTCTTGCAGTTAAATGTAACAGGCTTTGCTCTTTGTATTCTGCGCACTCCAGCTACTATTTATATTCTTTGGATTAAAACTAGTTTCCTTACTCCTTATCATTCTCAATTTAAAGACCTTATTTCTAAGCAAGCCATTTATAATTCTAATATTTCTTATCCAAGAACAAACGCTTTTTAAATCGTTTTTTTTTTAATATTTTAGTACTTTATAAAACGAAATTAGAAGGTACTGTGACTTTGTGGGTTCGTAGAATTAAAAGTCCGAGTTGCCGAAATTTCAAATGTTCTTTATTTCCGTAGAAATAACTGTTCAATTCTCACGTAACAACATTACGTCACATACACAACACAATCTACAGCACCAAGGTCGATCCCCACACGAACAGTGTTCTGATTACATCTGTTTACAACATTTTACAGCTTTTTACTCTCCTGTTTGCGACTCACCTCTGGCGTGTCACAATCTCTTATATATACCTCCACCAGGAGCGGCCGGTGAGGCATTGTATTGGCGGTGCCATAAATATATAAATACATAAATTAAATAAACCAACAAATAAATATATAAAAATGTATGAATGAATAAATAATAAATGAATAAATAAATAATAAATGAACAAATAAAAATAAATAAGGGTTGTTAAAATATAAACATGTGTACCAATCTTATCAATATACCATCCTATTTTATAATATACTGTAACTAATAGGGAAACGGAAATAGTTATTTCATCCGTACTCTTGTTACGCACAGGTATAACGAGCACAGTAAAAGTTTGATAATACAGTTCATGGAGAATGTGATACGAAGCGTTCGTGTACGATTTCGTGACAGGGAGACAGGTATCTTAAGTCCCGTTCTTTACTGCACTCTAACGGATAAAGCGTAATTTTTGAGCCAGAGAAAACTCGGCACTACCTGCTCCCATAAGAAGCCGTGCATAAGCAGGCATCCTAGCCCTTAACACAGGCGCTTAAGAGCGTAGATGGTGCCGTTCTGGAATCGGCACCAAGCCACGGAAAACAATCAGGACAGAGCGCTTCCGTTTAACGCGCCTATTCGCACAAGGGAGTAGATATTCAGAAACAATCTTTTTTTTGCGCAATTCCTATACACTTCTTTCTTTCGTTATCATACAGATGGTGCCATGGCACAGCGGCACTATCTCACAAACCGCCCCTGACCTCCACTGATAATTTTTAGACTGTTCTAAAATAAACAAGAAACCGAATAATTTCTATGAATCAAGAAGTCTCTAGAAATTTCCATTTACCTCACTTATCTGTGTCGGTAAGTCTTTTATCCCCGCTATCTTTATTTGCTATCTCTTTGTGTACACAAGCCGCGCTATCGTAGATAACGGGTTCACGACAGTACGCTATAGTCCCATATCCGTCAGAACAAATTACTCTCTTCAATAGTAAAATAATTGTTAAAGTATTTAAGGATTTTCTGAGATCACTCACCATAAAAGAAATTCTTTCTTTATAATATTACCATCAGATTGTGTTTTTAATGTTTTGGCTTATAAGTCATAGGGTTAATATTTCACCCTGCCCTTTCTGAAGTTACTATAATGATCCTCACTGTCTATAACTTGTAATATGTTTAACTATTTGGTAAACTATATATCCTAATCTTTTACCTGTTTTTCGTATTTTTGAGAACCTTATTATACTTAAGTTCTGTCTGCATTTTTTAAATAATTCCACTAACCTGATTTTACTTCTACTCATCTCGTTTTATTCTCTTTGAGTACATTTTATGCTGCTTTTGTTTGTAGATAAATTTTGCTTCAATTGTTTCAAATAACTTTACCACCTTGTACAAAATAGTTCCATTTCATTAAACTGGATTTCAACTCAAATAATTATAACACTCTCAAACATTAATACTCTATTCTTATATTTTAATAGCACCCGCCGAAACCTATGTATACTTGGGTACTAAAATTTCAGCTTTCTTGATGCAACCTCTTATAGTTTTACGAAAAACAATTTATTTTCCCGAGTTCCAATATAATATCCTTGGTTTTCATTTTTAAAACTTTGATGCTTACAAGATAACCCATTTTGCAGGTTTTGATAACCAAATAAATATATACAACTTCCCTCTCTCCCCCTCTTCCTCCCTCTTTCCCTTTCCCCGTCTCTCTTTTCCAAATTAATCGCTCCAACTGAAACTGAAGTCAAACGTTTAGATTTGCTCTGTTTATTCCTGTTAAAACAGGCGTAGAAACCTTAGCTGGTTTAACAAAGCATTTTGAAATAAAAGGACACCACAGAGTTCGTTTAATGAGGGGAACAGTGAGTTTCTCGCCTCGTCAGAAAGTTTCCCTACCTCACAAAATAAAAATGTTCCCCTTCTTCCCCTTCAAGCATGACGGGACATCGCTGAAAGGTAACATGGCGCATCCAAGTTTAAAAATGGGAATCACTGAGTTACATTTTATTTATTCTAATCAGATGTGAGGTATAAATTATTGCAGCTTTCCGAGAAAACTTTTGGTGAAGTTCTATCTTCTCTGCTCCCAGTATGGTAAACCGTCTCGAAATGCGGTGTTTTAATGAGCTGTCGCCGCCGGTTTTTAATGTTTTATTGCTTTTTTTTTTCGTGGACGCTTAATGCACTATTCGGTCTTTCAAAAGTCTCAAGGAAAGGACAGGAGAGTAACACTTGAGTTTCGAACACTAAACCATGTGCAGTGGCGGCTCATAAGCATTTTTCTTGGTGGGGCCAGATGTGAAAGTTCTTGTAATGAAAGTAAAGTGGGGTTATATCTTTTAAAAAGGGTCATCTTCAGTTGCATTGCCAATAACACTGCAATACAGAAATGTGCCAAAGCACTATATGTGTGCATGTTTAAAGATCCAGTGGATCACTAATAATAAAAGATAACATTTAACTGATCAAGAGACATGTACAAGAGCTGAGCACGTCTATTCTTCTGGGCAGCAAACATTTCAATTACTCTGTTGTTGAAGTTAGGGTTTTCACCAGTTTCCTCTTTGTGAATGAAATAAACAACCAAGTCAGTCGGTAGAGCACTTGCCAGCCGTGCGAGGGGTCCTGGGTTCGATTCCCGGCTTGGGGTGTGAATTTTTCACCAACCAAGATGATTCCCCATCTTCCCCAGTGTCTGGAATTATAAGTGAGCGTGCGAATGTGTGCGTGATCTAATGAGTAAAACCCAACGAATACGAGTTAACACCTTCGATATGTTCCAAAGGAGAACGGCCGCCGATATGACCATTGCAGTTAAACGCGGGGTATAAATAGAACAAAAAAGGCAACCAAGGATTTAAGCCTATCTTCGCCCAGGGTGTTCCTGAGGAAAAACTTCTTTTTAATGTACTGAAAGTTCTCTCTGCCTCCTTTGTTAGAATTGGTGTTTTAGTACAATCTGCAGAGTTCTGTGTACTTCAGAAAAGACTTCCTCGAAGGAGTGTTGTGTAAAAAACTCAGTTCACTGACTGAAGGGATATCTTTGAATGTATCATTGTTACAAATCACTCGTAGTTCATTTTTTTAACTTTTCGTAGGATAAAATGGGATTGTAATTTTATGCAAATTTTCTCACAGTTGGCAAGGAAATTTTCTTTGAATACAATAAGTTCCTTTGGGTCAATAATTCCAAAAGTATTGACCACTGTGTAACACACTTCTCAGGCATCTAAATTCACCTTCACTTCAGAGCCCTAATTCTGTCGATTTCTTGAGGAAGGAGCAAAGTTATCATTAACATTGTATTTTATACTGTTCTCACAAATTTCAGACACAGCTGTTTCAAAATACTGTAAAGCACGATCTCTTACTAAACTGTTACAGAAACTTCTCCAATTTTTTTTCCTTCTTGTTGCATAAATGTAAAATTATTCGGTTGATGTACACATAATCATTTAGTTTCAGTTTTTCTTCTACCTTTAGTGAATGAAAGTGACTTTTCAGTAAATAATCAACTTTATTCGTTTTAAAACAACACTACTTTGTCCACCAAACAAGATTCTAATAAGAATCACACAGATGCTAATTCTTCATTTAACGGTCCGCAACTAGCCGGCTCCAAGCTTTGCTGAATACGATGTAGGAAGAGGTGAATAAGGAATCGAGGGAACTATAGACATCTGAGTGACAAAGTGTGTCGAGGAGAGAGGAGTGGCTGTTGGGCCCATGTAATCTGGCCCAAGGTTCTGCTACGCCACAAGGAAACTGGTGTGGTTGTCGTGTACAACACTGAAGTTCAAAGCTCAAGTGACCATTAAGAACCATGGGATGATAACACTAGGGAACACGTTTTTTGTACCCGAAACAAAATAGTCCAATTCTTGTGCAAAATGCCTCTGAAAATGCTGTATCACGTAACGTTTTTGAGATATTCTTATTCTTTTATATAAAATCACAGAAATGAGGTATGATACCAACTCATATTGACTTAATTTAAAATAATATCCATTGACTCTTCTAAATACAGCTTAAAGGTAGTGTTGCTTCATAATGGCAATTTACTACCTCAATACCTTTATTTCATGCCATAGGAATGAAGGAGACATACGATTCCCTGTCCATAGTTTTAGATGCTATTATTTATGAAAACCATGGCTGGGAAATTTGTAGTGACCTCAAGGTAGTTGCATTGCTAACGGGACTGCAGGGAGGTTTCACAAAATATTGCTGTTTTTGTGCTTATGTGACAGTAGGGCAATTGACAAGCATTTTATACTGAACGAATAGGGGAAAAGGGAAGACTATACCCCTGGAGCAAGCAATGTTAAGTATGTGCCTCCAGTAGACCCAAACAAAGTTCTTCTCCCCCCACTTCACATAAAGCTCGGGTTAATGAAGAATTTTGTTAAAGGTTTGGACAAAGGTGCAAGTGCATTTGAGTATTTAAGAAGTATCTTTCCCAAAATAAGTGATTATAAATTGAAGGAAGGTATATTTGTCGGTTCTCAAATAAGACTGCTTATTAAAGACAGTGTTTTTTAATCAAAGCTTAAACGTGTTGAACTGGGCAATAACAAAGAAGAAAATTATGAAACTTTAGTCTCAGAACTATTAAGGAGCTACAAGGAAATGGGTTGCCGTATGTCACTTAAAATCCACTTTTTGCACTCTCACCTTGATAGTTTCCCTACAAACCTAGGAGCTGTAGTAAGTGATGAGCAAGGTGAGCGTTTTCACCAGGACATTTCTGAGATGGAAAGACGTTACTAGGGTATCGCTGGGGTTCGGCCATGTTGGGAGACTATTGTTGCTTCCTCAAACGGGAGAGTCAATACAAAAAAAGATCAACAGTGAAACACTTCTGAGATAATTCAGGTATTGGTTTTCATCATTATCTTGTGTTTATTTATTTTAATAATAGTAATTAATTATTATTTTCAATGTTATTTGACAATAAAATACATATTATTTTCAATTAATCAAATATGAGTTATCACATCACATTTTCATAAAAAAATATGAATACCTAAAAAACGTTACGTGATACAGTATTTTGAGGGGCATTTTTGGAATCAGATCAGTTTAAATAAGAATTTGCCTATTTTGTTTCGGGTATATAAAAATAATTTTTTTGTTCCCCAGTGTAATTATTTATAATTATTATTACAATTAAATAAAACTATGTAATAAATGTTTTCTTCAAATTAAAAGAAAAACCCTATACGATGCGTGATATTATCGATGGTGCCCGGCCTGTCTTACCTTTAATGACAGTCCCTCCCGACCACGTTTAATAATTTCAGGAATGGATAAACATATGAAGTACTTTAGCATTATTAAAAGAACCTGCAATATACATAAACAAAATATAGAACTATTATACTATCTAGTTATTACCTTTTACTTATAAACTAGAGATCTCAAGCTCGATCTCCGAAGGGCGTTAAAGAGGCTTGTTGAACTACAAAATCATTCTCTCCTTATTCTGAGTGACTACTATAGTGAATAGAATGAATTTCAAAGTAATAAAAGAGGCCTGTAAACTTGAGGAAAAGTGTTTAACGCAAAAGGTACATAAAACATATTTTAGTAGTAACAGAATATTTAGAGCATAAATGTCCACTCATGCATTTTCAAAAATTTGTTCTTCTTTCCCAAGCTGTTAACTTTATTTGCGAAAAATACATTCCTTCGAAAAAAATTACACAATTTTTCCTAATTGAGATAATAGATCTTATATTGCCAATATTTTTGTAGGAGTGATAACACTTCTGACAAAATTAAAAATGCAACAAGCACTTCAAAATGTTAGTGACATTCATTTCTCTTTGGGTCTATAAGAAATCCTTATTAACAGGATTTGTTTGATTTGTACAGCATGATTATATGATTTAACTGGTTTACCCATAAATTGCAGTTTTTCTTTTGTTTCAGCTGTTGTTGGAAACTAAAAAAGTGTTTGTAAATGCCATAGCTTGGTGAGAGAGGTGTCTTAAATATGTAATAAATTAAGTCTTTTTATTTAGCTTAACATGAGTAACATAAACAATAGGACATTACAAATTATTGTTTAATAACAGTGCAAGTAATATTTTTTCTGCACTATAAGCTAATGGCTTTTATGTAAAATCAGATTAATTGTTGTTTTTACTACAAAATTATTTGTTATGAGCTTTGCTACAATTTTTCTTGAGAATTTTGTTGTTTTTTCACGAAATTTCAAGTATTTTAGGATAAGCTGTGCTAGAATTTCCAGGTTTGGCAGTAACAAAAGGAAAACTAGACATGCTATAATACCCCAAACTAAGGAAAAAGTACCATATTACGTTTGTTAAATGATATGATTTATCTGAAGTTACTAGAATATAAAATTCTAAGTGAAGAGGACTTCAGAGCTTCCAGAAAATTCAGGATATATGCACAGTGTATTTAATTTAGCAAATTATACTTTACATTGTATAATGTTAAAGTAATAATTGTGATGCATTGTAAATCTATGTACAATTAAGAAACGATATGGTACACCCGGTTCTAACCGAGAAAGTCGTGAGTTCAGATTCCGTGTACTGGCAGATCTGATTGCGATTTCTATGGTTTCCTCAGTTGCCTGATTAGATATTCAATATCACAAACCGAAGCTTCTCAGTAGAATAAAATTAAAACGGGGGGGGGGATAGAACGGCGAGTTACTCAACTGAAACCATGTGTCTGTCCGCACAGTAATTAGGTGTGTGTACCCATATAACAACAACCACGTGACCTCAGAGGTTCTATGTAGCCCGCCTCGGAAGTGTAAACGGTAGTGTGTCTGCCTTACATTGGACCTTGAGCTCATTTGAGCATCATTTCATCTATTTTATTGATCCTCCGGTATGACTTAACGTTGGAGGACGTTACATGTAACGTATCAGCGTCGTGTGACATAACACCGTTTCTCTGACTCGCCAGTAACGGTTGAGAAGGAAGGGAAGGACAGACTTTGTACCTCATAATCACCAGGGCAGGAACTTTGGATACCAAAACATTGGAACGACACGAGACACTGGCCTATGGAACCTCGCGATCCACTGCTGTCCTAATGTACAGTCACGTTCCGAGGGAGAGTGTGAGGTGATACGTCGAATATTGAAATGTGTGCTGCTGTACGGGCGGTGGAAAAAGTTTGTGAACAAATAAACAGGTCCCTGATTATACTAATAGTAATTGTGTTAAAGAAAGACTTTAATCTTTTCTTAACATCAATCCATCATATTCGAAACTGTGAAGTGCGAAATTGTTTAAATAGCAACACAAGATTCAAATCTAAACTGTTTTCAAGTATGCTCCAATCACATCATGAGATGTAGAGAGAACTTCTCTTAATAAAAGATATTTTGTCAGACAATAAAACAAGTTTCAAATTTGAGAATTTTCGAATGTACGTAGTTGTACATTGCAATAAAATTAGTGAATATAATAAAAATTTAAAAATTGTTATTTCAATAGGCCTGTATATCGTTTCACAAAAGAGAGAATGACTGAGTTTACGGACCTTCTCATACTATTCATGTATACGCGGTTAGGCAAGAGCCTCTGATTGTTATCGTCGACTGACTGCGTACCCAAGGTCGGAATCAGGTGTAGCGTGCTCTATAGACGTCCTTCTCCCACCCTCAGTTCTTTGTAAACAAATCTAATTCTATGGACTCGACGTAGCAAACTTATCAGGTTGGGTGTCTGAAGTTCTTGCCCTGATAATCACATAGGAGTACATAGGAGTACTACGTGGCAAAGCGAGAAAGGTATCGAGAAGAGTACGCAATACCTGAGCTTATCGCACATAACACGGCGACTCCAGTGTATGTACACTCTTATCAGATATAATGATGTCTTCTGGGCAGCAATGTGTCATACATCGGCAGGCGGAATGCTTTCATCCCTACGTAATATTACCGCAGGTGTCCCACAGGGTTCTATCTTGGCCCCGACTCTATTTAATATATACATTTCTGATATTCCTGACTTAGCTCCGACTTCTTTAGCTCCTTACGCTGATGGCACAGTACTATATTATTCTCATGTTAATCTCCAGCACGCACAAGTAGTACAGCTCTCTTTAGATCGCCTAACTCATTGGTTCAGCACTTGGAGGATCTCTTTGAACCCTCAGGAAACCGAGGCTAAAATCTTCACTCTTCGCCGATATACTCCGCTTCCTCCGTTGTGGGGCCGCGCCGTGGCTCAGTGGTTAGACCGCTTGGCTCTCACCAAGGCGGCCCGGGTTCGATCCTAGGCGACCGCAAAGTGAGATTTGTGGTGGACACCACGGGGCAGGGGCGGGTTTTCCCCGGGACCTCCGGTTTCCCCCGCCATCTCATTCCACCGGTGCTCCATCTTCATCTCATGTATCATCGGTGTCACCGCCTGCGGTCCCGTATGTAGTAAAAGCGGACGTTAAACACTACACACATTTCCTCCGTTGTGTCTCTACAGGAACAATATCCCTTGGCTCCTCACTACAACTCCCGTTAAATACCTTGGAGTGTTTTTGGACTCTCGACTGACCTGGCGTGCTCATATCGATCGTCTTTCATCACTGGCCTCCGAGCGACCTTCAAAACTCTCACCTCTGTTGCATCGCCGTTCCAGCCTCGGCCTACAGTCTTCATTGTTACTCTACAAATCACTCGTTCGTCCGCTTATTACATATGCCTGCCAAGTGTGGGGGGCCGCACATACATGCCTTCTGCGTCGTCTTCAAGTCATACAGAATCGCTTCCTGCGCATCGCTACCAAAGCTCCGTGGTTCATCCGTAATCAGAAGCTCCATCACGAACTAGAACTGTTACCTCTTCACGACTACATTCGCAGGATCGCCCGTCGTTTCTTTTCCACGCTGCAAGAAGTTCCAGGAGCTGTGCGTTATAACATCGGCGTCCGCACGCGCCAGCCCTCACGCTTGAAGAGGAGACCACCACAGGACCTGCTTCTGAGTGATACATCTGATTCGAGTGATTCTAGTGCTTGATGTGTGTCTTACATCTTCAATATTGACATAATTTCTCAGAGAGTATTATTGGAGTTCTAACTTAATGTAGTTAGGGGGCGGCCTGTTAGTCTACCCCTGAGTGTTATTGTTCTTTAATGTTCTGTTACCTTCTTTTCACTCTGATCTGTAAAGCGTTGTACTGCTGATCAATCAATTAAAAATGATTAAAAAGACATCGGCAGGTGCGAGAAAACGTTTTTAAACATCTGTGGTTGATTGAATGTTTACGTGACAACGCAATCAAATACGGAACTAGACATTTTACTAAATGTAGGACTTACTAAAACTCACAAAACTTTGTGGTTAACCTATTGAACAATTTCCAAGAAAACTTGTTCAGAAACTTAAGGAACCAAGAACAAAAATTAATGAGAAGAGATTGCCAAAACGTGTGTATATATAATTGATTCAGAAACCTTCCTTTCTTATATTGAAGTACTTGTACGTTCTATATTGTCTTATTATACACTACAGTCAATACTAGTCTACATTCTACAAAAGAGAATTGATTCTAAGCTGTACCTCATGAGCATTATTACTCTTTCTGCAGACTTCTACCGCGGCACAGTCTAATGTTATGGGTCGTATTGTTCTATCTTTTATTAATAAATAAAACTTTATATTACCCCTTGTTCGTCCAGGAACTACTTCCGCAGACTTGTACAGCGGCACAGTCTAATTTTACGGGTCGTATTGTTCTATTTGTTATTAATAAATAAAACTTTATATTACCCCTTGTAGGTTCGGCAACTACTTTTGCAGACTTGTACAGCTGGAAAGTCTAATGATACGGGTCGTATTGTTCTATCTTTTATTAATAAATAAAACTTTATATTACCCCTTGTAGGTTCGGCAACTACTTTTGCAGACTTGTACAGCTGGAAAGTCTAATGATACGGGTCGTATTGTTCTATCTTTTATTAATAAATAAAACTTTATATTACCCCTTGTAGGTTCGGCAACTACTTTTGCAGACTTGTACAGCTGGAAAGTCTAATGATACGGGTCGTATTGTTTTATCTGTTATTAATAAATAAAATTTTATATTACCCCTTGTTCGTCCAGGAACTACTTCCGCAGACTTGTACAGCGGCACAGTCTAATTTTACGGGTCGTATTGTTCTATTTGTTATTAATAAATAAAACTTTATATTACCCCTTGTAGGTTCGGCAACTACTTTTGCAGACTTGTACAGCTGGAAAGTCTAATGATACGGGTCGTATTGTTTTATCTGTTATTAATAAATAAAATTTTATATTACCCCTTGTAGGTTCGGCAACTACTTTTGCAGACTTGTACGCTAGTAGCGCTGCGTGGTGTGGCCATGCCTGGCCGCTCTTACTCTGCTCAAGGAAATCGGTACAACTTCCTAGCTCTGCTTATGACTAAGAAAACGAAAGTAATTAAATACAAAACTTGTTCTTGTAAAAATCTGAAGCTACTGACAGAGAAGCAAACTAAGTATTATCAATAAACTGCAACACTTTTAGCAATACACTTCACTAATTGCTTATCTGTTTGTAAAATCCTCTGGGACCACTCTCGAAACGCATTCGTTTCATTCTCAGCCTGTTGCCTTTTTTAAGCGGTCCTGGAGGATTTTACAAACAGATAAGCAATTAGTGAAGTGTATTGCTAAAAGTGTTGCAGTTTATTGATAATACCAAAATTTTTATTTAAGTTAAGCTTCTTCAAGAATGTGACAGCAGGATTCTCGAGATACAAGGATCTCACACCAACCCTTTGCATACTAATCTGTTCCTTTTCTTTTCAATCACTATTTTAAAGCTTTTGATTAAAATGCCAAATATTTAAAATATTTTTATCACAAATAAAATGCATACGAATGTTCTGCTAATAGGCTTTGAAGTCCTCTACATTTTCGTATAGTTTTGTATTATAAAGTAAACCATAACGGATAAGCCAAACCTAACCACACGAAGAAGGTAGGTATAGCATTTATGTCAAGTAAAAATGTTCATAGCATTCAACATTTCCGAGATATTCGTTCTTATTGATTTTAATACTTTATATTCCCCTCAAATAATAAATCACATGCATCTTCAGCAACTTCTGTGGCATAGATGATAGCGTGTCTTCGTCACGGTCAGGAGGTCCCGAATTTGAAGCTCAAGTTAGTTATCTGGATAAGGGGTTTTCCGGGGTTTCCCTTATTCTGGAAATGAATGTCGCTTGACTCCAAGCTCTATGGACCCTGGGCTCATTTGACATGTTACGGTCTGCTTTGTTTCCAAATTAATTGTTCATATTAACAGACTGGTTGTGTGTGTGCCCGCCTCGGTAGAGTGGTGGTGGCGGAGTGTCTGCCTCACGTTCAAGAGATCCCGAGTTCGTATCTCGGTCAGGGTGAGTTACCTGGATACGGTTTTTTTCGGGGTTTTCTCTTATCCTGAAAGACGAATGTCGGTTAACTCTAAGCTCTATGGACCCCGGGCTCATTTGAGCATCATTTAACCCATTCCATTCATCGTCGGATATGACTTAACGTTGTAGGACGTCAATTAGAAAAAAAATACTGGTCGTGTTCACACAATCACTCGTCTGGTAGAATTATCACACTTATATACACTTCTGTTTTACTTATTCTGTACTTTCTGTATTGATTGTCTTGACATATTCACAGAAATCCGTTACTGTTCCAATAGTGCTGGTTTATGTACTGGCCACCTGCCTCCTTTCTTGCTTATTTGCATCCTTAGTTTGTCTTTTTTTTATCCTTCCATTTGATGCAAACATACAGGATTTTTGTTGTAATTTTACGTCCTCAACGTTAAGTCATATCAGACGATGAAGGAAATGGGTGAAACGATGCTCAAATGAGCCCGGGGGTCCATAGAGCTTAGAGTTACCCGACATTCGTCTTGAAGGATAATGGAAAACCCTGGAAAAAACCTTATCCAGGTAACTCACCCTGATCAAGATTCGACCTCGGGACCTCTTGAACGTGAGGCAGACACTCTACCACCATGCTACCGAGGCGGGCAATCATAAAGGATGTAATCTGTCGTTTCGTCTCCTGCGCTGCAGCTGCATGTAGCATCGTCATGTGCAATCTCTTCTAATAGGCTCACAGTCATCCATGCCCTGTTAAGATGTTAGTGAGATATGTTGTTAGGTTAATTCTTCATTCTAGTCGTTTTGCTACAATGGGGAAATATTGTTTTGTTTCTTGTCCTTTTGATGTGTTTTGCCATTTTTCCCTCTTTTGAGCGTCTTTTCTCGTATTTTTTCCTGATGGCACTTTTTGGGATTCTGTTATTGTTTTCTGTGCTAATGTTTGTTGATGCTTGGTTCACAAGTTTATCTTTGATTTCATTTCCTTCTTTTACTCTGTGAGCTTTACCCATCCTATTCCTATTATTGTGTTTTCTTTTTTACTTTATTGAACATTAACTGTATAACCCATTATGGGGTAATGCATTGCATTACATTACATTAATACATTGTAACTATCTCCTATCTTATTTTACAATTTTTTTTAAATATTAGGATATATAAGTCTCATTTTAGTTAACTGTGTGTGTTTTCTCCATTCATATGTAGTTTTAAGTGCTGCGCCGTGGCGTAGCGGGCTAAGGAAGCATGCCTTGGTCCCTGGCCACGGAAAGCAGCGCGGGTTCGATCCCACCCATGTGGTGGGGATTTTAGGTCCCGGGTATAGTGCCGGTGCCCACTCAGCATCGTGAGGAAAGTGAGGAACTTACGATAGGTAAGCGGCCCTGGTCACGGAAACCAACTTTACGGCTGGGGGATGCCGAGGTGCTGACCACATCTCCTCCCCGTATCGGTTGGATGATCGTCCAGCTCTGCCGTGCGTAAGGCGGCAGTCGAGTTGGTAGGCCTTGGCTCTCTAAGGGCTGTCACACCATGGGTTATGTAGTTTTAAACAGCTAATGTCATGTCAACAGATTCTTTCTCCCCCTTTGTAACAACAGCTCTTTGGCAGTGGTATTCATTGCTTACTATTCTATTTGTCTTTGGATTAGTTTACGTTGGAATTTTTTATAAACATAAAATTCAACACACTTTTCCTGATTCACACTTCCAGATTCTAGGGAAAAGAAGGATTAATCCTGGCTAAAGAAAAATATCAATCCTATCTATATTCGAGAAACGAGCCTGGGACCTCTACATGTGAAAGCAGTTTGTTATATGTTCTTGGTGATTTATTTAATAAATGTGACTCTAAAAGTTGGTAAATAATCTCATTATATTGTAGTCACTCTATGATAACTCCCTGCCAGTGGTGCGTTCTGGTAAATAAAATATTCTTTATTTCCCGTCCTGTGCCACCGATTTGCTTCTTTATTAGCAAAATTTGATATGAGAGTGGCGCGTACGTCAAAAGCGATTATTCGTTTTAGTGGATTGTTTACGCGTTTATTACGGTAGATAGAACAACGATAACTGAATTACCGACGTATACGGTTTGTAATTATCCTGAAAACAAACAATGAACGAGCTAATAGGTTAACTCGTGCAATAAAGTTTGGTTTGAATACCTCTCCATTACAATCTGTAATGTACCTAAAGTTCGGAGTGCGGACATATAGCTATGTGCAGTATATCAGTCACTAGTAACCGTTTGCTCCCAAGATTACGATTTAAAATAAGTTGTTTTTAAAATATTACACCATTCGGGAATACTGGATGAAAATATTATGGATGCCATTCTCGTAAGTGTGATTCTAAATAAAATATTTTTATAGTAAGATTTTACTCTGCAAGAACTTATTGCAACAAAAAATGAAAACATGATGTTGCATTATATTTCACATAGGGTACCATTAAGGGGAGGCTTTTTTGGAGTATTTGATAGAGCAAAATATTTGTCATGTTTTCACATTGTCTCTTTACGCCATTTGTTAGCATTTTATTATTACCAGGTGGCTCATAAGTACTGTGGTTTTAAGACTGAGTTTATATTAAAATAAGACCTTAAACTTTCCTGGCAACGAATATAATCCAGATATTCTTGGGAAACAAGCCAGGATATTTATAAGAAATGTTATAACCACAAAATATATTACTGTATATAACTGAAATATCAGCGAAGACAAAACACTACCAACATTCGCATCATTGAACAAAAGACTGTTTCAGTAAATTAAACGCCAGGTCAGGAGATGGGTTTATATTGTATGAATAATTATATTTTTGTCAATATAGGATACTACAGTCATTGTTTCGTATTGTTATGTTGACAGCAATTGGTAAGACAAGATTTTAAAAACAAACTGGAGGCAACACAGTTTGAGATTAAGGTTTTTCTGAAGTAGACACACACAGAGGTGTCGTTGAAGTCATCCTTCTCTGAGGTCATCCTTCGCCTTCGACCTTTTGCCACTTCCGGGACTCTGTCTCTTACTGGCGTTATGATGGATTTATAATAATAGACGGTGGGTAGATAGTAGTTTTATGAAGTATCACAGATTGTAGGATGGAAGAGAAGGTATGATAATTATAGGTGATCGTTAAGGATATGAGGGCCTAAGTTGAGTCTGGTACACTTATAGATTTCCCCGAGCCCAATGGCATATTCCCCGAGGCTTTGGATAACTTGATTGAAGCTGTAGGGAAGACGGAAATAGAATTTGTGAGAGAGGTTAAGGATATAATCATTTAATTTTTGGAAAGGATAGGTCCGAATGGATGTTTTCATTAGGAATGTACTAATCGGAAGCTCTTGCTACTTGAAGGTATCGTTTTTTTTTTTTTTTTTCTTTCAGTTTTACATGCTCCAACGTTAAGTATTATCGAACGGTGAATGAAATGGGTGAAATGATACTCAAATGTGTCCAGGGTCCATGGAGCTAAGAGCTACCGACATTCGTCTTTAAGGATAAGGGAAAACCCCGGAAAACCCCTTATCCAGGTAGCTCACCCTGACGAGATTCGAATTCTTGAACGTTGGGCAGTCATGCTACCATCTACGCCACCGAGGCGGGCAAGGTATAAAGTGAAGTATTTAAAGTTTGTAAAGGTAAGTTTTTGCAGCTACGTCCCCGGCTTGACAGGCGTAGGTGAAGGTGGGTCTTATTACTTGTTTGTATAGAAGGAGCTTATTCCTCAGAGCTATAGGTGATTGTTTGTTGTACAGTAGATAGAGCCTCGCCATACGCTTGGACACTCTGGAAGCTAGTACTGGTAAGGCGCATATCAAAAGGCACTCCAAGATATTGTGCTTCTGTGCTCCATGGAACTTCTGATCCAGCTAAGCGCAGTTTAGGTACGTCCCGTAAGTGGCGGCGAGTAAACGTGACAGCGTGGGACTTGCTGGCATTGATCTTGAGGTGCCAAGTTATAAACCAGACGGTGAGCATGTCCGCATAGTACTGGGCAGGTTGTACTGCAGTGAGATGATTTGATATGCCGTGGTTATTGCTGCCTTTGAGGGTAGGGAGGGTGTTTATATAGGTTAGGAAGAGCAGGGGGCCAAGAACACTAACTTGGGGTACCCCTGCATTGTTGAAGTAGGGTTGCGAGACTGTCATTTCATTTGTGAAGTACTGATGGAAACAAGTTTATAAAGTTGCTACCGAAGAACAGATCGTATGTAAAGCCAAATGTTAGTGAGCCAGGTCCACAGCAATAGTTCCGGAGTTTTAATAATGAATATGGAAGCACTAAATATTTTCAACGTTCTGGAAGGTCCAAGTTAAGAAATATTCAGAATGTAGGCAGAGCTTTGGAACAAAATACAGAGGGTGTAAGAAGAGCTTGGAGCTTTAAAAGATAGCATACATTGCCGTGTTAAGACTCTTAAAAAGTCGTTCAAAAAGTGTAAATTGTACCGTATGAATGGAACTTATTCAAGCTCAACAAAGTCGTTGTATTTGTCAGGTTATCCTTAATCAGTGGAATGGAAAATTTATTAGGAGAATTGTCGCATGTGTTTAATATTGGTGTACCTCGATAGTGGCTCAATACCAGTCAACGTTCAGCCCCGAACTAATTATATTTTCTGGTGGAATTTTGAGGGTGTGATTATGGTCAACACTAGTAGCTCAGTGGTTTAGAGCAACCGCATGGAGAGCGGGAGATCCGTGGTTCAAATCCCGGCTATGACACTGAATGTTTCAGTCTGGCTCTACCCATCCTTAGCCTACACATGGCTAGTGTGGAAGAAATGATTATTTCCATCTCACCCTCAGAATAGGAATTTGATGGAAATAATCATAACCGCTCTCAACCACTGAGCTACTATGGTCAACATGCCGACATGACATTAAATTCTCCAACTGTCTCGTATGTTTCCCGGTACACCACTAGGGGTTCTCATATTAAATGAGATATGCAAGTTTTTTGGTGACTTGCTATGCTGTACATAAGTACTTAAGTCCCAGACTTCATTGTTAAAAAAATCGGTTTAGCCTCAAACTAATGATAGTGTCTGGTGGAATTTTGAGGGTGTGATTCACTAGGAATTTGGTCCAAAGGGACCCGCAGTCGATGGGAATCTCTATTGTCAAGAAGAGAAAAGAATCATGAGGTTTCGAACAGAGATAAAAACAGTTATAGCAGGATAATACGAGATATCCTAGAGCTCAGAGGACAATAGACAAAATTGGAATTAGAAGAGTTGAAATGCTATGCAGCCCTCAGCTTGCGCCATCGGATTAACATATATTGCGATCCATGGCACATAGTCTGCTTGGAAGAAATTTGCAAAGCATTGCAGCAGTGTAGTAGCACCATTGAATTTTATCTATCAAAAACTGATACATTTGAGGAGTTGCAAGCCTTGCTGTAAGGTGGCTCAAGTCTACACAATCTATTGGTCTTTACTTTGAAGTTTAGAATCATTTCTTATAACAATATATTTCCAATAAAAATTTACTTCAAAAACAGAGGAGCATAGAGCAAACAGCATTTGTCAAATATTTCTATTCTTCCCTGCTTCTTGTCAACTTCTATACTTAATTCTGTTTCGCCTTCTTTGGCAATTTCTTTAATGAATGTTCTCCACGTGTTTCTTAGTCTTCCTCTTCCGCTATTACCCTCCCCAAAGCCATTCTTTCCACTGCTTTATCTTCCTTTCTTAATATGTATCCTAACCAATTCCACTTGCCTTTTATTTCTATTATAATTTTTATTTTCACAAACATAAGTGTGAATGTGTGCCTGTTCCCATTATATCTTGCAGAAAATATACAAATAAAACACTTTTGCAAATCTGTATTTCAAATAACGTGAAGTAGGCAGAAGAATCACTTTCTTTTCATGCTCGGTTATTGAGAAATGGATAGAGAAAATCATTTTAGTTAATTGATGGAAATTAATCATTTCTTCACACTAGCCATATATAGGCTAAGGGTTTTTTTAGATAGATAGAGTCAACATGAAAAATTCAATGCCATGGCCGGGATTTGAACCACGGATCTCCAGATTTCCGTCCAGTCGCTCTTAACCTTTGAGCTACCATGGCCAACGTACCGTCACGACATTAAATTCTCCAGTTGACTCGTATATTTTCCCGGTAGACCACGAGGGGCTCTCGCATCCGAGATACACCGTTTGTGGCGACTTACTATCGTAAGTGCTTCAGTCCCAGGCTTCATCATTTAACTGTGTATCTCGGATGCGAGAGCCCCTCGTGGTCTACCGGGAAAATATACGAGTCAACTGGAGAATTTAATGTCGTGACGGCACGTTGGCCATGGTAGCTCAAAGGTTAAGAGCGACTGGACGGAAACCAGGAGATCCGTGGTTCAAATCCCGGCCATGACATTCAATTTTTCATGTTGACTCTATCTACTAAAGAGAAAATCATGTAATGTAACAGGTCATATATTTTAGATAATGTTTAAATTCTTAGAAATCAGAAGTATTGAGTATTATTACGTGTCTACTTCCTATTTGACAGCGTTGAAGATGAAATAGAAATAGAATCAGGAAATTTGTTTATTCTTTGAAGAAGACAAATAAAATGCTGATAAAGTCATTTCTTGTAAATACGTCACCTCCACTTTATTTTCTTACGCACATATCTTGCTTTTCTCGCTTTGCACCTCTCAGAAGAAGACGAAAAAGATAAAAGATAGGTACAAGAATGAGAAAAAGTCTGGAATATTGTTTTCGTCGTCGCTTCTGATATTTTCCTCACACTTTTTTATTAAAATTAAAGAAGAGACAACCTCTGATATAGTAGCTAATTTCTTATCTGATTCCTTGACTAATATGCTCAGATGCATACTGTATGGTTTTAAGGAGAGAGTAAATTCTCTATTTCGTCAATGTTACGAGTGCTAAATTCACAGATCTATTTTGAACTATAACATAGAATTATTTGTTTAAGATTATCATTAATTACTTTTTTAAAAATACACTGTTAACACCAAAGTAGATTCACAACAGCACTAGAAGCTAGCACATGTAGAACTATTTTTAAAAAGATTACGTGTTGCATTCATGTGTGCTTTTGTTTTTACTTTTGTACAAATTATTTTTCAAAAGCATATTGTCCTATCATCTTCCTAGAGATAAACCTTCATAACACTTTTGTTTTGGGAAAGGGCCTTCGATCAAGCAGCATTTGGCCATCAGAATGTCAAGTTTCTTGCTTCTTTCATAGTTACTTGACGTCCTTCAACTGGGTGGACATATTGAATGAACCAAATGATACTCCATTGGGCTGGGAGTCCTTTGAGCTTATTTACCTGATATTGCTCTTCTCAGGACAAGGAAAATGGGCGCAAAAAGTTAATAAAACAAAATCCAGTCGATCCATGCTAACCGAGACTTGAACGCGAACTTTTGTAAATGACACAGAAACGCTATTCCTACGCCAGAGATGTTCACATTCGTACATTTTCTTGTAAGTATAAGAATAGAGGAAGCTTTGGCGATAGTCATATTTTTCAACACCAGTGTCTATGTGATAGCTTTGAAAGTATATTCTTTTTATACAAAGAAAAATCATCTCTGTTCTAGTCTGTTGGTCTTTAGAATCCAGAAGTCCGAATTTTATACCAAGCAGTAAGATATAAATGTTTGTTTCCCAAGGATAATTCCGCATTCTCCTGAGAATCTATAAATATGAGCAGGATAGTGTATACATGGCTGAATGTAATAGAAATATGACGTCCTGATGATTAAGTGGTTCTTGTCGACAGAAAGCTAGAAAAAGTAATAGCGATTTGAGCATTCAAACCAATAACTAATAATATCTCAGAAATGCTTAGTGCTTAAAAATGTTTCACCTAAATGATGTGCGGATGGAATAGATCCACTTTGTGTGACGTGAGTGAGTGAGTGAGTGAGTGAGTGAGTGAGTGAGTGAGTGAGTGAGTGAGTGAGTGAGTGAGTGAGTGAGTGACTGCGTGCGTGAGTGACTGCGTGCGTGAGTGAGTGAGTGCGTGAGTGAGTGACTGCGTGCATGAGTGAGTGAGTGACTGCGTGAGTGAGTGCGTGCGTGCGTGAATGAGTGAGTGAGTGAGTGCGGGAGGGAGGGAGGGAAGAGGAAGGAGGAAAGGAGGGAGAGAGGAAGGGAGTGGGTGAGTGATAAGATTTTGTCTATTGCTTTTGTTTACCAGTTAAACAAGTTTCACAATAAAGAGAACTTCATTATATAGAAAGTATAGAAAATATTGCAATTCGTCCAAAACTTCGCCACAAAGGTTTCACAAAATATACACGTTTTGTGACTTCCTGAATCCAAAAACAAAAAACAAAGACATTTTTGAAAAAGATCTATTTTTAATTTATTGCTTGATTGATCAGCAGTGTTGCTATGCAAGTCATTGATAAACAAACAGATAACAAATAAGAACACATTTAAATGAAAGATAATAAAAGATAAGGTATATAAGAGGATATCTAACACAAAATGAAATCAGATGAATGACGATGTAAAAGAGAGGTTAGATATGTGAGGCTAGATTATGATCAGAGGTGTGATGAGAAAAATAGAGAATATACTTTGAATTAGTGAAAAAGTCGATATCTTCGAATCAGTGAGTAGGATGTCTTGAGACAGTTTTCTTTCCAATCTGGTCCAAAAAAGATATGTGTGTTTGTGTTTCGACTAAATACCGAAATAGTTATTTAAATTTAGGTCTTCCGAGGATGCAACCCAAAGATTTCCAACAAAATACCCTCAATACAGACTACAATTTACAATAAACACTTTTAGAACACTTTGATTTACTCAAAAATATCTTTAACAATTTTTTATTAAAGTACAATTTGGTTAATATGTTTTATGCCACATAAAAGGTATACCATGAATTTTTAGAGTGTGTCCACGCAAGTCTCTTCATTCTGCAAGACTTGTGCATAACCGAAGATTTAGTCTTACTATACCAAAATGAAAATTTTGTTTAAACACATGATTTATGTCAAAATATGCTGTATCTGTGTTCTTTTTATTTTATAAACCTTTATTCATCCACATGTTCCATTACGTTATAATATTACGTGTTGTGGTTTAATTTGTGTATTATTTGTATTTTTACTAACAAGTTATTCTGAATTTTTCGATATGCGATTCGTTCACTAAATTTACAATTCAACTGTACACATTCTGGATTGATTGTTCATATTAACTGAAGTCTTAAAAGTATTATTATTTTTCACATAATCACTGAAGTGATTTAGAATTAACTCACTTATTTACACTTCTGTTTTAATTATTCTGCACTTTCTAGATTGATTGTGTTGACGTATTCATTGAAGTCCTTTAAGAAGCTGACCCACAAGAGCTGGTTTATGTACTGCCCACTTCCCTCCTTTCTTTCTTATTTGCATTCTTAGTTGTTTTTTTTTTTTTCTTTGGTCCTTTCATTTGATGCAGTTCATATAGGATGTGATCTGTCTTTCCGTGTGCTCTGCTGCAGGTGCATATAGCATCATCGATTGTGTGTGTGTGTGTGTGTGTGTGTGTGTGTGTGTGTGTGTGTGTGTGTGTGTGTGTGTGTGTGTGTGTGTTTACCAGATCCTCATTCTAACTTGTTTGAATGTTCTAGTAATGGGATACAATACAATTCTCTACGTTTTTCAAATGGGAAATACTCGTTCGTTGTATAAGTCCTGGACATGCCATCCATAGCGATAAACTCTTTAAAGATTTGACTATTACGTAAACCTACTGTATTGCCCAATTTCCAATGTACATGCAAGGATATATGTATTCAAATGATTTCTGCGAAGATGTATTTGATTAAGTAGGTAGTTTTTAAGAGCAGTGTGCACAAGACTCGGTGCAAAAACTCATTTGAGTGTATACGTCATATTTGGAAGTTATACAGACCTTTCACTAAAAATGCTTTAGTTCAGGGGATCTCTAAATATTTATTTCCTGCAAAATATCGAGTTCAAATTCCTCTAGTTTGTAGAGTAGGAAGTAAAACTATATTCAAAATATAAGGAAAGTTGAAGTAAACCAAATTAAAATGTCATTTTTGGTAATTTATGCTTATTTAGTGTCTCCTTAAGGAAAATGTTTCAGGAAATATGTATGTATAACAGCTTTTGATCATTACATTTTGTGTGAGACTAAGAGAGTTTTGTACCGACAGGCGGAACCAGCGCTGATGTACGACTCGGTGCACGTATTCGCAATAGGACTGCAAACTCTGGAGCAAAGCCACACTCTCAGGTTATCCAACGTCAGCTGCGAGGATGAACTGCCTTGGGATGGAGGTCTCTCCCTCATCAACTACATCAACTCGGTGAGTACCATTTGTCACGAGATTGCTGGCAGCGTTTTGCTTCGGACCTACAAGCGAAACGCAAAACGGGCCCTTACTGCAATATGCACAAAGGAGATGGTGCTTACAAAACGTTTTGAAATCTACTAATATTATAAAGAGGTAGTAATATGTGTCTGTTTATAGGTAACTACAAAAACCATTAAATCTATTTTAGGCCAATGGTTGAAGAATGTTTTATTAGAACAGTCTGAAATTCTTAGGAAACTGCTACACGTAGACACTTCATGACCTAAATAAAATACATCGATATGCCTACCTCACACAGTAAAACATAATTATTTCACACATTCAAGAAAATTCCTAAATTTAGGTAATTTTCTTTCTGATGAAAATGGACGGTTTTATTGGTAACATGTTTAATATATTAAATATATTTTAATAATAGTTGATTTGCTTTAGCTAACCTTGGGACGCATATTAGTTCTGTGAGGCTGTGCACGAGGTCACATTGAACTTTTACTAAACATCTGTTCAGCAACAGTCCTGATTTAAGTTAACTTTATTAAATACCTGAATACACCATATTCAAGAGCACTCTGAACACAATTGGAAAAATCTCTCCATCTCATCTGTAAATAGAACTTGGAGCCCTTCGCATAATAGGCAAGCATACCACCGACTGGTCCCAGGATCCAGTTTTTAAAACAAATGAATGAATTCGAGTACATAAGAATTCTAGAACTATCTTTCATTCTAAAATATTGAGACATTCCTGTAAATAAAAATCTGATACTTTATTTTCAAATTACTTTCTCTTCTCCTGATCATTTATCTGTATATAACTTCTAGAAGTCATTCTTATAAAAACCTATTTTCCTATTTACGTCATGTTAATGGACATAGCCATCAAAGAAGTTAGGTTCATCAAATATTTTAGCTAACATAACGAGTACTCAGCACTTTTGTGTTGGTATTACGAGAGTGGTCTGAAAAGTTTCAGACCTCAACATGAAGATGGCAGCACAGGTAGATTAGAGCTAGTAAATTTCGTTGTTCATCTGTTGACTGTTACTCAGAAAAGTTCGATAGCAGAGATAGCAGAGGCTATGAATATGTCAAAAGAACGTGTTTGTCACATATTAAATCAACATTTAGAAATGAGAAAGCTGTCCACGCGTTCGGTGCCGCGTTTTCTCGCGTTAGACCAAAAACGTGTTCGAATGAACATTTCCAACGCTCTGTTGGCGCAATTTAGGCGTAATAAATCCGAGTTTTGGCGCCGATTAATTACTGTAGGTGAAACTTAGATACACCATTATACACCTGAAACAAAATTAAAGTCCAAACAGTGGACTGCAAAGGAGGAACCGGCTCAAAAAATGCAAAAATTGTGTTTTTTTTTCGCTAGGAAAGTGATGGCGACTATTTATTTTGGTATAGTCATGAAGTTATTTTAATCGATTATCTTCAAAAAGGAAAAACCATTATAGGAGTATACTACGCACCATTACTTGACAAACTGAAGGTGGAATTTTCGGGGAAACGGCCACATTTGCAGAAAAAGGAAATCCTGTTTCACCATGACAACGTACCGTCTCACACCTCGGTGGTTGCAATGACGAAAATCCACGAATTACGGTTTGAACTGATTGACCATCTGCCTTACTAACCAGATCTAGCTCCAAGGGACTTTTTTCTTGTTCCCTCATCTGAAAATTGCGCTCGGAAGACAGAGATTTTCGTCAAATGAAGAGGCAATAACCTTCGTGAACAATTATTTTGCCGGAGTACTATTTGGACGGGTTACAGAGATGGGAACATCGCTGGGAGAATTGTGTAGAGTTACAAGGAGACTATGTTGAAAAATAAAAAAATAAAAATATCTGATAAAATATCATATATGTTTATTAGGTCGGAAACTTTCCAGATCACCCTCGTAAGCATGTAAGGCCATGTAAGAAAATAATGAGGATCGCCCAAGGCACTTAATAAATTTGTAATGAATGAACTTAAACATTTTTGTCTTCCTGGAGTACGACCGAGCAGAATTTACTTTAACTTTTTTAAGTGAGTATTCAAATATTTTATTTATAAATATGCTGATATGTGTAATTTTCTGCGTCTGATTTAAACTCATTTACTTTTTATTTAAAATTGTTATTGCTTTTTATATATGAGTGCATATATATTTTTCCTAAAACAGTTTTGGAGGCTCATGTTGGACCTAAACGTGTTTTTCAGGTAAAATTCTGATATCGCATTTTAATGGAATGCAAACTTATTTGCAAAGCATGCAATGAGACCAGCAGATAACAGAATCTAAATGGCTTTAAAACACTTGAGTGAACGCTAAATCTTAAAAAGAAAATGCAATGTGAACAAAATAGGGCGAATCCATCATTAAAGTTGATGATGATGGCTTTGCTTGATGCTAAATGAGCAATTTTTAGAAAAGTTCTGGTACCCACACAATGCATCCGAAGTATTATTACCTGAAGAGGTTTCAATACAGGATGATCTCCCTGAATTAGCGTCTGCTCTAGATCCACCTTTTGTGTTTAAGCCTTAGGTGGATACAATTGTTGTTGCTTCTTATCATGATTAATTGTTCTGTCAAACATTTGATTAACTGTCAGTGTGTAGGCTAAAGTTTGTATGGGTAGAGTCAAACTGAAACGTTAATTACCAACAACTGCTGAACATGATGGTTCAAATAATAGTCATCAACTTTAACCTAAGTAGCAAATTAGTGATAAAAATCCAGCATTCTTTTGGCCTTTAATTAAGTCGATAACTTATAACTTGCAGCTCATACCCTTGCTGTTGCATTAATTAAATCGCTAGTAAACGTCAGTTATATGAAGGTGGTTTCATAAGTACCCAAGCTAGCAAGTAGTACACCATTTTTAAATATAAATTATATATATTTATCAATATAATCCCCTTATAGGGATATGTATATCTTTCATTATTCTTACTGTTTTCAACCCCTACAAGTTATGCAAAATATACCTGCGTGTCGTCATGACCTAACAAATTTCTTGTTTCCCCACAAGTCATTTCATCATGTTTGAAAACAAGAAAAGATCGTAGGCAGTCAGGTTGGATAAATCGGGCAGCAGATATTCATGATGCAATCATGCAGTTTGTCAGCGACAGCCCCGGATGAATGTCCTGGTAGTTTCTTCTTCGCCAAATAGAGCAATGTCTCAACTTCATTTCGAGTCGGGCCAGTAACTCACTGAGGTATATTACAAGTTCTCAAATATCTGCAAGAAACTGTGACACATTTTAATAAATAGTCAAAGTATTTTAGTAGTATTTTGATCCAAGTATTCAAATCTTGTATACTTCAGCGTAACAATGGCATAGTTTAGAAAAAAATGTTTTATTAAGACAGTATTCACGAATTCCTGTGTTTTTCCAGAAACTTTTGGATACAAATATAAAGGAACATGGATATTGCATATATTCAGGATTTTAGCAACAGTTTAAAAAAGAGTAGCGTGTCTGCCTCACATTCCGAAGTCCCGAGTTTGAATTTCGATTAGGTTGAACTACCTAGATAATATTTTTTCAGAGTTTTCCCTTATCCTGAAAGGTGAATGTCACGTAACTCCAAACCCTTTGACCCTCAACTCGTTTAAGCGTCGTTTAACCTATTTGATTCATCGTCCCATATGACCTAACTGATTAAAGAATATTTAATCTTAACGGAAGGTCTACTAACAGCATCGTTTTGAACAAAGCGTCTAACTGGAAACGCATACAACAGTCATATGTTTTTTATGAAAAAGTATGTATTCCATGACCAGTAATGAATCCATATTAATAATTGTAAAAGTGATGTTTTTCTTTAAGTTTATATATACTAAAACAAGAAACACGTTGAGGCCGTAACTTTGTCACGTGTGCGTGTGATAATGCTGAGTAGAATTATCGTATTTCTATAATTCTGAGCTTCAATTTTAACATAGAGACATGAAGACAAAGTATAAAAGAAACCCTTAACGAATGAGGGATCGACTAGCTCACTGGTTCTCTAACTGGCGCATTTCCCTCAACACTGACAAGACAGAGGTTAAGATCTTCTCTTTACGTCCTTATAGGGATCCTCCTTTACTACAGCTGTTCGGGGAACAACTCTCGAGGTTACCAAGCAGTGTGCCAGTGAAGTATCTTCGGATGCTACTGGATACTCGACTAACCTGAAACGTCCACTTCTGTCGGTCTGCACGGCTCTCAAAACTGTACCCTTTACTCAACAGGCGTACCTCACTTGGTTATAAATCCTCCCTTCTTCTTTACAAATCTGTAGTCCGTCCCATTTTTACCTATGTAGCTCCATTCTGGGGTGGCACCAGCAAGACTACTCTCCGCCGACTACAGGTATTACAAAACAGGGTGCTGCGTACAGTTACAAATGCTCTATGGTTCGTCAGAAACCAACAACTTCATCACGAGTTTGGTCTTCTACCCGTTCACCAGTACATCCACCAGCTGGCACGACCTTTCTTTTATCATCTCCAGGAGGTCCCTGGAGCTGTTGCCTACTACCTCGCGCTCGCACTCGCCAACCAACTCGCCTCAAGCGCACACTGCCACAAGATCTTCTCCTGAGTGATCTCACCAGTACATCCACCGGCTGGCACGACCTTTCTTTTACCATCTCTAGGAGGTTCCTGGAGCTGTTACTATCTCGGCGCTCGCACTCGCCAACCAACTCGCCTCAAGCGCAGACTGCCACAAGATCTTCTCCTGAGTGATCTCACCAGTACATCCGCCAGCTGACGCGACCTTTCCTTTACCATCTCCAGGAGGTCCCTGGAACTGTCACTATCTCGGCGCTCGCACTCGTCAACCAACTCCCCTCAAGCGTAGACTGTCACAAGATCTTCTCCTGAGTGATCTCTCCAGTACATCCGCAAGCTGGCGCGACCTTTCTTTTACCATCTCCAGGAGGTCCCTGGAACTGTTACTATCTCGGCGCTCGCACTCGCCAACCAACTCGCCTCAAGCGCAGACTGCCACAAGATCCTCTCCTGAGTGATCTCTCCAGTGCATCCGCCGGCTGGTAAGACCTTTCTTTTACCATCTTCAGGAGGTCCCTGGAGCTGTTACGTACAATCTCGGCGCTCGCACTCGCCAACCAACTAGCCTCAGGCGCAGACTGGCACAAGATCTTCTCCTGAGTGACCTCTCCAGTACATCCGCCGGCTGGCACGACCTGTCTTTTACCATCTTCAGGAGGTCCCTGGAGCTGTTACGTACAATCTCGGCGCTCACACTCGCCAACCAACACGCCTCAAGCGCAGACTCCCGCAAGATCTTCTCATGAGTGACATCTCCAGTACATCCGCCGGCTGGCACGACCTTTCTTTTACCATCTCTAGGAGGTCCCTGGAACTGTTACCTACAATCTCGGCGCTCACACTCGCCAACCAACACGCCTCAAGCGCAGACTGCCACAAGATCCTCTCCTTAGTGACCTCTCCAGTACATCCGCCAGCTGGCACGACCTGTCTTTTACCATCTTCAGGAGGTCCCTGGAGCTGTTACGTACAATCTCGGCGCTCACACTCGCCAACCAACACGCCTCAAGTGCAGACTCCCGCAAGATCTTCTCCTGAGTGACATCTCCAGTACATCCGCCGGCTGGCACGACCTTTCTTTTACCATCTCTAGGAGGTCCCTGGAACTGTTACCTACAATCTCGGCGCTCACACTCGCCAACCAACACGCCTCAAGCGCAGACTGCCACAAGATCCTCTCCTTAGTGACCTCTCCAGTACATCCGCTGGCTGGCACGACCTGTCTTTTACCATCTTCAGGAGGTCCCTGGAGCTGTTACGTACAATCTCGGCGCTCACACTCGCCAACCAACACGCCTCAAGCGCAGACTCCCGCAAGATCTTCTCCTGAGTGACCTCTCCAGTACATCCGCCGGCTGGCACGACCTTTCTTTTACCATCTCTAGGAGGTCCCTGGAACTGTTACCTACAATCTCGGCACTCACACTCGCCAACCAACACGCCTCAAGCGCAGACTGCCACAAGATCCTCTCCTGAGTGACCTCTCCAGTACAGACGACCCAGACGAGTGATAAATACCAAACTTAAAGTCCTCAATTTGTGTTATAGTGATCCTGTCATATTTAGCTAGAGGAGTCGTTCACGGCTACCTCAATTGTTGTGTACTGTTACTAAGTGTCTCAATAACAAACATCTGTAAAGCATATTTGCTCTTCGATGAATAATACAAAAAATTCTCGGTATAATTCGCGGTAAATGAAGAGTTGAAGTGGTTGAATTTTTTCCTTAATAATAAGCCTTTTATCACTTACAACAATGATCGCTTATATTGTTATTAAAATGGAAACCTGTAGGTAGTTTAAGTGTAGTATTTCAGAACTATTTAGGCATTGTGTCCTTAATGAACAACTTGTAAATTCAGTCATAATTAGATACTGAAAGCGTGTTTACACCACACAAATAGTCACATGCACAGTTCTTATACTGGTAGTATACAGGATCATACTCATTACAAACTACAATAGTGAAATTTTAAACGGTAATGTAGATAGCCTTTAAATTAACACTCCCGGTTGTTTAAGGGATATGGTGTGAAATATAAGGGAGAGCTGAGTAGGCGGGGCAAGCTTAAATACACAAACCCTTGGGCGAGCTATTGTTTCAGCTTTGTTTGGTTTACAAAACCAATTAATCAGGATTCTATCATCAACATAGTTATGAAGCGTAATTGGATGTTTAAGTTTACATAAGGGCTCAGGTAATACTAATTGCGTGTCGCAGTTTACGGTCCATCATATCTTATTACTCCCACGTGAGTCCAAGAAAAAGTGCCGAGAAGAGAATATCTCTGTAATCAGACTAAGAAAGTGTGTATGCGCAAGACCTGGAAAACCCTTGCGCTGTTTCAAACAAAGCGAATGGAGGAATAGGGATGATGGGGGTAACTGTGTTTAAACCTTTTTGAAGTTCATTTGAGAGGTAGTACCTCCTTCACCGCAAGACTTGTGGGCACTACCGGTAACCCTAAGGTACTTCTACCAACCTCAAAATTAAACCACCCAAGAACTAGTCTAGAAAATCAAAATTATGTTTTTCTAAATTTTAATCGACATCAGTGGTGCACAGTGAGTCGTTCCACTTGGATCCTCAGCCGTTGAGGAAGCTACCTCCTTTCTTTCCCCCACCTAAACTTCACCCGTCACCCTACAAACCACTTATTCCTGTCATTACGTGGTTAAGTCCTTTCTAGGACAGGTACACGAATAACACACCTACCGGCTGTCCCTCAGTTCGCCACCCGCATTCGGGAGATCCGGGTTCGATTCCCATGGCTGACCTACCTGACCCATGGGTTTTCCCGGGTCGCTAGGGGAATGCTGGGTAGGTTAATTACATTCCCGAATTTCCTATCCCTCCATTTCATCTCCATTATTATTTCATATCATCTTTTACCTCGTGGTCTCTTTCAGGGTAGAAGTGTCGGCGGGTGTCTCGGCGGTGCATGGCAGGATGATATTGTGCCTACCTAACCAAAGATGGTAATGGATAACTAGCACATGGCCATGTCGTATACGGGGAATTGCTCAATAGGTAGAATTTACATGCTTTGCGAGAGGTTGGGGTTTTCTATCAGGTGTGATTTTATAATTACATGCTAAAACAACAATTTAGACAAACATTTACTACAATAAAGAAAGGTACATAGGTGACCACAGCAGCCAGTTACCTATCCCTCATCCGCTGCGGGTACGTACGTCTACACTCAACAATGGCTACTCACAGAGAGAGAGAGAGAGAGAGAGAGAGAGAGAGAGAGAGAGAGAGAGAGAGAGAGAGAGAGAGACCGGCTTACACAAGCTTATTATCCAACGGGTGATGGAGTGGGGGCGTGACGTCACACGTACTTCTGCAGTCAAATAAACTATTTGTGTTAGTCAAAACATTCACTGAGGTAAACTACTTCCTCCTCCTTACCGATCTCCGCTCCTCTGCTGGGACCATTTCGGGACCTTTGGGGCTCGGATCGCCTGGCTTGGTACCATTAGGGCTCGGCTGCTGAGCTCGTTGCCGTCCCGCTTTGAGGGAGCGAGTTCATTTTCCTGGCCTATCGGAAGAAGTCTCTATCCACGTAAACTGTAGGGACACTGCCCTCTGTAGGCCACGCCGTGGCTCAGTGGTTAGACCGCTTAGCTCTCACCAAGGCGGCCCGGGTTCGATCCCAGGCGACCGCAAAGTGAGATTTGTGGTGGACAACATGGCGCTGGGGCGGGTTTTCTCCGGGACCTCCGGTTTCCCCCGCCATTTCATTCCACTGATGCTCCATCTTCATTTCATGTATCATCAGTGTCACCGCCTGCGGTGCCGTATGTAGTAAAAGCGGGCGTTAAACACTACACTGCCCTCTGAACCGTCATGGCTCCTTGAGTCGGCCACCCTCTGTCTCTTTCGCCTCATCCTTCTTCACAGGAGTACCCCCACTTGGGGGAATATATAAATTGTAGTGGACAACACGGCACTGGGGCGGGTTTTCTCCCGGACCTCCGGTTTTCCCCGCCGTCTCATTCCACCGGTGCTCCATCTTCATTTCATGTATTATCAGAGTCACCATAGGGGAGGGCATCCGTCCCCTTCAGCTGCCGTGGTGCGGGCGCTGTGGACCCTTAGCACTCGTGGTACCTCTGACGTTACTAGAGGAACCTCGGGCCAAACATCTGAGCCCCTCGTTCTGGGAGTTGTTCGGATTGGGTTGGTCTCGATGGGGCAGTGATTCCCGATACCCGTGGAAATCGGGTACGTCTTCGGACGGGGTTGAGGGAAGCCATTAATTCTCCCGGGTACTAGCCTGCAAAGCTAGTAGAAGGTGTGCTAGATCACCAGGCGACCCCACCGAGGTCATATCGGTAGCCTTCACCTTTGGTGTTGGTGCGCGTAAGTGGCGTATCCACTTCCATCCCGTCTTGTGTCCTAGGAACAGATGGGGGGGCTTGTTTGTAACCCAGGTCTTGCCCTATGGAAAACCCCACGGAGGACGCCGAGCGCCCTTTGGGACAGCTCGGATAACTCCCTGGTTGAAAGAGGCCCGGGTCTTGTTCCTACGGGTTCAACACTAGTGGGAGTAGAACCTCTGGACTCAAACTGTCACCGCCTGCAGTGCCATATGTAGTAAAAGCGGGCGTTAAGCACTGCACTCAAGGGTATCTACCAGGGTAATCCACACAGAGTGAAGATTGGCTCTCCCCCCCCCCCTCTAATGACCAAGGAGTTACCGAACTGTCCTCCGTGGGGCTTTCCATAGAGCAAGACCTAGAGACTAACAAGCCCCCCCCCCCATCTGGCCCTGTGGACTCAAGACGGGATGGAAGTACTTGGGGGAATATGAACAATGGGCCTAGCTTGGTGGCCTACGTATCGAATCCCCTCCATAATGAAATCCCAATCCCAATGCAAAATCCCTCAGTCTGCCAACTACACGACTATGATGACGACGACGACGACGAAGTCTCATTTAAGACGCTGTGACCAAGAATACTCCACGGTTAACCTATGATACTTGTATTCGGAAAGGCCCGGGTGCGATTACAGTCTGATGTTTGGTTATTTCATGACTTTCCCTTGTTTGCAGGTGTTTGTTGGTACAATTTCTTTTCCCTTTCCTTCTTATGTTTCAGGTGTGGATTCTCGAGGGTTGTTTAATTCATAGCTCGTTGATCGATATGCGTACTGCGATGTGACCGTATTATGTTTATAAATCCATGACCAGAAAATCGTAGCAGACGCTCCAGAGCCTCCTAAACAGGAAGGGAGGAATAGCATACAAACCGTAGACTCCATGACAAGCATTGATTACATTCATTAGCAAGAGTTGTTTACCAATAATACTGCATCAGTTGATATTGATGATCACCATACCTACAGACAACCATAATGTTTACATTTACCGTTCCATACTTCACCTAGTGTGTCCATTTAAGTTGTTATCATGATAATGAACAATGACGGCTTTGTACAAAAATATATTGTACATCTACAAGGAATCCCAAAACAACGCAAGTACGTCCTAACCGTAAACAGACGGTGTACAAAATTTACCGACATTGGAAGCATCCATTTTTCACACTTTCACTAATTTATTAAAATGCTATATATTTACTCTCAGAATCTCAGTTTCCTTTTTAATTTCTTTCTTATATTTTGTAACCCGTACTCTCTATACCTACCCCAATTTAAAGACTCTAGATCCTAGAACATAAAGTATTTCTAAATAAGGTTTATATGATCATACGAAGCCCATATACCGCACCTAATAGCATTTATTTATTTCTACTTCTATTATAGTTACTAAATCTTCATGCAGGTACAGCAGTATTAATTTATGTTAAAAGAGGTGAAATGCAATTATTTTGTAACTTGTGGAGCTATTTCTGGCAATGATAAACATTTCTGTTTGTATTTTACCTGCTGTTCAGGGGTGGTTCCTCCATAAGGTTGCAGGTTTGCGCTACACCCACTGATTCTGAATATACAACAGGTGCATTTTGCACATTAAAGCTGTACTTGTTTGCATTGTTTTATATACAAACATGTTTCAATTGCGCTTATGGTCTCTAGCTGCCCATGACCGCAGAAGTCGAAATAAACAGTGATTAGCTGTAGGAGCCGCAGGTTTGCAGTGAAGAGTTAACCTAAGATTTCGCCCAAATGTTGGCCCTCTGAGGGGGTTGCGAGAAGGTGAAGAGATGGGAGGGGCTTCTTATACATTGCTTAAATGCAGGTTTATAAACCTAGCTCCTCCTACTCTTAGCAACAGCTATAGCGTCACCTTCAGGCTTAGCTTCTGTGTGCTCTGCTTTTCGAACACAGGAAGAATTTAATTAAATGCATGGAGGTTATTCAGAAGAGAGCTCTGTTAAACAACAACGCCACACTTGTTCAGGCTTCTGGGTTTATGGCCACTTTGAAAGATTATAATTTTGTATTCTGGCTGTCTTTCTTCTAAAAGATCATGCCACATGTGGACATTTTGTACAATCAGCTGCAGAAACGAGACTGCAATGCAACGTTTGCCATCGCCCAGCTAAATGCATTTAAAAGGGAAGTGCAAAAGGCAATAAATAGCGTGGATATCATGGAACATGGAAAAACTGCAATTAAGAGGAGAAGAATAGAAGATCATGATGTGAAAAGAAGAGAAGCTCTTGAAGTATGTGACATTCTTAGAGAAGCAAAGGACAGATTTAGCTTCACGGGGCATCTGGCAGCCTCAACTTTGTTTCATCAAGAAAATTTCTAAGACATTTCCAGAGGATTCCCTTAGAGAAACAATAAGGTTCTATCCTTTTATCATTGGAACAAAAATTCGTAGAGAACTGACTGTAATTTACAGTCGAGAGGAATTTCGTGGAATGTCCGGCGCTTTGTGCTTGATGGACTTCAATAAGGAAAACAATTTATGTACTACATTCAGCGAATATGTCAAACTCCTCCGAGTACTGTTAACTATGCCAATGTCTACTGCTGAAGCAGAATGCCGTTTCTCAACTTTAAAAACAATAAAAACTTTCCTTGGAAACACAATGTCACAGGACCGATTGACAGCATTAGCAATGCTTTCAATTGAGAGAGATTTTGTTATAAAGATCAGCGACTTCAACGCAAAAGTTATCGATAGATTCGCCAGGTCTAATGAGAGTAGAGCAGAGAATCTGTATAAATAGGTGAGTCACTACTACTCTGTATTTTATTTTTCATTTGTGCACCACCAATTATTTAACCCACCAGCCGCCATTGCTGCTGTTAGCTGGTCATGCACTTAATTATTCAAGCTATTTGACGAAATTATTAATTTTGCAACCCCTGGTGTAAAATATTATTCGACAATATTTTCTCTTTGAAATAAAAAAGTAGACAGTGTTTTACAGGGAAAGAACATCACAACTCAAAAACGAAAAGATAGATAAATTCTACATTTAAAACTTTCGTAGAATATAACACGAAGATTTTCATCAAATCTCTTCTCTCCCAAATAATGTGACCGTCTCTGCAGTGTCGTAGTGGTAGTAGAAGCCGTCTGCCTCATATTCAAAAGGTTTCGAGTTCGGTTTTCGGTCAGGGTGAGTTAACTGGATAAGGTTTTCCGGGATGCTCCCTTATCCTGAAGGATGAATGTGAGATAACAGTAAACTGTATAGATCCTGGACTCATTTGTGAATCATTTCACTCATTTCATTCATCCTCCAATATGATGGAGGACGTAAAACTACTCGCAGATGACCCGTTACATGGGAAAATTTTCATTATTTTTTTATTTTCTCAAATAGTGTTATAATAATTTTAAAATATCAGATACAAATATGAAAAGTAAACTCTTTTGGTTTATTTTATATAAACTGCGTGTAAAGTATGCATTTCTGTGACTGAATTTTAATTTCATTTAGCTATTAAAGTATAAGAATCAGACATGAACTTTGTAAGTGCGTCATGTGATGGAAGTTGCTTGAAGGCTTTTTTTATTCTTGATTAAAAGGAGAAATTTATTGCTCCACGACTGCGGCTTCTAAATGAATTTTTCGTGTTTCATATAAACATGTAACAGTACTTTTGGGTTATGTTTGAAGTATGAAAAGTTTATAAATTTATAAAAAATGATTATGTAAATATATTTAAGAATTGGGGGCGCCGGGGTAGCGCGGTGGTTTCGTTCGCGGCTCCCGTTCTAAGGGTCCCGAGTTCGATTCCCGGCTCTGGGGTTGGCGATTTTAAGTCGGCCCTATCCATGCCTTCACCTCTGTCTAGCACACGTGAAGTATCCCCTATGCCCAACGTGGTTCGGAGTCCACGGTAAAAACTGTAGGTCCTCTCACCTCACCGCCATCCTCACCATGACCCTATCATCGGAGGTAATGGACACCGCCCTCTGGGTGCCTCCACCTGAGAAATGGGTCCGGTCATCACTTGGTGGGGTGAGGTTACCCCGAAGGCCAAGGTTGCCATGTGGGGAGTGTTAGTAACTAACTATATATTTAAGAATTTAAATATGTAAAAATGTATGTAATTGTGTGATTGGCCGAAGTAATAATTGTATGATGTAATATGACGTAATGTTGTGACGTGGTATTAAATCGTTCAATCACAGAATTAAGATAGGAGTAACGATAGTTACGAAAAATCAATAATCTGGGATATGTAAGGATGTTTCGTAATGGTGAGTGTGATAGTGGTGCAAGATCAAGAACATTTAAGTAATAGTTTTAATCTGTTTGAATACAACAAAGTAAGAATTTATCGATATGTTGGAAGTGACTGGGAAAGGAATTTCAATTAAAATGTAATCTAAATAATACAATTAAATTGTTACAAAATTTGACTTCTCCGAAACTTTATTCCGAACCTCGCCTGAAAAATAGATGTCTCATGACTCTCATTTAGAATAAGATGATACAATTGGTGACCAGAGGAAATAGATAGCCGCAAAAACTCACACGAGAAGAGAAAGAATTGTCCGTCCAACATAGAAATCCTGTCCCAAATTGCGCCCGAACGTGTGGCTGATGAAGATGCAGACAAATTAACGACGAATAGTCACAAATTCCTGTCCCAAACATATGAATGTTTCTAGTTACTTATAATTGATCTTCCACATAGAATAAAGTGGAAATATAGAATCAATTTGAGGGGGTTGTGGTTTATGAAAAAAAATGAGTCGGTTAGACAAATGGTACCGATATGTTACCACGGTGGTTTAGTTGATTAGACCAGTGGCACGGTAAGCTAAAAATCTGGATTCAGACAAATTGGTATTGAATTTTTCAGTCTGATTCTGACCTTCCTAAGCTGTTATTGCTTAATTGAAAACTTTATAGGTAAAAGTGGATCGTGTATAATCTAGCAGTTGATTGGAAGAAAGCATTTTAAATTTATGTTATAATATATAAAGTATATATGTGAATTTTTTCAATAGTAGGTTTTTTATGTAAAAAATTAGATATGTTGAGTATTTTATTTAGTTGGAAGAACAGCTGAAGCAGGCTCTGGATGAAGCACGTGTGATTGATCGTAGCCTGTTAAGCTACTGTATTGTGGTGAGGGCGTAATTACCTCCATAATTATCGCATCTGCTTCCGAGACTTGCAAAGCATCAGCTGGACAATGATTAATGACAACAGGCCTCCTCGCACCTTTCCCCATGGTTACGCACAAAGATGAGGTCGATGTATCCACGTGTTTAACTCAAGCAGTCGATAATGTTGTATAAACACGCTGCCAGACTTAATATTACTTTAGCTTTAGATATACTCGGCGATTTGTTTTGTGAATTCAAAGAGTTTGTTCTGAGGATCACAAGACGTGAGAGGAACAATACCATGGGATGCAAATGATGAGTATAAGTCGAGCACAGGCCGTGAGGCCGTAGCTATTCGAAATGAAGCTACAGAATCCTGTACTTACCCAAGGTTTGTGTGTGCATGTCCGTACGTGCATGTGTGATATATACAGAATGTTACAAAAAGGTACGGCCAAACTTTCAGGAAACATTCCTCACACACAAATAAAGAAAATATGTTATGTGGACATGTGACCAGAAACGCTAAATTTCCATGTTAGAGCTCATTTTAGTATTTCTCTTAAAATGTAAATTGAAATCATTCGTGCAGACAAATGTCAAAATACCCATTGTGGTTCATGCACGATGGAGCTCCTGCACATTTCAGAGGAAGTGTTCGTACGCTTCTCAACAACAGATTCGGTGACCAATAGATTGGTAGAGGCGGACCAATTCCATGGCCTCCACGCTCTCCTGACCTCAATCCTCTTGACTTTCATTTATGGGGGCATTTGAAAGCTCTTGTCTACATAACCCACGTACCAAATGTAGAGACTCTTCGTGCTCGTATTGTGGATGGCTGTGATACAATACGCCATTCTCCAGGGCTGCATCAGCGCATCAGGGATTCCATGCGACGGAGGATGGATGCATGTAACCTCGCTAACGGAGGACATTTTGAACATTTCCTGTAATAAAGTGTTTGAAGTCACGCTGGTACGTTCTGTTGTCGTGTGTTTCCATTCCATGCTTAATGTGATTTGAAGAGAAGTAATAAAATGAGCTCTAACATGGAAATTAAGCGTTTCCGGACACATGTCCGCATAACATATTTTCTTTCTTTGTGTGTGAGGAATGTTTCCTGAAAGTTTGGCCGTACCTTTTTGTAACATCCTGTATACAGATGTATTTTGTTACCTTGAAAGGTGCAGAGCGATGCGCAGTGGTATCTGGACGAGTCCACCTCAGAACGGCTGCAACTGGAGGGGAGGGCAGGTCAGTTGCGTACCAGTTGCGAGCAACTAACCACGTGTAGAGCTACTCGGTAACACTACAGCTTGTTTCAAAATGTGCTTGTCTCCTGGTTCCAAGAGAGCATTTAGAAATGTCGCCCCCTAGCAGCACATTAGGAAATAAAGTGCTACATTTAAAAACACCAGAAGTAATAACCAATATTCATAGATTTATAAAAAGGAAACAATGGTCTAGGTTAGCTATAAAAATCTGGGCAAGGATATCTGAGGCAACAGTTGTGTCTGAAAGCAGTTTAGGAGAGTTATTAAGGAAAGAAAAGCCATTGGTGCTAGTGCAACAACGTCCTTCTCTATGCCCAGTAAACAAAGATTAAGAACATTCACAAAATCTAATTTGGATGTTTTAATTCAGAAGTAGTTAGCCGAACTATGAATAATTTTAAAGCACAGAAAAACAAAGACCAACTCTGAAGAAAGTGCTTATGACGCTAAAAATTCTACTGACTTCCAAGGCAGTGTCTAAACATTAAGAAGAGTTCTTCTGAAGCTAGGATTATTTGAAGAAAAAAAAGCACTAAGCGTGACAGACAAATTTTAATCGAACATCGCACCATACGTGCAAAAAGGCTTAAGTATTTACGAAATATTCGGAGATATCGAAGTGAAGTTTATATAGTTTATATGGATCAAACTTATATAAATACAGCACATACTGGACCATATGCCTGGAGTGAAATACGTTACAGGGACTCTGCAGCGATATTGAAAGGCCGACAGTTGTTTATCATGCCTGCTGGAGGAGAACAGGGTTTTCTTACAAATGCCTATGTACTATTTAAGATCCAACAAAAGCGTGGAGATTACTACCATAGTAAGAATTACAACTTAGTTTATAAGAGCTGCAATACTGGCTTCGAGGATGAAATTTGTGTTTAGACACCTTATACACCGCCCTCCCGTCTCGTAATCTTACGCGTGTGACGCATTGTGGCGATAGGTGCACTATCCCCACCACAGTTGCTACTCATCCCTACCGCGCAGGATTCCTGTCAAGATAAAATAATACATCTATATCTGAATTCAAATAATAGGACTATCAGTAACTGGACATTTCCACCTTTAACCTCACTATTCCCTTGGATTACATTAATACGGTTGGGTAGAGATCAACAAAATGAGGTAATTTGTTGACCTAGCAACTTTTTTACTTTGTTTTTAATATTTAAGTACTGACGTAAAATGTCCGCCTTTGAAGCGCAGGTGCTAGAGTATCTGTCTCACATTCAAGGGATTCCGAATTCGAATCTCGGTCAAGCGAGTTATCTGGATAAGGTCTCTCTGAGGTTCTTTCTTATCCTGGAAATTGAATGTCGGGTAAAACATTCAAGTTCATTCAGACATGACTTACGTTGGAGCACGTTAAGAAATACAGGTAACAAAACACCTCGAGATATTACTTTATTCCGAAAATCTGCATTGATGCCAATGTACGTGAGGAAGAAGGAAGAATACATCACTCATCCTACAGTTACAGGACGACGGTTAAATGTAGGGACGAAGTTGAAATACTTGGGAGTAATGATTGACAACAAAATGGACTGGTACCCTCACATTCTTTACCTGGAAAACAAAGTAATACATATACGCAACAGCCTAGTGAGATGTTCCAAAAGTACATGGGGAATGTCCTACCCTCATCTAATGACTATTTATAACCACGCCATTCTTCCTGCAATAATGTACGCTGCGGAAGTCTGGAGTACGTCTACTTCCCAAAGAGCCACACTCAAATTACGCCAAATCCAAAGATCCTTCTTGATTTTCGCTACAAAAGCATACAGAACTGTATCAACCAACGCCTTGCAGGCAATCGCAGGTCTGAAACGAACGGAAATTCCAACCAGATCCAAAGGTATTCATCCCAAAGATAACCATATCCATATAAATACTTCAGTAGATTAGGGAAAGCTGAAATTCTTATTTTCACAGATGACTCCAAGACAGTAAACCACGTTGGTGCACGAATGGTGGTTGTGGCCACGCCGTGGCTCAGTGGTTAGACCGCTTGGCTCTCACCAAGGCGGCCCGGGTTCGATCCCAGGCGACCGCAAAGTGAGATTTGTGGTGGACAACACGGCGTTGTGGCGGGTTTTCTCCGGGACCTCCGGTTTCCCCCGCCATCTCATTCCACCGGTGCTCCATCTTCATCTCATGTATCATCAGTGTCACCGCCTGCGGTGCCGTATGTAGTAAAAGCGGGCGTTAAACACTACACATTCATTACGAATGGTGGTTATAGAAAACTCCAAAGAGATCTACATAGGAGTTAAAAGATTAGACCTAGTAAACTCAGTATTCCAGGCTGAACTTCTAGGTATTTAAGCAGCTGTGGAGTGGATAGAACAACAGAAAACCGGTAGCACAACTTTCGCCATACATGTTGACTCAATGGCCGCTCTCCTAGCCATTGCAACAACCCACCCCTTGGCCGTTCAGCTCAGAGAAAAGATCATCACCCTAAACAAGGCACACATCATCATGTTTCTAAGACATGGTACGCATGTGTACAGGTCCAGTTCATTATCTTTCCATCTCGTACAGGCTTCATGGGCTCATCTGAACCACTTCATGCATCTCTCCTAACCATCCCTCCTCTTTGTAAATGATACGACTCATTACAAGAAATCGTTGTCATCCAGTAATTCATTCTCTGAGTCTCTACCCGAATTGCTTATTTATGGGACTTAGATTTCCTTCTGTAGAAAAATTTACTATGTATTTGCCCTTTTCAGGTTTTCTACTACTTTTCTTTCCAATCAGATCGTTTCAACAAGGAGAATTAGTTATTATAACGGTGTTTCCTCTTGATCGTTCGGAAAGTGATCGCTGATATGTTGGAATTAGGACTATGTCTCTTGCTGACACAGAAAAGGAAAAGGAAAATTTTTACGAATGGTTTTTACCAATGTAAATCCGTGGCATATTGATAATGTAAACTAGTATAATAAAATCGTTGTGAAAATATACTAAACATTACATTAATTTGTATTACAATACTGAATTACCTTGTTTGAACTGACGATAAAATATATAAAAACAAGGGGGCTCAACCGATTCTGCCCGACCCGTTCCTACCTCCATTGCCATATTTTCAAAAACTCTGGATTCCTTTCCAACTACAGCCAACAAAAAACTTTCAAAGTATTCATTTAAGTACTTAACAATAAGACTACTACTACACTTACCCGCAAAACACACAGAAAAACGTCCACTGTTTGTAGGTTAGATGAACAAGATGGACAATTAGATCACAAACTCAGTTTTCTTCAATATGCAATAAATCCGTTGTTACGTGAGACTGGCAAGAAGTTACATGTGTCAGTGGTAGATGGCATCATACTCAATAAAAAGTGCGCACCCTGTCTTACTCCATGTCCCCCTAATAAGTGAACCAACCTTGTTTATAGTTTGTATAGAAACGGCAAAAAGTAAACACGTTTCTCCGGCTATACCGCATTTCTTATCCTTTTTAGCAAGGTCATAGATTCAAACAGGTGAAGGGCGATGGATTTTTTTCGAGCGTATAAATCCTTAGCATGACTTCCTTTGGAAGAGAAGTAAAGTCGATGCTCCCGTGTCGTAGATTTACTGCATGTAAAAGAAACTCAAGCCTGATTAAGATGCCTCTTAGCCAAATTAAGTGATACCTTATGCGTAATATAGAATGGAACGCTGAAACCTACAGCTGCTAAAGAGAGCGCATAAATAAGAACTCGATTTCAAGTTTTTATGGTTGATAGGGTACTTCATAATGTTATGAAACCATTTTATATGCTGGTGCTATCAAGCTGTAGGTGCTATCACGCCTTGTACTGTGTATTGCACCAATAAACAGTTCATTGGTTAATTACGATTATGTATATGCAGGAATAGTCACTTCCCTCAACCAGAAAAGAGAAGGAGAGATAACGGTGTCTTCTTTTAATGTCTTAATACACATCCCTTAAGATATAACTTCCTTACAATCAAAAATCGGATGTAGTTTACTTCTTATGAGATGTGTATCAACTAATGTTCAGACTTTAGCTAGTGTGAAACTTTATCGAATTATTTTGGTAACTCATAGGCACGTAATTATGGTCAGACAAGCACTGTTTTTCTTATTTATACTTGTAATAATAAGATTGCATTAAGTTGCCCATATAAAACATACTTTCCGTTTACATTCAGTCCTATAACGAAAACATGGAAAAATTATGGTTATTACTCTTATTTGTACCTAATCGTAGATATGCATATTAATTCTTAAGTTCATTACAGAACAAAAACACTTAGAATATCTGGCCTCCCTCTCGTTCTTCCTATTGTTATTAATCTCAGCGAGATTTTATCGAGATGAAAACCAGAAATCCTGATTTACTGGTTGGAATTGCTTTTCGGAAATGACTGCCAAGCAAATCAACGCTGGCTAATTCCACACGACTGGATATCTAAAGCTGCGCTTATTTGTAATGTAAATTGATGGTTAACAAGAACGCTACGTGGAGCATCAAGTGCCTCTCCAAGTAGACCAAGGTTGTTATTGATGTTAACAGTGGAAGTGTTTTTACTAGTTTCCACTTGACGACGGGCAAGTCTGGAGATAATGATCTTCACTAACAAAACATTCCTTCCGCAAGAAACTATTGATGCAGCCACTTCACTGCTGCTGCTTTGTCTCTGTGGAGCGTTGGCTTCTCGCAAGTTAATGGATTAATATCCTCCAGAGTGGTCGAGGGTTGTAGTCCTCGCCCCTAGGGGTTATGAGCTTATATTGGATCTTTGTCATTGTACTTGAAACATCTATATCCTAATGAGCATGCCAAAGGATTACATTCATCATTAAAGAAGAAACAAATAGTGAACGACAGCAATGTCATTATCACATATGTCTCCCTGTACTACTTATTAAGTAATAGGTAGTATTAAATTCCACCCAAAAATCCTATACACATTTTAGGATGTCCAAACCAAAGTAATATATTATTTTAAAGGTGCATATGTGTGAAAATATATTCCAAAAAGGAAATGTACGATGGACACCAACTTAAATTTGGATCAGCACCTTCTAAAGATGCAAACGAAGATTTCAATAAAATGCTTTACACCAAAGTAACACGTATATGGAATATTTTTTAGAAATTTTGGATCTTTTCTACAGCGACTTTAACAGTTTTGACTAATATACCGTATTTTTAAGATATTTACTTAACAAAGTAAATTAATATCTTGAATTTAATGGGAGTAACCTATGAAATCCTTCTCGTCCGTAACAAATTTAGTATAATAGATAAACATAAGTGATATGAAAGGGTAGAGCCAGAATGAAAAATTCAATGCCATAGGAATGCGTGGAAGGCATTACATTTCGTAATGAGAATATTGAAAAAGGGGAGCGCTAGGTCCAAGGAAATTGCCTACAAGGCCTTAGTGCGGCCGGTTATGGAATATGGAGTAGCATGCTGGGACCCGTATACAGCGAACCAAATCGATCCATTAGAAAAAATACAGAAGAGGGCAATAAAATTCATAAAAAGAGGCAAGTATTTGGGTCTATAAAAGGACATGAGACTAAATGGGAGGAATTAAGAATTAGGCGTAAAAAACATAGGTTGGTAGCACTATTCAAAGCTAATGCTGGTGTAAAGGCATGGGTGGACGTTAGTGTAAGGTTAGATAATCCGGATTATTATGGACGAAACGATCATAGGTATAAAATTAAGGGTAGAAGATACAAAACCGACGTAGGAAAATTTTCTTTTGTTAATAGAACCATTGAAGAATGGAATGAATTGCCTGTAGCAGTCTTTCTGGGCTGTCCCCTGTCGCTGAAGAAATTTAGAAAAAATCTAGATGGTTTATAGTTTAACTTTTGAATTATAATGGTATATAATATGTAAATAGAGAAGTAATTAGATATGTTTTAAGTGACTAAAGTAAAATAATATCATGTTTGTATTGTTTACTGTGTTATTGTTGTAAATCTAGTATTTGTAATTTGATCTATATTCTTAACTCTGCCACCGGGTAGTACCCAATTTTAGTCAATAAATACATACATACATAGCCGGGATTTGAACCACGGATCTTCTGGTTTCCGTCCAGCCGCTCTAACCATTTGAGCTACTATGGCCAACGTGTCAACATGACATTAAACTCTCCAAATGACTCTTGTTTCTCCCGGTAAACCACTAGGAGTTCTCATAAATACATGAGACAACTACCTTAATGGCGACTTACTATGCTGTAAGTACTTTAAGGCGCCCTACACACGGCTAGTGTGAAAGAACAATTAATTCAATTAACTGTACCAAACATAAGTGATACTCTTGGATACTTTTTTTTTTTTTTTTTTTTGTAATTTACGTCCTCCAACGTTAAGTCATATCGGACGATGAATGGGATGCTCAAATGAGACCAGGGTCCATAGAGCTTAGAGTTACCCGACAGTCGTCTTTCAGGTTAAGGGAAAACCCCGGAAAAAAACTTATCCAGGTAACTCACCCTGATCGAGATACGAACTCGGGACCTCTTGAACGTGAGGCAGACACGCTACCAGCACACTACCAAGGCGGGCTTACTCTTGGATAAAAATGTACTGCACAAATAGTGAATATAATGAAAACACGCAATATATTTCAAAACATTTTTTGGCATTGTATTTCTGAGATATGCGCTATGTTTCAATATGTTTGTCATATTTTAAAAGTTATAAACTGTTTAAATGTTTCTCACGTTGTACATGCAAGGGGTAGAGTTTGTAGACTAGCACATAGCCACCCGGGATTGTGTATCTGGATGTCTATTTTGAAAACCAATTCTAGACAGTCTATCCTCCGTAGGGGAGGTGTTCTGATTCCTTCAGTTACTCGTGGTACGTGTGACATTACTAGAAGTATGCCAGGTCGATTGGGTTGGTCTCGATGAGGCAGTGGTTCCCGATATCCATGAGTGGCATAGCCACCCAGCCAAGGTTGGAAGACGCCCAAGAGAATCTCCTTCACTAACCTGGATAGCTACCTAGTAGCCGGTGTGCTAGACCATTGGCAGCCTGACCGAAGTTACCGATAGTACTCCCGGGTGGCAAGAAATAAGGTATTGCTCTAATGGAAAGTCCCACGGAACTTCTTTGTGGCACCTTGGTTTTTAAAGGGTGATTTTTTATTACAAGAATAGTTTCTAAAAGTTATATAAAAATAAACTGTAGTCAATGTGGAATATTATGAGAATGTAGTATATATATATATATATATATATATATATATATATATATATATATATATATATATATATAACCAGTTCTTGCTTCGTCACTTTTTCCAAGCTCTTCCACTTTTGTAGGAAGTGTTTTTAGATAAATTTTGTCTACTCATTGTCATTAATGTTTGTTTCGTGAAACCAGACGCCAGCCGTTGCAAAGATTCCTTTTACAGACAAAAGGCAATTAATAATATAAGGTCATGTGCACATGTTGACCACCATATTTTAATTAGCAAACTTGAGAGCTACGGCATAAGGGGCCTTCCCCTTGATCTAATTCACTCCTACCCAGTGGGCAGAAAACATTTAACAGAGATAGCACATAAAAAGGGGAAATACATACAAAAGGTAAAATCAGAATTGGATACTGTTAAATTTGGTGTACCACAGGGCTCTGTATTGGGTCCATTATTATTTATTTTATATATTAATGACATAAAAATCCCATCAAAGACTACTGTTGTAACCGATGCAGATGATACAACAGCCATATGCTGGAATAAATCAATAGAAGGGCTGAACATCACTCTAAACAACACTACCTTTGAATTGCTGAACTATTTTCAATCTGTCAAGCCACAATGCAATATGCAAAAGACCAGTATGATGCACTTCAACTTGCTAAAAAATAGGATGGTAATACAAATCTAAAAGTACAGAGTGACATTGTGTCAGAAGTGAAAACAGACAAATTATGGGTATTTTGTTAGATAATCGACTAACTTGGGCTGATCATGTTGAAAACATATGCGGTAAAATTAGTAAATCATTATATCTCTTAAGATATTTTAGCAATTACAACAATATAAATATTCTAAAATTAATATACTATAGATGTATGTACGCATATCTAATCTATGGAATAGAAGAATGGGGTTCAGCAGCCAAAACACACATTGATAAACTGCTTATTTACCAAAAAAGTGTGTTAGGGTCATGCATAATCTAAAAGCAAGAGAATATTGCAGGGATACCTTTATAAATAAAAAAATAATCACCATCTACTCTCTGTATGCTTATACAGCTATAATGTTTATTGTGGACAAGTGTAATCCAGTTAAAAACAATCAGGTACATGAACATAACACCAGAACCAATATGAATTACTATAGAAATAGTGTAATTAAAACTGTCTCTCAAAAGGATGTACATATACTAGGAATTAAGCTTTACAATAAACTGCCATCTGATAGCTAGCATCTCAAAACAGCAGTTTAAATGGAAGTTAAAGGCTTTCCTCATAAATAAATGTTTATATAACTTAAATGAATTATGACATTGCAGCTTTAATTATACTTGAAAGTGATAAATTCATTAAGCTGATTAAGGGATCATGTGTAGAATTAGTTTCTAATTGACTATGTACAAGTAGTATTAATGATGAAAAATTGACTATGTCAGAAATTGTAACCAACAATCTATTGACAATATTTATTTGTTTTTTCTACTTTAGACTTTTGTTGGATACTGTATCTGTGCAGTTTTTAGTCTTATGTAACTTTTTATATTTATCTCTGTATCTTGAACTGACGTGTCCTATAACATATGTATTATGTTTCCAAAGGATGAAATAAATACAATTACAATTACATCACGGAAGCTTATATCCTCACTGTTTGGCTGGCTAAGTAGCGTCTATGTGGCAGTGTAGCACACTAGCTGTGTGACTTCTGTTCCGGATCTTCACCTGTATATGTTTGTTTCCTGAGTTCTTTGTCAAGACATAATTATTCTCAATCTCTTTACCTGCACTTTTAGGTTGTTCTAGTCGTTTCCCTTTTGGAATTTGTTTTTTAAGTTTTATTATGACACAATAGAAGGTTAAGTATCGTCATGATATGTAATTGTTATGGGGAATGTATTTTAAAGGGAATGTTTTGCCCTTTAAACTGTGTTATTCTGATTTATGTCACTTTATATTTGTGTCATTTTTATTGGTGTTATCACAGTTATACAGTTTACTTGTCTTTCATAACTCTGTTTTTACCTCATTTTTATGGTCGTCTCCCAACTTATTACGCCCCTTTCTAATAATTACTTCTATGCTTATGTCCATCATTTGGGAGCGTGGATATTCAATTTTAGTGAAGAAACTATTGAGTTGTTCCTTAAAAGTTCACAAACAGACCATTTTGAACCATTTTTCCTTCCTCTATATTATGTCAGTCGTGACGCTGAACCCTGAGCTCAAGCAAGAATGTGCGCGCAGCCCTGTTATATAATGTCTAAGTATATTCATCATATTGCATGTAGAGTGGAGGGGAAGGCCTGCGACCTGGTGGGGATATAATGCCCTTACCCGCCTAGAAGAAAGGGTTGAAGTGAAGGATGCATAGGACACTACAGGCCACAGAGAGTGCGAAAGTTCCTGGGTTGAAGACTACAGAATTAAATGAACGGCCCGGTCAACCAGGCAGCCCTCTGTCTGCGGGGAAAAATTTCTTTGAAGAAAGAAACTCGACGGGAAACGAGCGCCGGGCCTCCCGAATGCGAGTCTCACGCCTTACCGCGAAGCCATCTGGCTCAGTCATCTTACCATACACTTAAAAGAAAAATATTTTACGTACTAGGACCTTTTACAGAGATGAGCCCTTGATATTGCACTACAGACAATAGCTTGCTGTTTTTCGAACATTTGACCTTAATAAGTCTCGTATTTTTCGAAAGTGAGTGAGTGAGGCAGGCAGGGAGGGAGGGAGGGAGGGAGGGGGAGGTAGGGGAGGGGCAGCGAGCGGGAGCGTGTATATGGTTTAAAGGGCTGGTCGACAGCTAAAGTAAGATGGAAATAACTGCTTTGTTGCAGATTCTACTCTCCTCACTCTTCTGAAAACTGTTCTTACAAAAATATATGTTTGTATCTACATCTTCATTACATACTTTACACACTTCGTTGTAGCCCGCCTCGGTAGCGTAACGAGCGTAACATGCCTGCCTCACGTTCAAGAGGTCCCGAGTTCGAATCTCGGTCAGGGTGAGTTACCTAGATACGGTTTTTCCGGGGTTTTCCCTTATCCTTTAAGACGAATGTCGATAACTCTAAGCCCAATGGACCCTGGACTCATTTGAGCATCATTTCACCCAATTCATTCACCGTCCGATATAACTTAACGTTGGGGCGGACGTAAATGATAAAAAAGACACTTCGTTGTAGGTGTAAGAAGAACACTATAGGCCAAAACAATAGTCAGATGTGTAAAAAGCAGGTCACTATGTGGCGATTTTAAAATTTTATTTTCCTTGCATAACCACAGTAATAAACGAATAATTATTTATATTTTGAAAATTAAAACCAATAATAAGAAAATGTTGGAAGTGGTTAACGCGGCGAAAAATGTATTTAACCTTAATGTTCAAGAAAATTAAAAATGACTAAAAAGTGTTTATATGAACGGCTTTTCAGTATGTAAATAGAGTATAGCGTGTTACGTTTTTGAAAACTTCTAAACCTAAGCACCCATTATGGTGTTTAAACGATGTTTTTTCCGTTCACACACCCGAAAGGTTGTGTAATATTTTGGGGGTATAGAAATTAATCGGACCATTTAATTTTGGTTAAAGTTTGGTGTAGAACTTTTGGATAGAAAGCAGTACATCATCTACTTACGTAAGTAGTAGACAAAGTAATAAATGAGTTGAATTAAGGAGTCCTCAAAATGTAGAGCTGCAGTGAAACACCCTTATGTGCATTACGTAATTCTGTGTAATTGGCAAGTGTTCAACTGTAAGTCGGTGGAAATAAAGAACATTTTTGAGTGGTGCAATTGGACTTTTCATTTCACGAACCCACAAAGTCACACTGGTGTCAGGAAGCGGGACGACAACATCACCGAACATTACAACCATGGACGCGGCATTAGAAAATATTTTGGAGAAGATGATGGAAATGAAGGCCGAACTGATCTCGGAAATGAAAGCAGCAAATGACAACCTCGCTGCTAAAACAGAAGCGTCAAATAACAACCTGGCCGCGGAACTAACAGCAAAGACGGAGGCGATAAACAACAACCTGGCCGCAGAGTTGAAACAAATGAAGACGGCCAACGACAACCTCACCGCCGAGTTGAAACAAATGAAGACGGCCAACGACAACATCACCGAGAAGATAGAAGAAATGATGGCCGAGTTAACCACAGAAATGAGAGCAGCGAACGGCAGTCTGGCCACAGATTGAAGGCGGCGAACGAGGCTCTCGCCGCAAAGTTTGAGGAACAGTTGGCCGGCGTAAAAGAGGACGTCACAGAGTTAGGCGAGCGCGTCGAAGACCTGGCGAGCCGCGTTAATGAGCTGGTAGGAAAGGCCGACAATAGCGTCAAGTCCCTGAGCGCCATGGTGGAGGACGTCGTCGGCAGGAGGTTGAAGGCCGACGCACCGGGACGCGACACAACAATGGCGCGCGTCAAACCTCCGAAATATGACGGCGCGTCAACATTTGAGGTCTTTCGCCGCCAATTCGACGCAGTGGCCAAGCACAACAAATGGTCACCAGAGGAGGAGCCACACAGTTAATAGCCAGCCTCCAGGGACGGGCCACGGAAGTCCTAAACGCGGTGCAGACAACGGCGGCGCCCAAGGACATCTGGGAGGCCCTGGAGAATCGCTCGGGAAACCACCGCATAGCCGCAGCGTACCGCAGCCAGCTAAAGGCAAGATCACAGCAGCCAGGGGAGACGCTGCAGGAGTTCGCCCTGGCAGTTGAACAACTGGCAAGCAAGGCCTTAGTCGACTTCCCACCAGAGTTCGTGTCCGGGAAGCTGCCTACACCTTCGTTGACGGGGTACGGGACACGGAGATTCGTCAGCGCCTAATTCTCGGCGATTATAAAACAATCCACGAGGCGCTGACAGTGTTCGTTTGGGTGTTCGTCGCAAAGGTGGCTGAGGAGGTGATTCTGGGACTGGATGCCATCAGGAGCCACGAGGCGACGGTCGATGTCAGCAGGAAGGTCCTGCGGCTCAACGGGGAAGAGATTATACTCCGTCAACCAGAAGAGTGCCTTGGAATTTGCAGGGTCGTCTCTAGCGAAGACGTGGTTGTCCCCGCGAGGAGCGAGGTGGTGGTGACGGCGCGACTGGAAGGCCAGAAAACCAGGTACTGATGCTGGACCAGAAGACGCCTGTACACTAACTGTGTGTAGCCAGGGCATTGCTGCCATGCCGAGAGGAGGTGCCAGTGATACTGCTAAATCCAACGGACACCGATCACGACGTCCAGGCTGGGACAGAGTTGGGAACGTGCGAGCCCGTGGTAAGCGTAACAGCAATCGACAAGACGCAGGAGCCGGTGCCGACGCAAAACCTGGGGCACCGGCTAAAAGGCTTACTGGAGAAGGCGGCCAACCATCTGACTGCAGAACAGCTGGAGAAAGTTCGACAACTGCTGAGGCGATACTAGAGCGTCTTCAGCCAAGGCGAAAGTGACTACGGCCGCACGGACAAAGATCTTCACCGCATCGACACTGGGGACCCCCGGCCTATTCGGCAACCACATAGACGCGTTCCGCTGGCGAAGCAAGGAGCGGTACGAGACATGCTGGAGGACATGAGATACAGGGGAGTGATTGAAGAGTCCGACAGCCCTTGGTGTTCCCCTGTAGTCTTGGTGACAAAGAAGAAAGGTGAGCTGCGCTTCTGCGTAGGCTACAGGAAATTGAACGCTGTCACCCGGAAAGACTGTTTCCCCTTACCCCGGATTGACGACACCCTGGACACACTAGCTGGTGCACAGTGGTTCTCGACCCTGGACCTGAAGTCGGGCTACTGGTAGGTAGCTCTAGACGCAAGAGAAAAGGAGAAGACCGCATTCTCGACAGGCCAAGGGCTCTGGCAGTTCACGGTTATGCCCTTTGGCCTCTGAAACGCACCAGCTATTTTCCAACGCCTCATAGAGTCAGTGATGAGAGGACTGACTTACGACGCCTGCCTGCTATACCTGGACGACATCATCGTCGGTAAGACTTTTGAAGACCATCTCGAGAATCTGAGTAAGGTGCTACAGAGACTGCAGGTGACCAACTTGAAGCTGAACGCGAAGAAGTGCCAGCTCTTCCGCAAGGAAGTGAACTACTTAGGCCACATAGTCTCAGCAACCGGAGTGGCCAAAAATCCGGAGAAGACACAGGCTGTGAGAGATTGGCCTCGCCCAAAGGATAAGAAAGCGTTGCGCAGTTTCCTGGGGCTGTGCAGTTATTACCGCCGCTTCATAAAGGGGCTCTCCAACATCGCAAAAACCACTCACCCGCCTGACATAGGAACACCGGCCTTATGTGTGGACGGGAAGACGCCGAAAATGCTTTCCAACACCTAAAGGAGACCCTGTGCAGTGCTCCAATTTTGGGTTTCCCACAACTGGGTGGCACCTTCATTGTGTACACCGACGCTAGCGACCATTGCATTGGAGGTGTCCTATCGCAGATCCAGGACGGCCATGAGCGGGTGATAGCCTACTACAGCAAGATGCTATCCAAGGCAGAGAAGAACTACTGCGTCACCCGGAAGAGAATTATTGGCGGTAGTAAAGACCTTGGAGCACTTCCACAAGTACCTGTATGGTCAGACATTCCACCTGAGGACTGACCATTCCGCCCTAACTTGGCTATTGAGCTTTAAGAACCTGGAAGGCCAGACAGCACGTTGGGTCCAGAGGCTGCAGGAGTACGACTTCACCTCGGAACATCGTAGAGGGAAGAGCCACGGTAACGCAGACGCCATGTCCCGAAGACCCTGTCCAGAAGAGTGCGGCCAGTGCACAAGAGTGGAAGAGAAGGAGCGTGCCGCAGCAGTCCGAGTAGTTGTGGCAGTGCCTGCGGACGGCTGGGATAGTGCAGGCCTGAGGAGGGAGCAGCTGGCGGACGCAGACTTGGGGCCACTCCTGAGGGAAGTGGAGGCAGGAACGAGGCCAACCTGTGAGGACATCGCACCGAGGAGCGCCACCTACAAGTCGTACTGGGTCCAATGGGACTCGTTGAAGACCAGAGAGGGCGTGCTGTCCCGGGTATGGGAGTCACCCGATGGGAAGACGCAGAGAGAACAGTTGGTACTTCCCCGGAGTAAGGTCCCGGAAGTCTTGGAGGAAGTGCACGCCGGTACTTCGGGAGGACACCTGGGAGCGAACCGAACAATTGACAAACTACGGTAGCGCTACTACTGGCTGAGACTCCGAGCAGATGCTGAGAGATGGTGCCGTCAGTGTCACCTGTGCGCGGCGAGTCGTTGCCCTCAGACTAGGAGCTGGGGTCGCATGCAGCAGTACAACGTCGGAGCGCCATTCGAACGCATTGCCGTTGACATTGCTGGACCGTTCCCAGTTTACGACCGAGGCAACAAGTACCTAATGGTGGTCGTGGACTACTTCACCAAGTGGCCGGAGGTGCATGCCATCCCAAACCAAGAGGCAAAGACAATCACAGACTGCCTCGTGGAGCAAGTGTTCTGTCGATTTGGGGTGCCGTTAGAGCTACACAGTGACCAGGGTACCAACTTTGAGTCCAACCTAATGAAGGAGGTACTTCAAAAGCTTGGGGTGAACAAGACACGCACGACGCCTCTACATCCCCAGTCGGATGGCATGGTCGAAAGATACATCAAGACCTTAGAGGAACACCTGAGGAAGGTCGTGGCCAGCCATCAGCGAGACTGGGACGTCAAGGTGCCACTGTTCTTGCTGGCCTACCGCTCGTCTACACACGACACAACTGGGATGACGCCAGCCAGCGTAATGTTCGGCCGAGAGTTACGCCTCCCTTGTGACCTGGCTTTTGGAAGCCCTCCGAAAGCGAAACAGCCAGCGACCGAATATGTGGAGAACTTGGTGGACCATCTCCATGACATGCACGAGATGGCTCGCCAGAATATACAGAAGGTGAGCGACCGCATGAAGACTAGATATGACAGGCGAGCCAACAGCCAAGGGTTCCAGCAAGGTGACCTGGTCTGGTTGTACCGTCCTACCCGGACATAGGGACGCTGCCCGAAGCTCCAGAAGCCATGGCAAGGACCGTACAGGGTGGTGAAGAGGATTAACGACGTGGTCTACCGCATCCAGAAGGTTCCCCGAGGGAAGATGTTGGTGGTACACCTGGATCGTCTAGCCCGCTACGATGGTGCTGTTCGGGACGACCAGCTTAGAGGAGTTAGCAGTGTCACCCAATTATCGGGAAGCACAACAAACGACAGCTGAATAAGGGACAGGGGCCGCGCCACACCCACTCATTTGTCTCCTGTCACTAACTGAAGGGATGATTAGGAGAGGGATTGCGGGCCACTGTGTCGTCTCTTTACCCTCCCTCTAGGTTCTCGAACGTGCGCGTTGTTTCGTCTAATCCGGAAACTTCTAGATTGGCCAGCTGGTCTTGTATAAGCGACGCGCCGGGCCGGAGGGAGTCAGTTCTTGGCGAGCTGTGAGGAGCGCCCAGTGAGAGGACGGACTGCGTACGTGCGTCGGAGGAGTTTACGTAATTACGAGTGTAAGTGGAAATGCAACGGACGAACTGGCGAATCGTAATTGTGTGCATTACGTAATTCTGTGTAATTGGCAAGTGTTCAACTGTAAGTCGGTGGAAATAAAGAACATTTTTGAGTGGTGCAATTGGACTTTTCATTTCACGAACCCACAAAGTCACAGTATCTACCAAATAGAACATGTTTCTAAGTATTATAAAATTTCGATGTACTTTGGGTAAATTAACTTATTACAATCGAACTAATTTACTGTATGAAATGTAGAACAAATAGTTACCATATCACTGGGAAACAAAAACATAATTTTTTAATATTTCGAGCACTTCATGAGGCAATTCCTACTAATTTTGGGTTGAGAAAAACATATAGGGCAATGAAAAAAATTAATAGCTCTAGTTTCTATGATATACACAAGGTGGAAGTATTACATATTAACGGATTTAGAGAAAAGGATACATTTTAATTATATACATGCTAACAACAATGAAAGTGCATTTGATTTTTTAACTGGTAATTACATGCTAAGAGTTTTAAATTGCTGGAAAAATACTTCGCAGATAGTCGCGTCTGAAGAGAATCATGTGCTGGCCTATTGACTTCGTCGTCTTTTAGCTTGCCTCTTGTGATGGAGTTCCGCAGAACTCGTATACAAAGACCAAAAGTAATCAGCAAGCATTACATCATTTCAACAGCCCTGATATCTTTGTTGCATAACAGAAATGTCCTGATGGAATCTCTACCCATGTTCATCACTTACAGCTCCACAACTAGGAGGGAAAAAGTCTAGGTGAGAATGGAGAAAATGCATCTTAAGGGACATGTTGCATCCATGGTCACGGTATTTTTGCAGGAGCACTGTCACCAAATGCTTGTAGTTGTCATCTCTTGTGTTGCCTAAAAATCCATGAACAACACCCTTGAAGGCCTCCCAAGCTTCCTTTTCTTTCCCCTCCAAAATTTGGTCAAAAGAAGGATCCTTTACAAGTTCTCTTATTTGTGGTCCGACAAAAATGCCTTCCTGAACTTTTGTATTACTTAATTTCCAAAATGTTTCTCTAATTTTGTTTTGTTATTTGACAGGTGTACTAACTCCCAAAAAAAAAATTCCCTCAAATTTAAAATCTTGATTATAAAAAATAAAATGTCACTTTACTTCAAAACAAGAGCTAATCTATCATTTTTACGTTGAGTTTTTAATTCAGCAGATGGAAATACATATAAATTCACTGTTTTTAAGCCCGAAACATTTTCATTGTTGCCCAGTGTAATCAAATGTGCAGTGTTTAACGCCCGCTTTTACTACATACGGCAGCGCAGGCGGTGACACTGATGATACATGAGATGAAGATGGAGCACCGGTAGAATGAGATGGCGGGGGAAACCGGAGGTCCCGGAGAAAACCCGCCCCAGCACCGTGTTGTCCACCACAAATCTCATTTTGCGGTCGCCTGGGATCGAACCCGGGTCGCCTTGTCAGTGTAATCAGAGTTCTCAATCAACCACATTGCATGATGCTGTTTTGGAGCTACCAATGGCGCACCGTCGCAAGAAACACATTTTTTGCCATTGTAGCTGTGATGTAGAACCACCTATACATGTACAATGGAACCGATCTTGACGGCACAGCAGTTGTATCCCCATGCAAAGGTTAAACAGTTTTATATCCTGAGAAAGTGGAGGCCAAATGCTCTGTAATCATCTACCAATCCACTTAAGAAACTAGCTACTTACGAACTATTTATGCCGAATAAGGGTGAAATGTATCCTGAAGATAAACCAAAGATTTCTGCTCCAATAAACCTTTGGTGAAATGCCTCTAGTATATACAGGACTTATACCCCAAATATATATAAAATGGAAAGTGTAGTTACCTCAGTATTACAGTAACAGCACTTCTCATGTGCAATTTTCTCAGTATTGATTTGCATATAATCAGATTTTAATAATAAGAGAAAGTGTGGCTTTTGAGTAACATGCATTTTGGGGTGTCGTTAAGTTTTAATTATTACGCTTTAAAAATGTGATAGAGAGTTTGTGTTGATATGTACTTGTTAGTTCCTCTCTACCTAGTCACCATACAGATTTATACATTTTCCCAGCGTTTCTTGATCTTCCGATTACCTTGATTGTAGAAGTCTGCAGAATTCGCTTTAACCCACTCTTCCACTTCATTAATGACGTCATTTGTGTTGTCAAATTCACGACCACGAAATGGATTCTTCATTTCCGGGAACAAGAGAAAGTCACTTGTTGCGAGATTGGTTGATTAATGGGGATGCTGTAAGGTCTCAAAGTCGCATTCACTTATTTTATCAACTGCAACTTGAGATGAATGAGCTTGTGCATTGTCAGTAAAAAAGACGAACAACTTTGGAGAGCACACCGCGTGGTGTCTTAATCAGAGCTGCTGTTAACTTGTCCAAAAGATTGCAGTAGTGTCTACCAGTGACGGTTTGACTCTTGACAAGATAATCTGTAAGAATGACTTCACGACAATCCCAGAAAACTGAAAGCATGGCCTTCCCAGCTGACTTTTGCACCTTGTCTTTTTAGGAGAGGGAGAATCGGCATGTTTCCATTCCATGCTCATGTTTTTTGTCTCTGAATCATACTGATAGATCCAGGATTCATCCATGGTTACCAGACGATCAAAAAAATCATCTTCATCCTGTTCCAACAGCATCAACACCTGTCACGCCGTGTTTACTTTTGGAAAGGGGTTAGCAAACGTGGAACCCACCGTGCAGACACCTTAGACATGTGGAGTTCATCATGAATAATTTTCCACACACTACCATAACCAAGATGTGTCTCATTCATGATCATTTGGATGGTTGCTCGTCTGTCTTCCAGTATTAAACACTCCACTTTCTTCACTGTGACAGCTGACGGTCTACCATTGACTCATCTGTTAGGAACATGTGACCAGTTTGAAAATTCCTTTTACACCTCACAATAGTGTCATACGATAGGTAATCATTTCCATAAACAGCCGTCATCTCATCCCGGGCAGTTTTGCCCTTCAAATGCAGGAAGTTCATCACACTACGAGCCTCAATTTTCTCCATTTTACAGCTCAGTCACTTCTGGCACTCACTGTAAAAAAGCAAGAGGACTGAAATCACTGAAACTTCCAACAATATATCCCGAGGGATCAGTGATGACACTGGAAAATTTTCATCACTCTAGCATAAAAATTACCGGGTGATGATTAAAACTTTGACACCCCCTCTAAATGGAACAATGCATAATTACCTTAACAAAATAAAGGGAGGATAAATTATGTCGTTGGATTGAATGAAAAGGACCTTATGTTGGCCGGTTTGTTCACTGAGTTTGAAATCTACAGGCTTTTTTTTTTTGTGGGGAAAGCTGAAAGATACTGTCCACGAGGACATACTAACTATACCAGATGATACAAAATAACATTTTACTGTTGCCTGATCTGAGACTTCTGTTGAAAAGCTAGAAGGTATACTGAAGTCTCTCCATAGCAGAATGGAAGCGTGCTTTGAAGCTGTCGATGATCATTCTGAACATAACCTTTGAAGGTCAATGTTCCCTTTATCTTTAAGTTGATGCTACCACAGGTTGTACAAGTGTCGATCTGTAAAAGTCTCCAAATAAGAATCCTCGTTAACTACCTGCAGTAAAATGCTGCAACAAACACCATTGACATTCTAATTTACCTTAATTCCATAATGTTTTAATATATCAGACATTGTTCGTTTTAAAATATTTGAATGTGTGCTCAAAATATAACTTTATTTGCAATGGTAAAAGTAGGAGCAGAAGTGTTTGCGGTGCAAGTTTTAGATGACTCTCCTTATATATGTATATACAAAATGCCTGTCAACTATGGATTCTGTTCGGGACGAACTCCATTGCCTAGGTAAAGGAATATCCGGTAGCCGTATGTTTCGTGCAGCTCAGCAGTACATCACTAGGAACTCTGGGTGGAACTGTCTTGTGGCCATGGCACTGAGAGAACCGTAATGGATTATCTGTTAGCTACGATGATAAGAATTCCATTCCTTTAATATGTTTTCCCCCAAAACGTATAGAAACTTTACAAAAATCTTGTACTTATATACTTGGAATATTGGAATATTCTTGAATTGGAATAAACCTGAGAACACTTCCACTTAAGTGTTATATGTCAGCTTTAAAATATGTTATCCTTTCATGTTCAGACATTATATTACCTGTGATACCATGGTATATTGCCATGTGTGTCTAAAAATGTTAAACGAGTAGCATTAATGAATAGAGTCAACATGAAAAATCCAATGCCATGGTCGGGATTTGAACCACGGATCTACTGGTTTCCGTCCAGTCGCTCTTAACCTTTGAGCTACCATCCTGCCATCCTGACATTAAATTCTCCATTTGACTCATATATTTCCCCGGTAGACCACTAGGGGCTCTCGCATCCGAGATACACCGTTTGTGGCGACTTACTATTGTAAGTACTTGAGTCTCAGGCTTCATCATTTAACTTTTATTATTTTAGTTAATTGATGGAAATTAATCATTTCTCCACACTAGCCGTATATAGGCTAAGATTTTTTATGGATACAGTCAACATGAAAAATTCAATACCATGGTATTGGTTATAATCGCGGTTCAAATCCCGGCCGTGGCATTGAATTTGTCAGTTTGACTCTACCAGTCCTACTGCTTGAGCTGCCTAGAGGGAGCACTCTTTTCTTTGAGCAGCCGTCCGCGCCATCTTTCCGACACCGCCATATGTAACGAAACCTAGAACTACACTTTAAGGATGAGAGGAAAACATAGGCAAAGGGAAACGTTGGAAAGGAAATCGTAGTACATTACAAATCACCCCTGCATTCGTCCACCATCCAGGAAAACCATAGAAATCGAAGGTCAAGTGCAGATGGACTGATATCAAACTTCTTAGAATGAATCTCACACGTTAACGTGAAGCTATCTCACTTGGTGAATTGTAATGTTATCTTAGTAGTGTAAATTTCCGTGGCCATTATTAATTTGTTGTATGGCTGTGCCTCAAAGAATTAACAAGCCCAACATTTATAGAAAATTCTAGCTCTCCTCAGGGTGAAGGTTACCACACACACTTTCTCTTAATATATGCCAAGATACCTTCCACTTACTATATCTAGATACAGTTTTCTGTTTACTGAATTGTTATTAGTATTATCATTATATTCAAAATCTTCATTTTTCTGTGGTTGTTTACCTTTCTTCCTTTGTTTTACATTTAGGTCCTTGGTTATATCTGGATACAGTTATGAGTTCTTAAATCCCTAAGGAAGTAACCCCACATTTTTCCAGAAATTGCAATCTCTTGAGAAAGAAAATACCACCCAGTTCCATAGTTCACTTTTCTTGCAACCAATTCTGTTACAAAGTTCGGTATTGGAGAAGGTTCTGTGACGCCAAGATCATTGCTTCACCCCGCAGTCACGAGACATAGGCTCAAGATGTATAGCAATAGCACATAATGTGTCTACAAGATAATGTAGACAATAATAATATTTCTACAATAAAGGGTTATAGTAAGATATTAGGAATGCACATAGATGAACGCTTAAAATGGAATATCCATATTAAACACATAACCAAAAAATTGAATTCGGCCTGCTATAACATGTTATGCCTGACAAATATGATGAGTATAGAAACAAAAAAAAATTGTATATTACAGCTATTTTCATTCAATCTTGGTCTATGGTATAATATTGTGGGGAAATGCATCGGGATGGGAAACTGTTTTTAAAATTCAAAAAAAGGTAATACGTATAATGTTACATGCTAACTTTAAAGATTCATGCAAACCACTATTCAAAAAATTAAAAATTCTAACAATGCCCTCAGTATATATTTTAGAGTTATCCACCTATGTATATAAAAATTATGAGAAACTTATCCAAAAACAAAACCGTCATCATTACGGCACTCGGAAAGAGTCCAGCATAAAATACCCCATGCATCGATTAACATTATATGAAAAAACACCCTATTATATGGGTATAAAAATATACAATAAATTACCTCAACGGCTCAAAGAAATAAAAACTCTTAAACTATTTAATAAAAGTGTAAAAGATCTGTTATTACATAAGACATATTACTCCATATAGGAATTCATGGATGACACAATATCATAACTACTGCATTACTTGTAATTGATAATTTATGTACATATACATTAGAATTAGTTTTTCTTTTAAATTTCTTTTATGTATAACTTCACGACTCACCAGTTTACCAGCTAGGCTAACAATGTAAACGTTATGTGACAATAAAGATTCTATTCTAATCTATTCTTAATATCAAATAGATCCAATGGATTTACTGTCAATATTGTGACTACCTACTTAAAGACGTCACAGGGAGACAAGCTATGGTTGGTTGACATCCTAGAACTTAATGGTTGCTAATAACGTTCAGTTATACAAAATTATAAATAGTTTTAAGCTTTATCCAGAACTTTAACACGACTTGGACTCTCTATATACAAGAACCATCACAAAAAGGAACTTCACTTTAGTATTAATGTGTGTAAAAGTCACAGTTTGCCACAGAGAAGAAAGTTTCAGGGGAAAAAAGAGCAGGGGGCTAAGTTGCTGATTAGACACGATACCGATACCCTTCATGGTAGATCAGAAATATTTTGACGTCTTTTACTTGAATAAATACTTAAATATATCTTCAGTTTTATAATACTGAGTGAATTCCTTTTGTGTGGGGCGCATATATTTTGAACGCTTCTACTGCTTCTGTGGCATACGTTCTCTGTCCCATTCACTGTTCTTGTCGCACTATTTTGAAAAATATAAGGGTAGCACATTCCTGCCAGGAATTTCTTTCCATTGGCAAATAGAAATGCTCTCTAAACGTGTATAATGTTAATAGAACACCACTCGTCGAAATGGTTTAAAATAAATATGTACAGAAAACCTTAGGATCAATAGACACATTAAACTTGGGGGGGGGGGGGGAGATCCGGACGACGGTGAGTGCAAATACAGATGGTCCCTAACGATTCTAAATAATGAATCTGAGGTCAGTTACCCTGCTCACAAGCTCCGAGCCTCCTGAAGCTCAGGAATGGGCGCTTCTCCATAAGGCTGCTCTTTCGCCATTCCAACCATTGCCAGGGAGAGATCTTTATAAAGCGCACTTCCACCTTCCAGTCGCAACTCACCAAAAGCGTCACCTGGTTCTTCAACCCTGACACAGAAGATATTAGGTCATTGGCTTACGACCCGAGGAAACCACGAAAAAAATACCTTGGTTAGAATGGCCGGCTGACCGAGCGGAAATCAAAACCAGGATCTCGCGTCTGCAAGCCTCATGAGGATATATTATTCGCTACGTTTGTAAGTTCAAAGAGAAAAAAGATTAATTCGTCCTTACAACTCTTTTGTTTTATAGAATCTCGGATTTCCATATATTATTTGAATCCTTAAGCCATAAATCATGCAACAATCGGAACGTTGTATCCTGTGGTTATTAGCTTTTTAAATATGTGACACTTTTTAGAATTTATTTTGCAACCTACTTGAAACATTATAAATTGTCAACATAGGATATAAATCATCCTGCTGTACGTATAAAATATTCCTGTTTAGGAATTTTATGGTTCGTGTGGATCATATTTCTTTTATACACAAGGGACAAGTCAGGATTAAGTTATGATTTCTTCAAGGATTTTCTTTTTGCTTTGAAGAACATGCCAAGCTATTGGCGCCAGACAAAGTAAGTCAGCAGGCTTCAGCTGGCCCAAAATAGGTACATCAATAATCAGATTGGTCGTAAGAGAAAAGAGCTAGCATTACTTTTATACTCTCTAACACTACGATTCCAATCTAATTCAACTTTCTTTTTTTTTTCTTTCTTTCTTTTTTTACAGATACTGTGAAAAAATCAAAATACAATGTAAAATGTTTTAATACATCCTGTTATTCCACCAAATAGGATTGGCTCAGGCACATAACGTCTATGATGTGCAATGGGACGCTTAATTTAAATCACGATTTTCCTCGGTCACCCACGGTAAATATCGGTTTGGATATTTAATACCACGACCTTGGTTTAAAACAGTAGTAAAAATGAAGATGGTAATAACGAACACTCTGCCATAACAAAAAGCAGATTGAATGTCAGGGTAATATCATCTGTTCCGAACAGCAGAGCAGAGATACAGTTGTTCTGCACTAAGGCCTATATGATGACGTCACAGAAGAGAGTCACAGTTGCTTTGCGCGTGTCTCTGTGGAGATGACATGAAAGCATAATGATATGGTACAGGGGTGAGACCTGGGCTAACTATGCGCCACTCACCGAACCACAAAGGAAATATTTCCTCACTGATCCGTCATGACAGTGACGTAGTTAAAATAAATGAGGAAAAAGAATATTTCGCACAACACTTCAAATTGGAAAGCGGTAACTTAAAACCGTTTGACAGTAAAATAGAATAAAACATATAAGTTATGATTAACAAAAATTACAGTTCTTTTGTAACTCACCACCTACCAACAAAGGATAAACGATTCTAAGTGGAGCCATTCAGTAGATTAAAATCCATTGTTTCAGTGCTCAGCACATCTCTCCTGTGAAAAGCAAATATTTGAAGTGAAATGTAAAATAATTGTCAAAATTGATGAAAAGAGAGCCTCTCTACTTGCACAGAGACAAATGCGGTCAAATGGTCGATGGTGCCGGATTCGATTCTCGGCCAGTGTGAAAAAAATGTTTTAACCATAATGTATTAACCATGTCATTTCATATGATTTATACATATGAGAGTGAAAGTACTGTGTTTGAAGAAAGAAATTATTGAAATCCAACAATAATAACATGCAGCTAACGAATTCTTCCACAAGTCAAAGTCCCTTGTGTGGCCATAAGAGTTAAAGGGGGCTATAAAAATTGTCATATACGAGAATTTTATGCCATTTTCCATACGAAATATATATTGCAAATATTATCAAAGGCATAAAGTGCTAAAGCTTTTGATAATATTGTAACCGCAGTATCAGGCAGCGATTAGAAGGCAGTGAATTAATTGAACTCAGATAATTAAAAAAGAAGATAAATTAATAAAAATGCTTTGCTAAACTAATATAAAAATCTTGTTATAATAATATGAAATTAGAATGTATAGAGTAATGATTAAAATAGCGGTTGACTTAAAGAATAAGAAGGGAAGAATATAATTTAGTATAACATATATACGAGCATCCAGGCAAGGAACAATCTGTACACGTCGGAGAGACAGGAAGGAAGGACCGTTACCTTCTTTGTGCTAGTAAAAGTTGAATGTCTGAGAACTATAGTATACTGTCAGCCAGGAATGTGTTGGGACAAAGGGCTTTCAAAATGCAGTTGAGCGTGAACGCTAAAGAGATTTACTTCACTGATTTTATAACGATGTATACCGTTACAAACAACTCAGGGTAGGCGTTCCCCTACTCAGGGTGGGCGGAACGTCAGTGAGTCATATGAGTTTTGAAAACCAATGTGAAAATTCGGAATAAAATGAGAAACCAATAATAATCTAACATTTGAGAAGGGTGAGCTAGTTCGGTCACGTGATAAATTTAGAGAGGGGATCAGAATAAGGTTCGAACTGAATGGTGAAGTAAGAAAAACCTTACTTACAAGTTGATACTACGACTGGAAGAACGTGTTCATGTGCATTAAGAAGAGAAGCGAAGATTTCGAAATCTGAAATGTTAGGAATTTTACTAACAGGTAGTCATCGATCCAAGTGGATGAGCAAACATTGATTCAAGAATTAAACCAAATAATTCTAAAATAAACCAAGTATTATTAATACGACTGAGTAGCCAACAACAACCACAAAAATCCATTTCCTACCTGAGAAATTAAGCTCCAATTAGAACCCAACTAATTTAGCGATGGTATGCGGGTTATATGTGCTGTCATCTATGCGTTTTCAAGATGTTCATCAAATATATTAGGTTGCCTCATGAGTCATAAGTAAAGTCGGGGTTTCTTTGGTTTGACAGTGCTATGTACAGGATGTTGCGTACATTACGGGCATGTATGAGTCTTCAGTTGTTAAAAAACAAACACAAAATGGAGATAACAGAGTTTGAACTTAGTCCTTCTAAAACACTACTAGAAACAAGATTGGAAAGTCAATGCCGCAGCTCGAAGAATATGTGAAGGGAAAGGAGAAGGTGCTGTTAGTAAGATTTACCACCTTCTAGAAGACCAATAGTATGGAATATTGAGGATACACCTCAGGTTCTGCGAGAAAATCCGTAAAAAGGTACCTGTAGGCTATCAGAAGAACGTGGTGCATCAAAAGATACCATACATCGCCAAATGAAGACACTAGGAAATTCATACAGAAGCTGTAGATCTGTACCTCATGAACTGACACCTCAACATGCTGAACGTATATATAATTCTTTTGTAATTTTCGTCCTCCAACGTTAAGTCATATCGGACGATGAATGGAATGGGTGAAATGATGCTCAAATGAGCCCAGGGTCCATAGAGCTTAGAGTTGCCTGACATTCGTATTTCAGGATAAGGGAAAACCCTGGAAGAAACCTTATCCAGGTAACTCACCCTGACCGAGATTCGAACTCGGGACCTCTTGAACGTGAGGCAGACATGCTACCACCACGCTACCCAGGCGGGCTGAACGTATATTGGATATCTGTCGTCAGGTTATCCTATGGATGATGGATTTTTCAGGAGAATTGTCACTTGTGATGAAAATGGGTATATTACCAGAACCGTAATCTCTGGAAACGATGGCTTGATCCCTGCCAAACTGCCAAAGTCATCGTTAAAGAAAATTAGTTCGCTCCCAAAGTAATGTGTGTCTGATGGGATTTTGAAGGTGTGATTCATTGGGAATTTGTTCCAAACTGGCGGCCAGTTGATGCTGATGTTCATTCTCAACAACTGGAAGGAGTTCGCGAAATTTTGAGGCAGAGATACCCAGTATTAGTTAACCGAAATAGTTTTCTATTGCAATAGGACAATGCAACACCCCATACTGCACGAAAAATCATGGCAAAAATTGATAAATTTGAAGGAATCGAACAGCTACCACACCGAGCATACAGCCCTGATCTGGCACCATCAGATTATCATCCTTTTCAGTCCATGGCCCAATTTCTATGTGGAAGAAATTTTGACAACATTGAAGCGGTGCAAGTGGAATTCTTCACATCAAAAACCAGAGACTAACGATGGCTCAAGGCCATAGAATCCAAAGGATTAGTTAATTACTTGTCAGTACATATGTCAAACAATTATTTTTCCTAAAAACCGACATTACTTTTGAGGCAATATCTATGTAAAACTTTGATTAATATGGAGTAGTAAATAATATGAATATTAAAACTACAGAAAGTCCCAGCTGTTGTAAATCCTGCTTATTGTCGTTCACAGCCAATCCTCTGCACGTATACGATGAGTTTGTTTCTCACGACGATCGAACATAATGCTAACGCGGAAGAGTACACCAGGGATATGTTTTATTTACATCAAGTCCGGTTCTTAGGATGGAGAAATTATAAATATCTGTTACGGAAAGTAATCTCACCTTAACTATCACCCTACATTCTGTTAGCAACCATTCGACTACTGCCTTGGCAGTAATGGTATCACGCGTTCCAAAGGATGATGATATAATGCCATAATTACATAAAGCTCGCCAACAACTAGTGCATAATTGCATGTCTGGCATGTTACTGGTAAAAATTAACAACTTTTTCCTTTAAAACTATTGTACTTGTTCTCCGTGGTCTACTTTGGGTCGTTGTTCTGATTCTGATAAGTGCGTTTGCTAACAAGTCTGACGACATTCTAATGTTTCAGGTGGAGCTGAAGGGATTGAGTGGACCCATCGAATTTAAAGAGGGTCGACGTATCCAGTTCAAGCTCGACCTCCTCAAATTGAAACAGCATGCCATGGTGAAGGTGGGAGAATGGAGCCCCGGAGGCGGCGTCAATATCACCGACCGCAGTGCGTTCTTTGACCCGGGCACCATGAACGTTACCCTCGTGGTCATCACCATTCTCGTGAGTTCCAATCGTCATTCGTTCTTATAATTAGATTTCATTAAAGTCACATCTTTTGAGATTACCAACAGGACATAAAATAAGAGAACAGAAATAACTGATTTTGATCACGAATATAGATAAATTTATTAAAAACCATGCAAGTAATCAGAAATGCTTATAGTCATAGTTGTAAAATATGTACGGTGTAAGAGATAATATTAGTTAATATTAAGTAAAAATATGTAATCTTTATTAAAAACTGTAATTCCGGAAATTCACCAAGGGTGATAATTTTCACGAAATTTCAAATATATTTTATCCTACAGGTACTCGTAGGTAATAGACACCGTTGCTATGGAAAAATGATATAAGAAAACTTGGACTTTAAATCAACGTGATAGTTATTAGGGCAACGAGTGGGATAAAGTAAACAAAATTCACTCGTTGCTCCAGTAACGGATGGGATAAAGTAAATAAATTGTTGGTAACTACAAATTTTCTATAACCTTTTAACAGCAACAACAAACATTTTTATTCTTTAACTACATGAAAGTGAACTTGTATTTACGTTAACGCAGAAGCTAATGCATCCAAATGTATTAGAAGCAGTAACATTACCAGCAGTTATACAATTCAAAAGGAACACTCCTTTCCACATTCATAAATAGCCGAGCATATTTTATATTTTATAACCATATGTACGCCGCAATTCAATGCCTTATTCCTTATTTAATTTACTACTATCTGTTGTAAAATCCTTAACTGGATGTTTGTCACATATTAAGTTATCGTATTTATAGGATAAAATAGTGTATTATACAAATGGACAAACCTCTATTATCCACTTGTCAAACCTAAAACGCCCCCCTTCGGTCTACTCATGCATGAACTTACTATCTATAAACTTGTATAATAAATTACTATTAATCTCTTATGGTATAAAATATTTTATCGCTTGCTAAACATAAATTAGAGCAATTACTTTGATTAATATGTAGATGTTTCATTGCTGAAGGCAAACGTAGTGGCACCAATAAGGGTTTTCTTGGAGTTATTGGATATAAATAAGCTGAAATTGATAGCGGATAGTAATTTAAAATGTGTACAGAAAAGGGAGGAATATTTATTTCTAAAGACGTTCTAATGGATGCTAAGGGTGCAGTGAATTCATTGATTAATGGTTTCATATATCATTCAAAGAAAACAAAAGAACGTGAAGGGAGTTAAGAGAGAAAATATAAGCGTAAACTTCCACTAATTTCTTCTGTGGTGGTCCGGTGGTTAGCATAAAAGTCTTCAAACCCAGAGGTCCCAGGTTCGATTCTTTGCTCGAGTATGGGGACTTCCTGTAGTCTAGGGAGAATAATCTTGAGTCTCGGGAGTATGAATAAGAGAAAGAGATAGAGGGGGTGGGTATGTGTGTGTGCATTTAATGTAATTACTCAAAGTAATACCACCCAGCTCTAAATCAAGTGGCCGCGCCGTGGCTCAGTGGTTAGACCACTTGGCTCTCACCAAGGCGGTCCGGGTTCGATCCCAGGCGACCGCAAAGTGATTTGTGGTGGACAACACGGAATGGGGCGGGTTTTCTCCGGGATCTCCGGTTTCCCCCGCCATCTCATTCCACCGGTGCTCCATCTTCATCTCATGTATCATCAGTGTCATCGCCTGCGATGCCGTATGTAGTAAAAGCGGGCGTTAAACACTACACATTTTTCTAAATCAAGTGAACAAATTGCTAATGTGCTGCAATTGCTTCAAAAGGACAAAAAGTTGCCGATATGACCTGATATCTTATAAGCGACATATAAATGGAAGAAGTAGCCTATCATCATAGTCATGTCATTATATATTAATGAAGATATAAAGAAATATGAATCTATTATATAATTGTAGAGAATTTGTTTGTGTCAATAGTATTGGTTGAAGTCTATTACCAATGTATTAAAACGCCTTAATTCACCACTATGTTTAAAACCAGAATTTCGGTTTCTAGAAACGACAAAACAAAAGATAGTTTACTTTCAGTAGCGGACGAACAAAATGACCTGATCCTAAAATAATATATGAAATTCATTAAAATAGGCAGAGAGTGTTTAAAACCACCTTAAAATATTATCTGCATTATCTTGAAATTTTATATTTATATCCAGTTAAGAAAAAAATATTATATTTACCGTACTTACATTACATTATGTAAGTATGTAAGTAAAGACGATAAACTGTTATACTGAAATAATATAACTGAAATAAACTGTTAATTTTTAAGCGCTCATAAAAATATTGCAGACATTTTGATTCAAATGTAACACGGAAAAATAAAATATAAGGAATAAGAACTTATGACCTTCCTTAAATCCTCCGCTTCGTTATAATGTTGCAAGTTCAAAAGGTACATGATGCTTGACTCCGCGCCTACCCGTTACAGTAATTACATATTTTCTCATCTGTTTCTCTCATTGTTCAAGTATGATCACTTGAATTAGTTCTGAATATTTTTCTTTCTTTTATGCTGATGCTTATACTTACATTTGTTTTACATTCTGATATTAACATTTATTTCAAATTCTGATATACTGAATGCTTAAATAATATTTATTAGTGAGAGAAAAAATTTAATGTCCGAGGCGTTAAAAGTCTCGCCAGTCCCATATGTAATTTTATCCGTTACCTAAGAAAATATCTGCTTGAATTATGAATTGTAAAAATATTAAAAGTTTTTACTAGGTGTAAGATGTAAGCGAAAAACAGTAATGCAAAAATAACAAATAGCAAACTGTATGTCTAAATGAGTGATTCAGGAGACGAAAGTTTTATCACTGAAGAAATTCGAGAGGAAGCTCGAATTGCTGATCTTAGTTTGTCATCTGCAATTTATGACAAGGAATATTTGTTTAAAGAAATGGTGCAGTTCAAAAAGTGTTACGAATATTTCCGAGAAAGTGATTTCAGCATACTTTTCAGAGAAATCACAGAAGTAGGTGTTGTTTCTTGTTTTCCATATAACTAAAAATTGAACATCGGACTAAGCCAACGAGGTAATGGATAGTCAAAGACATTATAATATATCCCGAACACTACATTAGAATAGGCGTTTCAGAATAATAATATATTTTCTCCCCCCTTTAACTGCAGTGGTCATACTGGCAGCCGTTCTCCTTTGGAACATATCGAAGGTGTCAACTCATATTCGTTGGGTTTTAATCATTAGATCACGCACACATTCACACTCTCATTTATACTCCGCCTTTAACTGCAGTGGTCATACTGGCAACCGTTCTCCTTTGGAACATATCGAAGGTGTTAACTCATATTCGTTGGGTTTTAATCATTAGAGCACGTACACATTCACACTCTCATTTATACTCCGCCTTTAACTGCAGTGGTCATACTGGCAACCGTTCTCCTTTGGAACATATCGAAGGTGTCAACTCATATTCGTTGGGTTTTAATCATTAGAGCACGTACACATTCACACTCTCATTTATACTCCGCCTTTAACTGCAGTGGTCATACTGGCAACCGTTCTCCTTTGGAACATATCGAAGGTGTCAACTCATATTCGTTGGGTTTTAATCATTAGATCACGCACACATTCACACTCTCATTTATACTCCGCCTTTAACTGCAGTGGTCATACTGGCAACCGTTCTCCTTTGGAACATATCGAAGGTGTTAACTCATATTCGTTGGGTTTTAATCATTAGAGCACGTACACATTCACACTCTCATTTATACTCCGCCTTTAACTGCAGTGGTCATACTGGCAACCGTTCTCCTTTGGAACATATCGAAGGTGTCAACTCATATTCGTTGGGTTTTAATCATTAGAGCACGTACACATTCACACTCTCATTTATACTCCGCCTTTAACTGTAGTGGTCATACTGGCAACCGTTCTCCTTTGGAACATATCGAAGGTGTTAACTCATATTCGTTGGGTTTTAATCATTAGAGCACGTACACATTCACACTCTCATTTATACTCCGCCTTTAACTGCAGTGGTCATACTGGCAACCGTTCTCCTTTGGAACATATCGAAGGTGTGAACTCATATTCGTTGGGTTTTAATCATTAGAGCACGTACACATTCACACTCTCATTTATACTCCGCCTTTAACTGCAGTGGTCATACTGGCAACCGTTCTCCTTTGGAACATATCGAAGGTGTCAACTCATATTCGTTGGGTTTTAATCATTAGAGCACGTACACATTCACACTCTCATTTATACTCCGCCTTTAACTGCAGTGGTCATACTGGCAACCGTTCTCCTTTGGAACATATCGAAGGTGTTAACTCATATTCGTTGGGTTTTAATCATTAGAGCACGTTCACATTCACACTCTCATTTATACTCCGCCTTTAACTGCAGTGGTCATACTGGCAACCGTTCTCCATTGGAACATATCGAAGGTGTCAACTCATATTCGTTGGGTTTTAATCATTAGATCACGCACACATTCACACTCTCATTTATACCCCGCCTTTAACTGCAACGGTCATACTGGCAACCGTTCTCCTTTGGAACATATCGAAGGTATTAACTCATATTCGTTGGGTTTTAATCATTAGAGCACGTACACATTCACACTCTCATTTATACTCCGCCTTTAACTGCAGTGGTCATACTGGCAACCGTTCTCCTTTGGAACATATCGAAGGTATTAACTCATATTCGTTGGGTTTTAATCATTAGAGCACGTACACATTCACACTCTCATTTATACCCCGCCTTTAACTGCAACGGTCATACTGGCAACCGTTCTCCTTTGGAACATATCGAAGGTGTTAACTCATATTCGTTGAGTTTTAATCATTAGATCACGTACACATTCACACTCTCATTCATACTTCCAGACTCTGGGAAAGATGAGGAATTACCTTGCCCGGAGAAAAATCCTCACTCCCACCGCCGGGAATTGAACCCGGGACTCTTTATACAGCAGACAAGAACTCTACCAATTGAGCTAAGGAGCTTAGCTTATTCTTCTGCTTGACCTGCTACATTGACTCTGCTAGAGATAATTCGACCCTTTGCAAAGATTATTCATGTCTAACAGTAATAGGTCTACTTATCAATAACTAAAGTATCGCGTAATGATGTGTTTTTCTTATGGTGACGGATAAAAGCATTTATTTTTATTTGTATAGCTTGGATATACACGTAAATTTCCTAACTTCTATGTCTAATAGTTAGCAACTGCGCCTCTTTAATTTCTAAACGTTTTATTTAACAGTTTTACTATCCTTATTTGTTTAACTGTAAGTTGTTTCGCTTTCAGTCAGCTTTATAAAAAATTAAAGAGAATACTGCAAAGACTTTTTGATAATTTAAATCTAGAACTAAAATATAGGTCATTCCTATATCGCGATGATTAATGAAACGCAGTCGTGTACTTGAAAATCTCAGTTCGCATTCTACTGTTGAGAGATGTCATCCTACCCCTCCGGCAAGGAGGTCCTTACTCATCTGTAGGAAAAACGTGCGGTTTCCAAATATCACTTAATTCCAGATTTATGACAGATGGACTAAAATTTCTGTTAATTATATTAATAAAAATTCCAGTGTCATAGAGATCTGCCATTTTGATTAAACAAATAGTAGATATTTATGCACCTATCAGCTGATATGTTTGAAATGCTAGATTCAAATAAAAATAAGTGTGAGCTCTTAGAAAATCGTAAATATAAATTTAGGGCATATGTCCAGTTGCCTATGTTGACATATTCAATACGTTGTGCATATCGTAAATAAAAGATGAAGTCCAATTAGACTGCGTCCACTTAAACGTATGAAACAAATGGAGCATCTCTAACGGTAAGGGATTCTCGGAGAGGTAGCTCGGCTGATGAAGTTGCAGTTCCTAGCAATGAGCAGTAGATTACATGTATAATGCTAGAGGAAAATATCGATGTGTGTGAGTCGACACGCCAAGATACGTCGACTAGAAGAAACGTACTTAGGTTTAACAGAGACAAGCTGCTTTCTTCGGGAAAAAATAAATAGTGTTTGAACTTTTAAAATAAACATTTAAAAGCACATTGACTTTTGAGTCTTAAAAACGAATACTCAAAACACAGTCATTGGAGAGCTTGTCCAAAGGTATTCTTCAAAACCGCTATTGCATTTATGTTAATTACAGACGACAATAAATGTCTGTAACATCGGAAACAATTGACTGAGATATGTTTGGGAAAGTCACCTTTTCCCACATGAATTTGCTACTGCTATGGCATTCAGTCGATCGACCGTTTCGATATACAATAGTCTATTCTGCCTTCTACCTCGCGGCATTCTTCTACCATGTGACAGGTGGCATCATTGGGTGGAGTACTGAAACGAAACCAAGCTCCACTTTACATGTTCCGCGAAATTAAGTGTCGAATTTGTCTGCCTTAAGTTCAAGGAGTTCGAATGTCGGTCAGAGTGAATTACCTGGACAAGGTTTTCTCCGGGGTTTTCACTTACCCGAAAGATGAATGTCAGGTAACTCTATGTGTTATGGGCTCATTTGAGCATCACTCCATTTATCATCCGATATCATTTAACGTTGTAGGACGTAAATAAATAAAATTTTAACATAAATGTTCGCTCCGAGAACCCTTCTTGTATAATACTGAACTGCAAGCTTTAAATTTATTGACAGTCGCTTGTTTAGCCTTTCTTGAAGGTGGTACAAAGTTTGAAAACTTTTCAACAAGCTCCTCTCACGCATGACTAATGGGAACCTCACGTGGAAATATTAGTGACACTTTGGAGCAAGAATCGGCGAACCGGAGGGAGCGGGAGAGCTAGCAGTGAAGCAGACATGGGTTAGGATGCAATGATGCTATACAAGCGGTTAGCACTTGCTTTCAAACCTTATTTTGTCTAAACTGTATCAATATGTGCAAAAAAAAATCTTAATGTTTTGGTGTATTAATTACTTCATTTATAATCTTTGTATTCTAGTCATTCCAACTAAATATTATTCTAATCAATATTGCCTTCTTCCTCGGTCTGTACAAGAAATCGCTTGACATAATTTATACTTAGTTCTAAAGGTAATTTTATATATAAGAATATCTGTTTTCCTATTAAAACCATTTTTATAAATTAGATCTTCCCTCCATGTGTCAGTGTCCTCTGTACCAAACTCCTATTTACAACACACTGAACGTACTCTTCCAACCTCAATATTCTTAATTTCGAGGATAAGCTTTTTCATATTCTTCTCTGTGGATTAATAATGATGGTTTGGCATTGTGTTCAGGCTTTTATTTCTGAAATATTTGCGATTAACCTGAATACAAATAAATGGAAAGGGTTTCGCCAAAGTCAAATTCTGCTAAAGCAATAGCCGAAGTATAATGCTTTTATTTTCCCGTCCTTTTGATTATTTTATATGCCTTTTTCTAGCATGACTGCAAAACTGTAAAATAATCGTGGATTTAATCAAGAAAAACAAACCTTTTTGTGCACTTAAAACAAAAGTTACAGATTATTATTGTTACTATTACTTGATGGTTACTGCTCTTGACTTCTTAATACTTCGATAGCCATATGGGTTTTTCCTAAAGTCCAAATAAAAACTTCTTAATAACATAAATTGGTACGTTGGCTTCATTTACTCCCATTCCTCAGCAATGGTTGAGCTTCCATAAAAGTTGTTCTTGGTTTTCTGGTAGAATGTACAGTGCTGCATGCTTATAAGTGCTTCATTTTCCAGGTAATGGAGTAACAAAGGACACTTGGAGTGTCTCTGTGGTCAAGTGGTTAATATTTTGCCTTCTTAACTCGAAGGTCCACGAAGTTGAATCCCAGCATAGAGAAGTGGATAGGATGGGAAGCCAATGTGAATGTTTAGTATTGAAATATGAAAAAACTTAATAGTTCAGCTAGTAAAACATCAACATATTTATTTTCAGTCGGTAGACTACTTGCCTGCTGTGTAAGGTGTCCCGGGTTCGATTCCCGGCTGGAGTGGGGATTTTTCTCTGACCGAGATGATTCCCCATCTTCTCCAGAGTCTGGAAGTATGAATGAGAGTGTGATCTAATCATTAAAACCCAATGTATACGAGTTAACACTTCGATATGTTCCAAAGGAGAACGGCCGCCGATATGACCATTGGAGTTAAAGGCACCTTCATTTGTTTGTCAAGTCAGAGCCTCTGTTACGTCTATATAAATTAAAGGTGGCAATAGAAATGAGACAAACAAAACTGTGCTTAAACTCATTGTAAATAATTAAAATGACTATTGCTAAATATACCAATTATTACGCGTACCTTTTCTTTAATTTGTGCCCATTTAGCTACTATGGTCCTAATTATTTAACTATCGTGTTAGCAATTTTTCAGCTACTAGCATCATATCAGCGACATCAGTACGCCTTAAATTCAACCCGAAAGTTTTTACATGCCAGTAAATGTACTGATATACAACTGTCGCCTTTAAGTACACTTAGAAAACCATTGGTCTGGGCTGGTTTTGAACCCGCGATCTTGGGGCCAGTAAGTCAGTACCCAATCATCTGAGCACCAGATCGACTATGGTCCTACAATACTTTCATTGAGAAGCATGTCTTTGACTGTAGGTTGTTTAACGTTGGGTTTTAATCATTTCTAGTTTGAATGACACATTCACTCCCATATCTGCTCTTCCAGAATCTATGGAGAGTAGGGAAAGATATCCATTAAATAACCCTGTTCCACAGCGAGATGGCTTCGCGGTAGTGTAAGGCTCACATTCGGGAGGTTCCGGGTTCCGTTGATTGTCCATTCTCACTTTGAGATGTTTCCTCGGCCTACAGGGTGGTTTCTCATTTTCTATTACCCTCTTTTCATTATTTCCCTTTCAGATTGTTTCCTTCTCGTGTATCAGATGTGTTTCTGGTTTCGTAGTGTGTGGAGGTGCCGGAGAGATAGCACAATTGCTTACTGGAAGGAATGAGTACTGTATGCCCACGACATGAAGGCTAGAGGGGTATGAAGGGCAGAGGAGCTTGAACTGTTTATCTGCTCCGGTAATGGATCTGTTTACTAGGAAATGAGTGAATGAGAGTGTATATGAGTCATCAATGCTGCCAGATCTAATATTTGTTGCAGTTAATGCAGCGATAGGTATTATGTATGGGTGAGTTATGTGACAACACTTGTGTATTTTAAACTGGCCTTCTATCCTTGTCACACTGGGAGGGTGCGCATGGACACCGTGCAGAATTACGCTACACATTCCTCCAGCTTGCCTTCTTGTCTTGGGTCTACAGTACATACTCCAGTTGACGGTAGAGAGTTGCTTGGTGGTTCATCGCTCTGTGTATATAGCTGTAGCAGTAAGATAGATCTTGCGAGCCTGGAATTGTTAAGAGACTTGCCTCTGTGGCCTCTCTGCCTAAGCCTTGAGCTTCGTGGAGTTCCTTTAACTTCATCCCGTCCTCCTGGAGATATAAAAATTGATCTATGTAGTTAATGTGTGCTAGGTGCCCAACCCTCACCATAAGCAGATAACTGAATCCTGAACTTCCGAATTAAGAAGTCATAATGCTGATTAGTCCACCAGAAAATGACCAACTCGACCACAGTTTTGAATACGCAAATGGACTACAACTTATAATTTACTTCCTGCATTTTAATAGTACATTTTATTAAATAAAAGGAACGTATACAAAATATTGCAAGCTGCACATTACAATATTATCCTTAACCCGCCTCTGTAGCATAGATGGTAGCTTGTGCGCCTCTTATCGTGAAAGATGAATGTCGAGTAACTCCAGGCTCTATGGACTCTGGGTTCATTTAGCGTCATTGCATCCATTTCATTCATGTCCGATGCCCGCCTCGGCAGCGTAGATGGTAGCGTGTCTGCCTCACGTTCAAGAGGTCCCAAGTTCGAATCTCGCTCAGGGTGAGTTGCCTGGATAAGGTTTTCCTTGGTTTTCCCTTATCCTGTAAGACGAATGTCGGGTAACTCTAAGCTCTATGAACCCTAGCTCATTTGAGCATCATTTCATGCATTCCATTCATCGTCCGATATGACTTAACGTTGGAAGACGTAAATTACAAAAACAAATTTATGTCCGACATGACCTAACCGGTTAAAGGACATAAATTTAAAAAATGCTATCTCTGGTAGTTCTTTCTCATAACTGGCCTATCGTTAATAAAGCTCTGCTTTGTAATAAAGTTTTATAAAAACCAATATTTTATGCCTTCCATTTAAACAACATTGTCGTACAATCCTTGAGGATATTAATCTTCCTTAACACCAAATGATGTACAACGATGCAATGTCAAGTTCCTCTAGCACTTTACGGTTGGCTAGCATCATCGAATCCATCCTACCAGAACGTTGTATGTCAAACGATGCGCGAAACCCCAAACTTGCAGATGTAATGAGCAAATATTGCGCTCTGATTTTTCCAGTCTACAGCTTTTTAAACCTGATTATCGACTTGTGCTGGAATGATCTTGCACAACATGTAGCAAGTGACATCGTACGAAGCACATAATCTACCTACATATGTATGTAAGACAACTAACAAAATCGTCTGATTATGTTATATTCATAAGATACTTTCTCTACCGTGTATACCGTCCAAAACTTTTAGGATGGCTACGGACTGCATCCCGCAGTCACTTGTTTTCCTATATTCCCTCTGAAGCAATAAATGCAAACACGCCAATTCCCTCCGCGCCGAAAAGGTACTGTTGGAATTAAAATTACCGATTCCCTCCTGCACCTCCTAACCAATTCATAATGAAGACACCGATCGATTCAGTCGCCTACTTGTCCTTGGCCTTTGCCTGTTCATTCAACATAGTGCATTGGAGTGTAGACGGATGTGTATGTAGACAATGGCAAACGTGGAAAAAAATCATAATAAGAGGGGAAATGAAATGATTCTGCTAGGTACTATAAATTTAGCTTCCAAAAATATTGAACTGGTCATTGTAGTGGTTCTTACCTTGACCTTTCATTTACCAAGATGATAATGCCATCAAGTAAGGACAGTCACGCAGTTTTTTTTTCAGTTTTTGGGTATTGAAACATTATGGTGGCCAGCAAATTCACCTAATATGAACCTAGTTGAAAATGTTCTGTCTATAATGTCTTCATAACTAACAAAATATAATTTTACTGGTAGGAGAGAACTGAGTGAAAAAATTGTTCATGTGTAGTATCATGATATTGAACTTTGTATGTGGAAAAAACTTGTTAGGTCAATGTCAAAAAGGATCCAGGCTTTGAAGATGCCACACAAAATATTGATCATATTGTGGCTTCGTGGGTTGGTAGAATCAAAAGTTTGATTTGCAGAAATTTAGAACACTCTTTATTGCAGCAACTTTGTACAACCCTTGCAGCAGCAAAAAACAATCAACTGTCTTCAAGGTCGACTCGGTGCTCTGCTGCACGTAAACAAACAAAAGAAATCACTTCGGTACACTTCAAATGTCCACTGTCGCAATAACCATCACACAACTCAACGCAACTACACAGATAACTCCTTCTCACACTTTGCCCACATTTATACCTCCCAGTCATTGTTTCTAGAATGCTGTAGACCTCCCGAGAACAATCGCGGCGGCAATAGAAAGACGGAACATTCCAGAGCCGCTCTCTGTCTCTCTCTTGCTCTTGGCAGGCGTCCAGCTCTCCCGCCCACGCGTCACTCTCTGTCTCTTTCTTTCCCACCCATGCGCCTGGCACTGGCTTGTCGCGGCTCCAACACAACAATGCGATCGGTGACAATTTGCAAAATCTGTTTTAGTTATGCTGTAAAACAGGTTTCGTAATGTTTATAATTAATAAACTACTAAAAAAGTATTCATATATGTAATAAATTACACCAACTTTCCTTGAAATCAAATAAATAACCACGGGAATATTTTGGAGCAAAATGTCCATGATTAATTGATTCAAGGAAAATGTTTTTTAAACGCATGAAGGGTATTTGCTTGTCTTGTGCCATGACGTATTGGGCTAAGGCATCATGCTTTGGTTCCCTGCCATGGAATTCGGCCCGGGTATAGGACAGGTGCCTACTCAGGTCATGAAATCCAACTTTCCGGCTGGGATTGCCCTAATGTTGACCACATCTCCTCCCCGTATCGGTTATGTGAGCGTGATGCCGGCAGTCGGATTGGCAAGCCCTGGTCTGATATGGACCTTAATGCTGTGGGATTTTTAAGGGTATTCCTTTGTTATTTTTATTAATATCCTTGACTGTCCGAAATATGAAAAGTGTGACGGAAAATGGTGCGATTAAGTCATGGAGGGAATCGGAATACGCTTTATTTAAATAATAGAAAATTGGGAGGGAAAATAACTGTGCCCTTTTTGCGAGGTAATCAGAACCTCTCTTTTTGTAAAGCAATCGGTCGGATGGAATTTGATACCGAGATTTTACTGGAAATATACATTGATGCTCCTTGAATCTATAAGTATTAAGAAACAGTCCGTGCACATGAGTGCCTCTGCTTGCTTGTCAGCGTGCAAGCGTATGAACAGTATAAGAAACAAATTGTGAGATAAATACCAAACTTGGTTATTAAGTTCAGCGTCTTCTAACATGAAGATCTTCAAGAAAATCCCCACACAAACTAGGTTTTACGTGGAACTTTCTAGAGGGATTTTTTCTTCTATTTTCCTCTCTTTAAAAAAGCTCTAAATATTTTCATTAAAACACCATATATTTAATGTATTTCATGACCAAAAATATGAATATCTTGAGTTTTCTGGAAATAGCATACGTAGTTCTCTATTCGAAAGGACTTTCTCTATATAAAGTGGTATACATTACAAATTACTACATACAAAGGAGAAACTTCTTAAAACACGTAATAGCATCCACACAGCACAGAGGTGTCGTTGAAGGGAGTCCACCTCCACAAAGGAGGGTCCTTTGACTATTGCCATACCGGGACTATGTCCCTTACTAGCATAAAGTGCCGATTCGGTTTTCTCATTTGTTGCACCTATAACAGACAATTACTGAAACTGTTTCTACAAAGGTTCATCAACAGACAGAAAAACAATCTTTCGTAAGAACAGATTGTAGAAGCAAACGAAAAACAAAGGATCATTGGTAGAAAAAGTCATGTGAATATAACATATCCGACCTTTTCTTTTTTTAAACGGAACAAAACCTTCCAAGGTCTTATTTGCTGCTTAATATGGAACACTGACATATGATATTAGTCTATGTGTATCGCAGAATCCATACCAAATAAAGCCTACCAAAGTAATTTTAACTTATAACACAAATAAAAATATATGTTGATTAATGTCCACTTATCTTAAAAAGTTGATGTTAATACTTCTTCCCTCTTTTTAAAATCGATTTCATGAACATATGATAAGTGATAAGATAAGATAAGTGGACATTAATTAACAAATATTTTTATTTGTGTAATATTTATTACTTCACTGTAAATGGCTTCATTTTCTGTGTAATCAGTAGTTTTAAGTTGTTTCTAATTCAATTATTTCTTGCGTGCTATTTCTCTGAACTAAACGCAGAATTCCTTAGAAGGATAAAACTCTAATGAAAAAACATATAAGGATTTGTTTATTTGAAAAATCAGCATTTCTGTGAAGAATTCAACATAACAGAAGAGTGCATGAAAAGTAAAATATAAGTGCATTGATTATTAACTTTTTCAACAGAGCTCCTTTTTAAGCTGGAAAATATTTTATTTTTATATTTGAGTATTTGAAAGCTTTACACACACCCTATGCTTATTTTGTGGAATTCTTACATAGTATACTAAGACAAACTGTTTCTGTCTTACTATATTGTTTACCAGTCGATCTGTCATTAACTATTTCTAGTCATCTCTCTTTTACTTTGTTGTAATCTGTAATTAATACACCAATTTAACAAGTTAACGTTAAGAGGCAACTCAAAGTAATCATAGTTTACTATTCTCTGATCAATTTATTAACTAATTTGTCAATTAATTATTAGTTAAACATACAGGAAGTTCCAGACATCATTATATAAGAATAGCTTTCACAATGATTATTTAACATAAAATTATTTCAAGTTTCAATGTCTTGTATTTTACATCTGTGTATTTTATTGTATTATCATGATAATTATTTATTTCATTACATACATACAATTATATCTACATACTAGTGTTTCAAATACAGTGTGTTCTAGAAATAGACAATACTAAGGGTTTGTTAAACTAGGTAATTTTCAGGTTCATTATATTAGAACTATAGGTTTAATGAGTGGACGTAATGTTTCTATAATATGTTCAGGCCTATGACTCACAAAATACCTTCCGTTACTGCAAATTCAGATACATCTCCTTAGAGATGAGTAGAAGTCCTGTAATCTTCGACATGTAAAAGAGTTGAATTTAATTGCAAAAATACACCTTTGCCATGCAAATGCAAAACAGCAAGCTATAAATGAACTTTGGAAAACCCATTCTTTCACTGTTGTGAAATAATTAATCCATTCACTCCTAAATTATTATAATTGTGACTAAATCCATGTTTATTCACTGAATTTGTTACTTTAAATGTATATAATGAACTAAAAGACTATTTCTTCAAATCATTTCCAGTAAAATTAAACTTAAACCCTTCTTTTGGTGTATTTTCAAGTGTTACTTATCTGGAAGCTAATACGATGGTCACAAAACTAATTCTGTCCTAAGTGGTTCGTATAATCAAATAGTTTTGAGCGTAATGTCGTAGTTTGCTTCTCTTTGTTGTTATAATCATAACTCACCATTAATAGAGCCGTTGAGCATTCTGAAAAGTAATCAAAGAAATAGAGACAATGTAATTGTATATATTTATAATTGATAAATAGTATTTATATCAAGAATTTATGTATACTTGGGGAAGTTCACACTTCAACATTTGGTTTTGTGCAGTTTACGAACTACATACTTGTGATACAATATGAAATAATGTATTTTTGTAAAATTTTACAGATATTATCCTGCTGGTCAAAACGTAGCCTGGCTTTGTCTTTGTTAATAGAAACCTCTCAGATAACGCACTGATTACTCCACGTGGACTTAATGTGATTCATTAATCAATCAATTAATCATTTGTGATTCCTGCGCATCCCATTGGCTGGGGTGATGCGTTCATTGGTGCTTAGCAGTCGTTCCAGAAGCGCACCAGTGCTGCCCTCACTCTTCCAAGAATAATCAGTGTGTTATCCAAGATGTTTGTATTAACAAAGACAAAACCATGGTAACGTTCTGAGCAGCACAATAATACATACTTTTCCGCATGAACTTTCAACTACCTTGTGAGCATTTGATAAAAGATTGCCCAAAATGTCTAAATATTCAATTGTATGTGTTTTTAATACGAAATCAAACAGAAAATTATTTATCTCTTAGAATTTTATGTATATCTAAGAAATCCTTGCTTCATTAATGTTCCCTTGCTGTTGGACCATGAGTTGCAAGTTCAAGTAATCTCAAACACTGTTTCCTTGCCTAATGACGCCCTCTTCCCGAGCTCCTTCAGAATGGTAGTCTCTCTTGATCGTTGTAACTAAGCTGGAGAGTTGCAGGAAGTTCCCTACGTGATGATGCATTACGGGAAGAACTACACCGGAAATGCCAGGTTCTACGGCTTCTGTGTGGATCTGCTGGAACGAGTGTCACAGTATGTCGGGTTCGACTATATCCTGGACCTCGTGCCTGATAAGAAGTACGGTGCTCAGGATCCGGTGACTGGCGAATGGAATGGGATGGTTCTCCAGCTCATGAAGCATGTAGGTTTTGTAACCAGCAGTCTTCTCTACCACACAGGCTTCTCCAAGTAACTGTTGCTCAAAGTCGCACCCTATCTACCTGTAATTCCCCAACATCTGATTATGAGAGTCTGAAATAGCAAGAGTATATGGTTCAAAGAATGCTAACCTGGAAGGAATCTCAAACAAAGGAAGCGCAGAAAAGGGAACTCGAGGCACAGCCAACTCGTGTATCTATGACTTCATGTAAAGCTTCTCTATAAAGTCATTGAATGGGTACATATGGAAAAAAATGAGACAAATGAAGAATCTGATAAGTCAAGGAATAATGGAAAACGGACAATTATTTTCCTACGAATTTCTTATTAAGCACTCGTGTCACAGAAGTACTTCAGTGGAAAAATTTGCCATATTCTGTAACAAATGTTTGGCTTTAATTTTAATTCATAACTTAAGTTTCCACCATAACCATATAACTGAACGTGATACAATTTAATACACTTTGAAAATATATTTTGAAATTATTATTTCAAACAAGCAGAGCAAGTTTTCGAATCTTGAGCCTTCTTAGATATCGCATTTCAGACTTTCATACGGAAGAAGCACTGTACACCTGATCTTGGCAATAGTTACATTTTCATTAGTTCTCCCTGATGATAACATATAGGTACATCCCCAGCTGTAGACTTGCTGAACATATTTCCGATGTCTTCCGCAGCTGTAACAGTCCGCGCTTATAGCATCCACTCAAGTAATTCTGTTATCTACTCACAGGAAGGTAATTTCTATTCACATATTCTCATTTTTGTGTGTTTGGATGTCTCCAACAAGATGATTCTGCTCTTGAGATTTGGTGATCTTCTATTGTTTATGGATCAAGGTATGGAATAACAATAAATATTATTGCACCTTTATTCACTTGGTAAAAGTTTTCATGTAAAATCCTATTACCTGTAAAACTAGCACCATTTCCCCAACACTGTCGAATGGTGCTTTAACCTTAAACTGACTTATGCTTGTAACTGTATCATCACACTATTCCATAATACCGCACATAACTTGAGCAGCTTTGATAATCGTAACTTTCAGAGTAGCTTATTCATCATTAATATTCAGTATAGACGCTTGTTTTTTTAAAATCCAGCTTCCCTTCTCCATTCTAGATTTTAGCGTAAGCACTGCTTTAAGGAGTGAAAAATGACATAAATAGCAAGTATTAAAATTCTTAGTGTGATCCTTTAAACATGAGTACTACTGAGTACTTCCATATAAACATGGCAACAAGTTGTATCCTGTGCACCATCAATTCAAATCTCACTTCCCACAATGCACACGCTCATTTCACTTCCTCCTGCCAGCCAGCATGCTAACTATTTGCACAGAATAGGAAAGCATTTGTCGGTGTCAGCTTATGCAAGAGAATTGTGTTGTTAGCTTTGCTGTGCTCGGCAATTGATTGGATGGGCACTCCTCTTGTTTAATTACCGTTTGTAAACAAGAGAAACTTCACTAACATTAACGGCTTATCCCTTATTCTGTCACAGTGATTTCCTTGTTCTGCCCACAGCGAATTTCTCCAGAGGAAGATTGATGCAACTTTAAACTCTTTAATAGAAATAAAGCGATCTGCTGGAGAGAATATTTGAATCTGAAACTGAATCATGCAAATTTAGTGGTGATATGACGAACTTAGGGTGAATTATGCAATCATAAGTTTCGGATTTAGAATAGGACTTTAGCCACAAGACTTCTGCATACAGCATTAATACTGTTCACTTTCTGACATGTTCTCCCTCTACAGGTCTAAGATGCCATATCTCGAAGAGTGTTTTGGGCAATAAAATGAAATTTTTGTGAGTATACAGCATTAAAAGTTTAACTGTAATAACTTTTTAATAATAATACTTTCTGGTACATTTGAAAAGAAAAAATTATCAGTTTCCTTGATAATAACATCTAAATGTTGCAAAAATATCAGTTTATAGATATGTGTCAGGAAAACAGTCTGTGAAAATTTCATTGCTCTAGGATAAGTAGTTTCAAAGGAAAGGTACATAAGGCTTACAAAAACAAAAGTTACAGGAAAATGAGTTCAAAGTTTTACAGTACTCAAAGTCTGTTAAAACATTCCTGTCCCATACGTGTTGTCATTATCTTCTCTACTCCTGTTGTTCCTTCTCTTCTGCCTAGCACTTTTATAGAGGTCGCCTTGGTAATACAATATTGGTCCAATTCTTTTAAAAAATTTAGAGCTAGGAGTACTTTTATTTGGAACAACACAATCATATGGGGTTGAATCCCCTAACCTAACACTTTGATCATCACTAGGTGTTTACAGTTTCAAAGTCCTGAGTTATTTGCAGTTTTCATTATTTATATTCGCCTTTCTCTTCCTACTGGGCCCTTCAGACCTACTTCTGAACACTTAAGCAGAAGATATAGCCATTTTCCTCATTCAATAACAAAACACACGTTTATATAGGATGCGAAAAATAACAAGTGAAAGAGCAAGAACAAGCAGGTTTGCCAATAGCTGAAAGTGTAAAATGCAGAAGAAAATATCTTTAAACATAAAATATCAGAAAAAATTCTAAGAGGAGCTTTAGAGTGAAAAGGGGGCGTGACCTACTTTGTAGCATGTAATTTAAAGCCACTTTAGGCCCTTTAAATAAGTTTCAGGTGCAAAACAAATTTATATTCATATATAACACACTTCAAACTATGAAAATAAGCAAAAAATCACATTTTCATAATTTTTAAAGTATCTTCTTCCCTTAATAGTCACAAATATTATTTTTCAATTTACTTGTTAGAAATCACTCAAAATTATACTCATAGAATGCTATTAACTCCTGAGGTGATGGTCAATTCTGTTATGAAGTTTAACTATGCATTGGGTTACCGCTGCTTTCAGGCCACCTGGCGGACAAATTTATAAGGTTTTAGGGTCTTGAAGAGTATTTCTTAATAGTAATCCATCAAAGCATATTCCAGTGGCTCATCGATATGTCATCTTGCATTATTGTCAATAAACAGTAGTTTCCATAGCCAATCGAGTATTATACATTTTTGAAAGGAATTTCTTTTTAAAAAAAATGCTTGAGTTATGTAATTACTGATATGAAGATGGCAATACATTGAGTATCAATAGTGTCTTGATAATTGTATTCAATATTTTTAAACCATCGAAAACGTGCTTCAAAGTCTTATCTGAAAGCAGTAATTCACAAATTTCTGTTGGTGTAGGTCTTAGAGGCAGAAATACAGATTTCCTGCGTTTTCAATCGCTTATATGTAGGATATTTTTAAGCAGATGAGTTAAACCTTAATCACGTAAATATTGAAGTATTAGGAGTGTTAGGTAAAGTTTCGCATGAAATTTTAGGATTTGTGTTTCTAGCTAGATAAAATATAGGATTGCACAATTTAGTACAAGTAAACCGAGTTGAAATCTAAAGATAGAGATTATAATATGATTCATAAACAGTTCTGATCACTTTCGAGGAATGTGTATTTTGGAAAAATAGGGGAATAGCGGACATCTAAATAGATAAGCTTATATCTTGCATGGAGGTAAGGAAACGCTGACGGTTGAACTGCCTATGTGCTATGCTTGAAACACCTTGTAAACCTACTTGAACATGGTACTTTGATTAGCCTGAACCTAGTAGATAGTGTTGCACCTTGGCCTCCGTAGGAAACCCCGTATGTGATGTTTCGGGCCCAGAGGAACCTCACCGGCAACGCTCGCTATGAAGGTTTCTGCATCGACTTGCTTCGAGAAATCGCTACAATGGTGGGTTTCGAGTATCGAATAGAACTTGTTCCAGACGGCAAGTACGGCGTGTACGACCTCGAGACTGGCGAATGGAATGGTATCGTTCGCCAACTGATGGACAAGGTAAGCTATATAACTAAAATATGAGTAGTAAATAACTGTTTACATCCTATCTGACATCCTTCATCCGGACCAGTTTGTCAATCTAGAACAACTTACCAATCCTGTATATGTACACCTGCATAATAGGAAGCTCTTTTTTCCCATCCATCGCAACTATATTTAAGGAATATTGAATGTAATTATGTTCAACTTATTATTTTAATATATGTATTATTTAGATGCATTGCTATAGGAATTATGTTTATATGCTTTCCAGTGAATAATCGCACCATATTTCAGTTTTCATATGTTTTTTTCTTAATGCTCATGAAGAAATATAACAATTGCAACTGCTTAAACATTTGCTTATTTTCTATTCTTTTTAGGTTACATATATTTCAAAATTGTCTACTGAATATCTTAATGTTACAGTGTAGCAGATGTTAACATTTTGCTGCTATCTCACTCACCTCTCCAATATCTGAAACTTCTTTACCTGTGTTATCTCATATATAAAAGCGAAATATTTGTTATAGTATCGCTTAGAGGTGCAATCTCGGAGGTAACATAGCTAGCTCAAAACAGTATATTTACCTGTTTTCTAATGTGCATTTGATAAGTTTCACTTCTCTTATTGGCGTCGTTTTGAACGTAGTACTGTTGTCATCTTTCTATAATAGTTACGATACCTCCAGAAAAATTGTAGCTTCAGTTTTGTCCTAAAGATAACCGCGGTACAAGATTCTAAAAGTCTGCAAGAAGTAAATGACGTGAGCCATCTGGTTAGCTAGACTCTGGTTACAGAATCATTTCAGAACTTAGGCTATTTACAAGAATTGCCTACGATTTTATCTGCGGCAAAACAAGGAGCAATGTTTTATATTAACAAGATAATAAAGCAATTTATTCATGTAAGTCTCTCTACTTCGAGAGTGGAAAACAGTAGGTCATTGTCCTCATTTTACAATGTATCTGAATAAACTCGAAATCTCTCCGTTGACAATCATTACATGATTGCGTTACATATAAACCTAGAAAAGGATCCAGAAAAGTCCCTGACACAATTATTGTATAGGTTTCCTTTACATGACAACATATCACTTCATGCATACATGGATATCGTATATGTTTACAATTATAGATACTGCCTCATAAAAAATGTCATTTTTTAAGAAAAACAATTATTTGAAACGTGTTTTGACAAGCAGTGGACTAGTTTTCAAAGTATAGACTTAGATTCTATGGTCTTTAGCCATTGTTCAGGGAGGTTTGTTATCCCACGATGGTATCAGTCTCTGGTCTTTACAATACAATACAATGTTTATTAGCCACAGGAATTCATACAAAATTATAAGCATTGTCAATATAGTTAGAGTATTTAATAATATTTACAGTTCATCTATGAGGTATTTACAACCTAAAGTTTACAGATAATTTACACAATTACACTTTAATTACACTTAATTTTAATGCTTTGGCCAGCTAAATTTCTTCATTGATGAGTCTTCCAATCTCGGACACTTGAAACAAGAATAGAAATGGAATACATTAGTATAATTATGCACAACAAACTGATTAGTTTATGCTTTACCTGATTTGTATTCTAAGTATTCATTTACTGAGTAAAACTGATTTTTTTTTTTTAAGAAATTGTGTAGCTCTACCTTAAACTTATTTATAGAGGGTATGTTTTTAATTGATTTGGCAAGTGGTTGTATAGCTTTAAACCCATGTATTTGACAGAAGTCTCAAATAGTTTTGTTTTATGAATATAGGTGTGTAATTTGTCTTTATTACGTGTGTTATGGGTGTGTATTTTAGCATTCGTGACGTAGTTCACCGTATTAATCTTCATGTAAATCAATAACTGTTTCATATATAAACTTGGTATGGTCAAGATATTCAAATCTCTGAAATGATTTCTGCAGCTTTCCATTATTTTTGGAATATCAACCATAATTCGTGATGCTTTCTTTTGTAGCTTAAATATCATCTTACTATTTGTAGTATTTCCCCACAATGGTAGTCCATATGATAGTAGTGAATGAAAGTAACCAAAGTAACAGATTCTAAGTACAGTAAATTCTACTCGAGGCTTCAGCTGATGTAAAACAAAACAAACATGGCTCAGCTTCTCTGCTAACTTTTCTATATGTTTGTCCCAACTTAAATTTTTGTCTAGCCATAGTCCTAAGAATTTAGTTTGCTGTTCAAAATTTATCAATGTGGAGCCAATTCTGATGCAAGGGTTTTCCATTTTCCTACAAGCTTTTGCTGAAAATTTAGTGTTATTGTTTTTTCTTCATTTACAAGCAACTTATTGACTTTAAACCAATTTAAAACGTTTACTATAGCTGGAAGGTTATCATCATCCTTTCCTGCAATTAAATACTTGTATCATCTGCAAAGAGTGTGATTTTAGCATCTAAGTTGTTCATAAGACATAATGGGAGGTCATTTATATACAGTAAAAATGATGTCAAAACTACTTCCAAGTAGAAAATGGGTCATGGATCGAAAAAGATGGTTTTTTCATGGTGTTCGTGTAGTATGAGACGTTGTATTGTCCTGTTGCAATAGAACTCTTATTTCGGTTAACTAATGCTGGGTATCTGCGCCTCAAAATTTCATGAACTCATTCCAGTTGTTGAGAATAAAGAACTGCATCAATCGCCCGCCCGTTTAGAACAAACTCCCAGTGAATCACACATTCAAAGTTCCATCAGACACATGACATTACTTTGGGACCGAACTGACTTTCTGTAACGATTACTTTGTCAGGTTGGCGGGCACCAAGCCACTGTTTTGAGTCATCAGGGTTTCGGTAACATACCTAGTTTTATCACAAGTGACAATTCTGACAAATCTATCATCCATGGGATTATGAATAAGATGACGACAGATACCCACTCTACGTTCAGCCTGTTGAGGTGTCACTTCATGGGGTACAGATCTACAGCCTCTATATGATTTTCCAAGTGTCCTAATATGGTGAGGTGAGGTAGCCTACGGCTACTTTCTCGCAGAACTTGGCCTGTATCCTCAATATTCCACACTCCGGTCTTTCAGAACTTGGTAAATCTTTAGTGTTTTCGTCTCCATTGTTGAAACGGAACCATCGCTGTGCCACACGCTGACAAATTCCCCTTTCACTTCAGATATTCTTCGAGCTGTGGCAGCGGCTTTATAATCGTGTTTCCAGCAGTGTTTGAAAAGGATTCAGGTATCATGTAGTATACGAGTATCTACGCGGACGGTAAATCGTCCTTTTACCCGGGAGTTACCAAGCTGTCTCCAAAAGGGGCGCCGGGCACACTGCGGGGCTCTTTCCTGTTGGGCAAGACCTAAAGACTAACAAGCCCTATCATTACAGGGTGGAAGTGGATACGTCACTTACGCATGATAACCCATCCGGGAAGACTACCGAATAACCTCGCTCGAGGCGCCCAGTGATCTAGCACACCGACTACTAGTTCTACAGGCTAACACCTAGGAACTTTAGGCTTCCCTCAACCCCGTCTGAAAACAGACGTCCCTGATCTCCCACGGGTATCGAAAACCACTGGCCCCTCGAGTCCAACCCAATCCGAACAACTCTGAACAGGGAGGGTTTCGAATATTCGGCCCGAGGTTCCTCTAATCCTGGTTTCACATAACGATCACGTGACCTTATCACCTCTCATTGACTGCTGTTGTGGTACAGACTGCTGTACGGTAAAAATTATTTCGTTATTTAACATAGTGATATATCTTTATATGTTGGAAGAGAATTGTCAAATTTACATTTTTGTAACTGTTTTAATTAAATATATTACGCAACAGAGTTGATTTATCTGAAATGTATGTTAATTCTTAAACGAAGTAAAGAGGAGGTTACTTTGCTCTCAAGCACATGGCACGATAGCACGTGATTTAGCGGTAGTGAAGACATATTTGTTTATATGACTTTTATCACTGACCTTGTTTTGAACTGGATTAGTCATATATTGCCATTCGAAGGTGTGTTGTGCCGAGTACAAGAGCTAAATTATTTTATTGATCGTTTATTGTGCGTCTACTTATTATATGTATAATGGCAGAGTCCACAGCCAGTTTTTCGCTGAAGCATTGCAAGGGAAAACCTTTACAAAGCGGCCAAAAAAGAATAGTGTTGCATGTGTTTAATGCACTCACAGAAAAGAATCAGTCTTTGTCAGTAAGAGAAGTCGAACAGGTGTGCTGTGAACTTACAGGTGTGCGTGTTAGGTACGTAGGAACACGCGACATGAAATTGAGACAACAGGGAAAATTACCACTCTAGGGGCGATATTGCTGTGTGGCGAATACTTTATTTAAGGAAAATCAAACTGTACCGAGATACAAGTCGTAAAACATACTACCTTGACTAGACTTGGGTGAATGAAGGACACACAAGTATGGCGTGACACGACTTTTAACACTGAAAGACAAGCATTTTTGCAAAGTATGTGTGCTGGTTTTAAAAAATTCCAGGGGGAAAGGCCGAAAGCTTTTCATTATAAACTTGTTTCAGTTTCATTGCTCATTCGTTCAGTTTCAACTTACTCAGTTTTATTATAAACTTCATTATTTCTGCATGCCTTCATATTCTTATTTGTATGATTTTATCTATCTTCCTGGCAATTATTATGACGTTTACTGCAGGTTTAAATTACACGGGAAGGCACCGCCTATGGCCTATGGCGCGAAAGCATTAGCCAATTAGGATGAGGGGGAAGGTAGTTGCACGCGCAGTGATACATGTCAGCGGAGCAAGGTTATATGAAACAGATATTAGTAACGTCAGATATGTCAGACTGCTAGGGGTCCGCAGCGCCCGCATCATGGCAGCAGAAGGGGACCGATCCCCTCCCATACGGGGGTTTTAGAAGGACTCTTAAGTCCAAACTTTGTTTTCTCCATTTTGTGATTGTTTATTAACAACTAAAGACCGATACATGCTCGCAATACACACAACATTGTCCATGGCATCCTGTAAATAGCGTTGCCAAAGCAAACAAACCCAATAAATTTTCCGAAACACCAAAATCTAAAAAACCTATCTTACTTACCACCTAATAATAAAATTAACTGTTTATTCTATCTTACACGTTCTATCGTAAAGTTACTATGCAGTTTCAACACTCCCAAAGATTTCTCCAGTAGAAAATAATCGAGAAGACTGCACTGGTCTTCATGCCAATGGGTCCTGGCATTTACAGAATGTAAATAATTGATATACAATTTTCAATGCTATGCAGAGGACTACGCTGTTTACATGTTACAGCCCCTTAAATACGGTAAGGACGAAGAGAATGGAAACTAATAAAGAGAATATTGTTGCAATTCAACATAAAACATTTCAATCAGTTACTAAAACCGGTTCAAAATTACTGCAATACAATTTCGACCCTAAAATTTGTGTGCGGTCAGTTATGTGATTTGGAAATTTTAAGAACGAATTCAAACTCAGGTTTACACAGCTCTACAGGTTCAGACGTGAGCTGTCACTCCTATCTTGGAAACATAGTGTAGGCTGGATGCAGCCTTTTACGAAAACGCAGTTAATAGAATAATACGAGGCATGTTTTTTTTTTTTTTTTTTTTTTTTTTTTTTAAGTCAGTACCGTTTTGGAATTTAAAAAAATGTGCATAGATATCGCAATAATTTTATTTTTACATGAAAGCCTGTACCTTAATCTACTTTTCTACATAATTTCCGTGAATATTGAGGCACTTGTCATAACGTGGCATCAGTTTCTGTATACCCTCCTCATAAAATTCTGCCGCCTGACATGTTAACCACTGTATCACAACTGTTTTGACTTCGTTATCGTCTTGAAGACGCTGACCGCCCAGATGTTTCTTCAAGTGCAGGAACAAATGGTAGTCGCTGGGCGCCAGATCAGGACTGAATGGAAGATGATCTAGAGTTTCCAATTGAAAAGATTTGATAAGATCTTTGGTTCGATTAGCCACATGTGGACGGGCATTGTCATGCAGCAAAACGATACCCTTACTCAACTTGTCAGGTCTTTTGTTCTGGATTGCACGGCGCAGATTGTTCAATGTCTCACAATAAGACGCTGCATTGATTGTCTCATTACGAGGCAGAAACTCCACTAGCAATACTCCTTTTCTGTCCCAAAAAACTGTGCACATGATTTTCCGGGCAGAAATTGTTTGCTTAAACTTCACTTTTGTGGGTGATGATGAATGTCGCCATTCCAAGGATTTTTGTTTCGATTTTGGTGTGACGTAGGCCACCCATGTTTCGTCACCAGTAACAATTTGGTCTAAAAAATCTGCACCTTCATTGTGGTACCGCTCAAGGAAAGTCAATGCACTGCCTAAACGTTGGGTTTTGTGCAAACCCGTCAACATTTTCGGAACCCAACGTGAACATAATTTCCGGTACTTCAAGTTCTCGTTCACAATGCGATACAAAGCACTACGAGAATATTGAGGAAAATAGTCGCAAAATGATGGAATTGTAAAGCGTCTGTTTTATCTCACCTTTTCGTCCACTTTCTGCACCAAATCTTCAGTAATGACCGAAGGACGCCCAATCCGTTCTTCATCATGCACATTTGTGCAGCCATCTTTAAATGTTCTCACCCATTTCCTTACCAATCCATCACTCATAATGTTTTGTCCGTAAACTTCACAGATCTCACGATGAATATCGATCGGTTTTAAGCCTTTAGCACTAAGAAATCGTATAACAACCCGTACTTCACAATCGGCGGAACTCACGATTGTCGGAGGCATCTTAAACACTCATTAACCAACGTATACAATGAAGAAACTGACTGTAATGGCGTCAAGAGATGTAGGTAGTCAGCGCGCATGCGCGGAACGCCGACCGTAGCGCTGCGGCGGCGGAATCGCAAAACGGTACTGACTTAAAAATACATGCCTCGTATTTTGTTTGCTTACGATACTGTCATTTGCTAGGATCATATCATCGTCGCCACCAGTCTGTCAGAATTTTGTCCTGTGGAAGTTATTTTACATGCCAGTAAATATACTGAGATGGGGATGTGGCTGGCTTTTAAGCATACCTGATTTGACTCCCGACCTTGGGATTAGTAGACCAGTGTCAGCCATCCAGACGTTGTTGTTCATAGAAACGGCAAGCTGCTTTCATTCCTTACTCTTAAAAATAAGAGATAGCCTGCCCTCTTTATTTTACATGATTTTATTTTTTTCCCTGCGTTCCTGCTTTTCCGGTTATTTTTACTGATACGCGTACATGCACACATTTACATACACACAAATACATATGCCCGAAGTGGTATTCGAACCCACAATGCACTGTACCACGAAGCATCACCTTTACTTCCATGTACTAGAAGATAAATACTCTGCATATACTTTGCATTTGTGTACAAGATTTTAAAGGAAGATAAACGATACGAAATTGGGGCAGTTTTGGATGGCATACAAGAAAATCCCTAGCTCATCTGTTTCCAAAAGTTCACTTTCAAAAAATAAATGTTTTGAGTCGAAAGCATTGCTTCCTTTACCTTAGGTACGTATACGGTAGATAAAATAATACAAGAAGTCAAAATGGTGTAGTTGAATAAAAAAATATATTTATAGAAAAGTTAGCAACGCTTTTTATGTGTCACATGCATATAAAAATTATTTCTTAAGTTACTTAAATGTTTGACTAGAAATCACAAACTAAGCAATACAGCCTTCTTCCATGGTTAAAATAAATCTACTTTCACATGCAGAACAACAAAACCATGCAGGGGTAAACAATGATCGCGTAATAGTAATGCTGCTACTTTAATATGAATTCCATTTTTCAACTGTTTACAACTTATATGTATAGCTAAGATGCTTCCTAGATGCTGCATCACAGTTCAATTCGGAAGGAAAATATAAAAGATGTAACAAGGAAAATTTCGAAAATAACTAATAATAATAATAATAATAATAATAATAATAATAATAATAATAATAATAATAATAATAATAATAATAATAATAATAATAATAATAATAATAATAATAATAATAATAATAATAATAATAATAATAATAATAATAATAATAATAATAATAATAATAATAATAATAATAATAATAATAATAATAATAATAATAATAATAATAATAATAATAATAATAATAATAATAATAATAATAATAATAATAATAATAATAATAATAATAATAATAATAATAATAATAATAATAATAATAATAATAATAATAATAATAATAATAATAATAATAATAATAATAATAATAATAATAATAATAATAATAATAATAATAATAATAATAATAATTTGTTAATCACGCTGTCAGTTGCCAGGAACATATCACCGTCGCTGGTGTACCGAAATGCCTTTCTAAGGGAGTTCTTCCATAAGGCAGTAAAATCTACTGACGCAGACCTGTCCCTTTTAAGCGCTTTAAAATTGTCGGTCTAGGATGAGTTTGAATCGCGAAGTTGAGAACATTAGACCAGCACCTAGTAAGTCACTCAGGCCAACAAGAAGTCCTGTGCCTCATTATCCCACCATCATTCAAACATTGGCGATGTGGTAATTGATTTATTGTTTGTGGACTATATAATAAATATATTCGGCGTCTATAAAAATGAAGCAAGCTCGAAAGAGCCTGGAAGAGCCTGTGCTTACATCCTATTTCGCAAACACGTATTAATGTAGGCAGTCAACAATTCAAAGAACAATCCATTTGTTTCTAAAGAGAATGTTAAAAGACTCGCTTAATTGGAGTTACACTGCTTGGAGTCTTGAAACAGCACCAAGAGGGAAACAAAATCAATTCATCTCACACTTGTTGAGGAACTTCCTAATTTTTCACTAAGCACATAAGCTCTTCTGTTAATGTCCAACATTACTGAGAATTTTCATTATTTCTCTTCAAAGAGCATTCCCTTCTGTATTGAGAAGTATGTTTATTTACATACAATGTTAAGTTAACCCCTGTAGTTGCTCGGCTCATAAATAATTCAGGACATAAAGTTTGAAAATAATGGAATTTTTGCTTCGTTAACTACAAATAATGATTTTCCCCGGTAAACACTCATTGTTCTCGATTCAAATATTGCCTTCTGCATAGGACCTCTTGACAATTTCTGTGTAAACTGAGATAAACGAAACGAAATAGCAATGTCACTTACTTTATTAGAAGAAGCATTTGAAAAAAAAAACTGATTAAAATGGGATATGCACATTCACACTAATCCCTTAAAAGTGCACACATACTTTCTGTTATAAAGGATGGAAATCAAATCATTGGATGTAGGATTTAAGATGAGAAATCAGTTTTTCCCAATATTCTCCTCATGTTGATTTCGTACACCATTTTATAACAAATAAACCAAACAATAATGGAATCCATAAGCAGGCGATATATTTGTTGTTTGTTTTTAGGAAAAAATAATAGTATTCTAACTTTTATGAATAATATTGCATTAAATATGGTTTATTATCATAGAACATGACCTACTACAAGTTTGTTAACCTAAAATACGAAAATCGTGAGATAAAAAACATAGTTTTCCACATGGTTTTACTTTTTGTTTATTTGTTTTATTATTATTGATTTTTAGTTCCATTTACTTCAGAAGATTCTATTATGTTATTGATATGTCTATTTTGATTGCACATGGCGTTCACTAAACTCAACAGGGGAGAATAACAATCTTACAAACTAAAGTTGTATTTAATGCTAATCGATTTTAAATGCGCTGCCCTGTAATTCAATAGTTAGAAATCCCCATGCTAGGTTTCAAAAACGGTTTAATCATTCATCCACAAATAGTGAACAACTCCCTTCAAACAGGTAGCCGTTATTAAAATATCAGTCAATACGTTGACTCTTCTCGCAACCACCCATAGTTCTCTACTGCAGCAGCTGACAGCAGAAGTCTCATCAAAATGTCGTGCATTCGGAGAGCTCTTCGTAACAGCCTGCAGAAAAACTAAATGTTGATATAAAACGTGTCATTAAAATGCAGAGTTGTAAAGTCAGTTACACCTACTAACAGTCGGTTTGAGTGGCTCAGTTGGTTGCTGATTTTAAGGTCACAGCTTCAAATCCAACCTAGTCTGATTGTTTTTCAATGTATTTGAAATAGACATCCTCATGTATATAAAAGGAGTGAAATTTTGGCACACCGGTGGCACCGATTGATCATTAATAAACAAAACGTGTATTTATTTCAGCTAGTGAAAAAAGCAGTGAATTACCGAAGGGAAGTGTTTAGCATTTGGGAGGTTATGAATTCCAAACCCGTGCATTTGTTTCCTGACTTATCTCAGTTTCAGATACAGATAAGATTCAGTATTCAACACTGCGATCCATAAATGTCTATCTATATAATAAAACAAATGATAACAATTGGCATTTACTATGGGCATTTGTTTCAATAGGATAGTCGACCATAACTGTGTGTTTTGATCAGTTAAGATTAAGGTATTTTCGCTTGAATTTTGAGTTTCCGAAACTGTCATATTCTCGTAAAATATGAATACTGTAAAGGGCTCCTGATTCTACATAACATAATAAAAGTAGTATATTTACATTTTATTTTGTATTGTTTAAATGACAAACAAAATACATGTTCCTTTCTCTGCCACGTAAATATATAGAAAATATATTGTATTCGACCTAAAATGATAGAAATTTTACTGTATATTGCTGGTCAGTATATATTTTTATATTTCTGCATAGTTTGTAATACTAGGAAATTAGGACAGAACGTAAGCTTTCACGGCCGGAGTCAATATTACAATTAATTATTGCCGGGATATTTTGCCGTGGTCTTTTGGCGTAAGAACGCCCAAACGTTTCGTCCCCAACTGCGGTAGACATCTTCAGTGGCGCGGTCGAAGTTTCGATTCAGCGAAACTTCGACCGCGCCACTGAGGATGTCTACCGCAGTTGTACACGAAACGTTTGGACGTTCTTACGCCAACAAAACATGGCAAAACAGCCCGGAAATAATGAATTGTAATTAGGAAATTAGTTCATATGCCTCCTTCTGTAGTAATGAAACAAACATTGCATTAACAAGTTTTAATTTTGCTTACTACACTTTCATTTGAAAAAGAGTCCATAAATTGGAACATATTTCGCAATTATGCCCCATTTTTCTACAATTACGGTCAATTTTGCATTTTCAGAAACAATGAAAAGTGAAAATAGAAAAGTACAGGCACTATATCACATTTGTGTCAAATCACTATTTCTAATGATGATTACTATACGTACCCATAGAATAACAATCTCAAAATTACAAAATTCTCTGTGCGTTTAAATCTATAGCGTCAAACTAGATGACAACTGGGGACATTTATTCAGCTCTAAGATAATTACTCAATTAGATGATAGGAAAATGACTACGCAGCTATAGTATCTGGCATGATTCATAACAAGAAGCTGCAAATAACCATCACATCAACTTGATTTTGAAGTGACTTCCCTTTCTCTGTGCTGCGTTAGGACTTGGCATAAGGTGGAATGTTTCACCTTGCGACCTGAAAGCGTTTCCTTGTTTAAGCAACTGATACAGGTGTCGTCGTGGAATAGAATGCGAACACGCAGTAGCTGCCACTAAGATATGAGAACAAATTTGTATTTCGGCTGTGAGTTTCAAATTCTCTTTGGCTCATTTAACTTTAGGTTCTTTTCTGTTTTTGGTCATTATAACATTTCAAATCACATACATTCTACAGCAGCTTTTGATGCTCAATTTTCTTGTAGTTTTGAATATATCCGATTGCAACATAGTTTAATACAGTGTTTCTTAAACTCTTCTGCCTCAAGGACACCCTTATCATCTAACAATTTGTTCGCGGGCCCCCATAGTTTGGCAACTAAATTTATATGAACGAGTCGACTTTTGGTTGAATTTTATAATTGGAATTTAAATAATTACTGTCTGTATAACTTAAGATATTTTTGTGTATTAATTTTTTAATTTAATTAATAATAAATTAAAAAATTAAAGTTAAAATAAATAAAATAAACTTTTTTATTGAATAAGCTCAGTTAAGCTGGGCTTAATGTTGGTGATTTTTACACTTAAGTCAGTTTCTACATTGATAAGTCTGGTTTTCTTCAATGAATTGATGTTGCACAACACTGAAAATACTTGCTCGCACAGATAGGTGTTTCGGAAGGGCACAATATGCTTGCTTTGATAGCAAGTTCATTAAATTCACTCTTCGCCAGAAACAAAAATTTTGCAAGTTCATTTTCTTGGTACACAACCTTCCATCCTTTGCTGTTAAATAATTCTATTAGTTGGTCCTCTTCTTTTTCTGGAAAGATATCAATGTTGCCTATGTCTTTTTTCTGGAAATGATACTTCAACCACTCATTCTGATCATCTGCCGGTGACGTCAAGTACTCCCTCAAAGTTTTTGATAGGTCATTCAGGTGTTCTACTATGGCTTCTTCAATATTTTTGGCAAAGTTTCTTCTGATGAAGTCAGAAATTGTTCCAAAATAGGAAAGGAATTTAAGAATTTTTTCTACACGACCTTTCCATACTTGAAGTTTTCCTGTTATTGCTTCAATTTCCTCATGAACCGTGTAAACATCTGATTTTGGCCCTTGCAATTTTCGGTTTAGTTCATTTAAGTGTGAGAAGATACCAACTAGATATGCCACTTTGCACAGCCATTCGTTCGCTGAGGGCAAACATTTTGTGCTTCCTGTCTTCAAAAAATAGCCTCACTTCATCACGTAATTCAAAAAATCGCAAATTAACATTTCCATAACAAAGCCAGCGAACGTCTGTGGGCAAGAACAGTTGTTTATGTTCGCTTCCCATTCCTTCACATAGTTTCTTGAATATTCGTGAGTTAAGTGGACGGGCTTTACTGTAGTTCACAATTTTAACCACCTCTTCTAATGTTTCCTTCAAATATGGCGGAATTCTTTTACAGCCAACGCCTCTAGGTATCCAGCAATGAGTCCGCTTAATCTCAGGGTTGGCAGCTTGAAATCGAGCTTTCAATCCAGTGTTGTGTCTAGACCTTGATGCGGCTCCGTCGGTGCTTACACCTATACCAACTTTCCAGTCAAGACCTTGCTCTGAAATAAATCCATCAAGTTTCTTAAAGACCTCCTCAGCAGTGTTATGCAAGACTTCCTTACAAAACAACAGGTCTTCAACATGCTCTTTTTCGTGTTCCTAACGTACAAAAGCTAACAAATGAGACTTGCCAGTCAAATCAGTACTTTCGTCAAGTTGTGAAGAATACACTTTTGTTGACTTTAACCTCATAATTAGCTGATTCAGGACATTTTGAGACATATCAACAATTCTACGTTTAACTGAATCATTTGATAGTGGGACTGTGTTCAGCTCTTTAGCAGCTAAGTCACCAGTCATTATGCTACACATCATTTTAGCTGCTGGCAATATTAATTTCTCTGCAATGTTATAAGACTTGCTATTTTTAGCAATGAGTAGCACTACTTCATAGGAAGCTAGTGTTGCTTTTTCGCTACTGGTACCAGTAGAAATTTTTTCTATTCTAGATTTACTCATTTTCATCTCTTATCTTTTTATTTTAAAATAATAAAGTGTCTAACCAATGCAATCCGCACGTTTCGTCTCTAAATGTCTTCGCACGCTTCCAGCTGTTACGTTGATTGCACCTCTCAGCTGCATTATCTACATCGTTACGGCATAGCTGCATAAAAAGTGTTATATAAAACGTATATAGTTCGACACCGAGCAGATAAGTGACTCAGTAAATACATTTCTACGTTTTCTATTGTTTTAATTCAACATTATAACTTGACTTAAGGGAACTTCTCGCGGACCCCCGGGGGTCCGCGGACCACACTTTGATAAACACTGGTTTAATATAAAGGTAGAGAGTTCGTGTCTGTATCAAACTATAAATTATCATTACTTCAGTACACGTTCTCCTCTTTTGGGCTTTTCAGGATACCATTTTACATATTTGCGTTTTGGAAGTCAGTTTACTCTAAATTACTTGTGCTTAGATTAGCTATTATACTCTAACAACAATAACAGTTACAAAATATTTATGCAACTGTCTTAAAATAATTTCTGTTCTACTGAATCTTTGTAATACTTCCTGAACTCAGGTTTTATTACTAATGTTTTACTCCTGTTAGAACAAGGTAGGTTCACCTCTAATTAAATATGATATCCTTTCATTACTAAGTTAAATATGTATTTATAATATTTCACAACTCAGATTTCGTGTGGGTTCAAAAGTGTTAGGTTCGAACAAGTGGCGCAGTGCAACAGCTTAATCTAAAAATTAAATTCTTGCAATTTTCTGTAGTACATTAGAAGCTTACGAACTCGAAGATATGTTGTCGTAGATGGCGTTTGAATGACGTCTTTTGTGACGAAAACATCTTATGTATATACGAGGTCTGCGAATTTTGAATTTTCGACTGTTTTGTGGCGTTATGTTGGTACTCATGTCCCTCACTTATGTTGACAAGCTCGGCCATTTTGAATGTTCGGTTAATTGTTGAGCTATTTTGCTTGGATTTGTTTTGCCTCGTCTTCGATTTTTTCGTATTCCAAAAAATGGAACAAAGAGTCTGTATCAAATGTTGTGTGAAAAACAAAATTTAGTTACGGATGCATTCCGAATGTTGACTGTGTCATATGGTGAAGCTACCTTGGGCCAAAGCAACGTTTATCGGCGGTACAAAAAGTTCTCAGAGGGTCGAGAAGATGTGAGCGACGAAGAGCGTCCCAGACGCCCGAGCTCGCCAACAACAGACGAAAATACTAAAGAAGTGAAGAAAATAGTATGGGCCAGAATTTGCTGAGGACCTAAGCATATCGATTGGCAAGTGCTATTTGATTTTGACCAATGATTTGGGTATGAGACAGGTCGCCGCAAAATTCGTGCCAAAGTTGCTCGACCGAAAACACCATCGCATGAAAGCTACTGAACTCTAACCTCGACGAACCAAATTTGCTCCAGACGGCCATAACTGCTGGCGAATCATGGGTTTATGGTTATGATGTGGGAACTAAAGCTCAATCATCCAAATGGATGCTGCCACACAAACCAAGACCGAAAAAAGCGCACCAAGTTGGGTCGAATGTGAAGCTTTCACTTACAGTTTTCTTCGACTGCAGGAGCGTGGTGCATCATAAGTTCTTTCCACAGGGAGGAACAGTCTATAAGGGACATTACCTGCAAGTTATGCGCAATTTGCGTGAAGCAATCAGCCAGAAACACCCGGATTTGTAGAAGATCAAAAATTGACTTTTGCACCATGATAATGCTCACACATAGTTTGCTTGTGCGCGAAGTTTTGGCCAACATTTGGTCATTAACACACTTTTGATGCCACAGCCACCGTACTCCCTAGACTTGGCCCCCTGTGACCCTTATTTGTTCCCAAAACTGAAGAGGCCCATGAAAGGACGACGACACGCCACGATGAGGAGATAAAGACGACATCGAAGGAGGAGCTGAACAAGATCACAAAAAATTATTTTTATAGTGTTTCGAGGATTGGAAAAAACGTTGGCACAAGTGTATAATATGTGGTGGGGATTATTTGGAAGGGAACAAAATATATATTCATGAATAAATACATCATTTTTGAAAACACACGAAATTCCGATACTTTTTTAACACACCGCGTGTGCATTACACGACTTTCTGTAAAGTCTGTTTAGTTAACGCGTGTGCACATCGGCCGCTGCCTTTGACGAACCCTTATAATCGTTTTACAACACAGACCCTCCTCCTCGCAATCAGTTCTGCAAGGTTGCCACCTTTCTCGATACGTCATGGGTATCGTACGAGGTTTCGTCTAAATAAATTATCTTATGTCCATCACTGCAAAACTTCCTGGGTTTTGACGATATATATGTATATATATATTTGAAACCCAGCTCCTTTAAGAGGCCGCGCAAAGTGCAATGCCCGTAAGGAAAATCACAAATTTCTTGCAAATGTGCAACCAATTCGTCTAAGGTGGGCGTTCTCCCTTTTGCATAAAATGTATAAATTTCTCGACGAATTAAATAGCATGTGAAATTATCTACTTTAGAGAAACGTTTCCTTTTGTTTTCACACTTGATCGGCGTCTTTGGTATTCCTTTCGTCACAATATTTCTTACTGTATTTCTGTAAATACCCAGAATTTATCAGGTTCATTGCACGACCCCTTCCAAGTTTATTTTTCAGCACATATTTATATATTCAAAATAAACGCTTGAATTTGCTTAGAAAGAGTACCCGTTATAACTTTGTTTTTGAGGCTTTTCCAGTAATATAACTCGGCCCAGTTATTCACACTATTGTTTTCACTTTGATTATGTTCACTTGACTGAAAGCTATCTACTACTTCATTTGCATTTACCACTGCATTTCCCTCCCACGGTCTCCACATCGTGACACACAACGAATTTCTGCACGTAATGAAACAGATCAACTGGAAGTTGGAACTTTGGCAACTGAGACTCCACGTGGAGTAGACATACGACTGTCATTTCAAGAAAATCGGGGTTGCTATTGGTACTCAACGACAGTGTTCTATTTCTGAAGTGCGGAGATAGATTTATTACGGTCATTAGTGGGCGGCAGGGTGAGTTTCCTTTGACTCCGAACTGCACATGCGTTAACTAAACAGACTTTACTCCTGTAGCAAATATTCTTAAAACACTTATTAATCTATCTACTTCATATTAATCAAGATAAACATTTGCAGAAATGTGCTTATTGTGAATGTCAATTTTACTGTAAATGCAGTGGGAATATGGAAATAAGAAGGCTTAACTGATAATCAAAGCTTTAGGGAGCTTGTCTCATAGCTTTGAAATTCCATTCTCTTTATATATCCAAAACTAAAACGAATAGTGACTTCCCATTTGAGAAAAGAGTATTTGAACATTCAGACAAATAACAAGAAGTGTCTCAGAAATGGTTAACACACCACAACAAAATATTAGGTAAATTATACATGGTGTTCATTTTATCTGTGACTTTACCGCGCAAAATTTGACGTCATCAATAGCATCGCTGATGGAGCGAGTTTATATACGATTCCCCTAGCACCTTGCAAACGTGTTTGATGTGCTGACAGCAGCTTTGAGGCCTCCTTCTACCGACCGGTAAATAAACTATTTGAGAGATGGTTCTGCCCGCGTATTATAAAGGTGCGGAATTTCGCCTGGTGCGTAGATACGAAAACTGTTTTTTAAAAAACTATATACTGCAATGTAATTGAAAGCTAATTATACAGACATAAAAGTATACTATAAAGAATATAGGAAATGATAAGTCAATGAACACTTATTTCACAATGAACTTCTGTTTTTCTGTTATAGTAGACATATTGTATGCATATTGTAAACTTGTCACATAAAATAGAAATATTACAATTTGATCTCAATTCTTTTCTATCACCCACAGTTTCCTCAAAATGTAACTTCATTACAAACCAAACAATTAGCAGAACATGTTCTAGGAATGAAAAATAAATTAGTGTTACAATATGTACAAAGCTTTTATCCAAGTTTAAACAATAAAATATCTCTAGTACATAGTCTTATGTGTCCATTTTCTTATATTTCCTTTCTCTCTTCCCCTTAAACACTGTGTGTATTGCGAGAAGGTATGCTTGAGGCCTTTGTGTTGTAACATTATTGCTTCTAGACTGGGAGCAGTCACTTTACAGCGCCCAGTGTCTCTCTTTTTGCGAGTAACTGATCTTGTATCTTGGAAATGTTTGATGCACCTATTGGTTTTAAAAGACATACGGATGCAAATATTAATAGACATTTTAATTAAGCGTGAGAATGACTAAAAAGTATATCGTATAGTGATAAAACGTAAGACGTTTATGTTGTAAACAAAAGTATGTCAATTTGACGGTACCTGTACACTTTTGACAACATTATACTCTGAGTGACTTGTGAATGCTGGATAGTGTTGCATAAACTCCTCTATGCTCCTGTATGATTGCATCAAATGGAAGGACCACAGGGAAAATCTAAGGATGCAAATAAACAAGAAAGGAGGGAAGTGGCCAGTACATAAACCAGCACATGCGGGACAATATCTAAGGGACTTTACTGAATATGTCAACACAATCAATCTAGAAAGTTCTGAATAACTAAATAAGTAAATTAATTCTAAAAGACTATAGTGACTGTGTGAATACAATCTAAAAAACACAATAATCTCAATACTTCAGATAATATGAACAATTAATCTGAAAGCAAAGCAAACCAGAATATGTAATATTACAAATGTAATGGAACATGTGGATGAAATAAGAGCCAAAAAAACTCCTCTATGCAGCGGTTTAAACTATATTTATATGTCGCACCAACTTAAATGCCGGTACGAAAGTAGCATTCAACCATGAAGTCGCGGTGCTGTGTTCATCTCCAGGGGAAGTTGGTTGTATTAGTTACAAGCGCAACCACTGAGAGCGCTGTAATTTGCTTACTGTTCCGCAAACATCACCGCTTCTTCTCCATAGAGGGCACTCCATAGACTCACCAGTCAACTATGACGTCATTCTTGCTCAATCGGAGAGCGGGAAATAACGAATAAAAATGAACATCGTGTATGTTTACAGTTTACTAATTACGGAAAAGTCATCCATAATAGACAGGATTTCTAAAAACTTTCACAAGACATTCAAGATATGTCATTTGTCATGGAAATATTTTAAAGCTGTATTTCGCTGTATCCATTTTTTAAGAAAAAAATTTCCAAACATTTTCCATGTAAAGGACAGTTCGAGTTGGAAGAATTTCTTGAAAATCTTTGTCTCATCCATGAAAGATTCCGAGTTTAAATATCAAGTTCCAATTTAACCGACTTTTCGCTGTTTGGACTGGACTACGGTGCGGAGGGGATTTGGCACGGAGGTACAAACTTGGTGTATTGTACCTATGCCCACAACCGCGCCGTGGCTCAGTGGTTAGACCGCTTGGCTCTCACCAAGGCGGCCCGGGTTCGATCCCAGGCGACCGCAAAGTGAGAATTGTGGTGGACAACACGGCGCTGCGGCGGGTTTTCTCCGTAACCTCCGATTTCCCCCGCCACCTTTCCACCGGTGCTCCATCTGCATCTCATGTACCATCAGTGTCATCGCCTGCGGTGCCGTATGTAGTAAAAGTGGGCGTTAAACACTACACATTTTACCTATAACCACAAGTGAGACACCCCCGGAAGGAAGAATGAGGCGAGAGGAGACAGAAGACGGTCGTCTCAAGGAGCCCGACAGTGCAGAGGGCAGGCTCCCTATACTTTACCAGAGGGGAACTCCCCAGCAGGGCAGTACAGCCGCTATCCCACCCACTGTGATCCCACCAGACCGGATTTGGAGACCTGAGCCCGTCCTACTACAGGAGGAAGTTTTACCTGATCATATCATTCTACTATGCAACGCCGAAACAAGCCCGCCTCGGTAGCATGATGGTAGCATGTTTGCCTCACGTTCAAGAGGTCCCGAGTTCGAATCTCGGTCAGGGTGAATTACCTGGATACGTTTTTTCCGGGGTTTTCCCTTATCCTTAAAGACGAATGTTGGGTAGCTCTAAGCTCCATGGACCCTGGGCACATTTTAGCATCATTTCATCCGTTTCATTCACCGTCCCATATGACTTAACGTTGGGGGGCGTAAAATAAAAATAAGACGCCAAGACAACCGCTGACACTTCTACCCTGATAAATAATGAAATATGTAGTGTTTAACGCCCGCTTTTACTACATACGGCACCGCAGGCGGTGACACTGATACACGAGATGAAGATGGAGCACCGGTGGAATGAGATGGCGGGGGAAACCGGAGGTCCCGGAGAAAACCCGCCCCAGCGTCGTGTTGTCCACCACAAATCTCACTTTGCGGTCGCCTGGGATCGAACCCGGGCCGCCTTGGTGAGAGCCAAGCGGTCTAACCACTGAGCCACGGCGCGGCCTCTACCCTGACAGAGACCACCAGATGAGAGATGATGAGAAGTGATAATGGAGATGAAATGGAGATGAAATGGAGGGACAATGTAATTAAGCTACCCAACATTCGTCTGGCAACCCGGGAAAACCCCTAAAAAGTGGCCGCGCCGTGGTTCAGTGCTTAGACCGCTTGGCTCTCACCAAGGCGGCCCGGGTTCGATCCCGGGCGACCACAAAGTGAGATTTGTGCTGGACAGCACGGCGCTGGGGCGGGTTTTCTCCGGTACCTCCGGTTTCCCCGTCATCTCATTCCACCGTTGCTCCATCATCATCTCATATCATCAGTGTCACCGCCTGCGCTGCCGTATGTAGTAAAAGCGGGCGTTAAACACTACACACCCCTAAAAAGCCCATGGGTCAGGTAGACCAACCATAGGAATCGAACCCAGATCTCCCGAATGCGGGTCGCAGACGAAACTGCCTGAGCCACCCTGGTTGGTTTTTGCTGTTTAGTAGTGTTATTCCAGGCGCGCGCGCGCGCACACACGCACACACACACACATACACACACACACACACACACACACACACACACACACACACACACACACACACACACGGGCAGGCGCGCGCGTTCAAGAGGTCAGGGTAAGTTATCTGGATAAGAACTTATACAGGGTTCTCTCTTATCCTGAAAGATGAATGCCGGGACCCTCGGCTCTATGGACCCTCGGTTCGTTTGAGTATCATTCTACCCAATTTCTTTCATCGTCCGATATGATTTAATATTGAAGGACGTAATTTTAAAAAAAAACAGCGAGAGAGAGAGAAGCACAGGGACAGGTCTTTTTGTTTCTCTCCCCTCCCTTTTTAAGGGATCAGAAAATCCCAAAACATGTATTTTCGGTGAAATCTCGCACTCAAACGTAGTAAAGAAAGCAGGAAATATAAACTACATTCTGATCAGGAGTTTCTTTAATACTCTCATATTAATTGGAAACGTTTTGACTGTTAAGAACATGACAGAAACAACCTAAATATATTGTTTCACATGTACATGGCAGTTTTTATGGTACATATTTTAGCTCCACATTATATAAAATAGAGATACACTAATCAATATTTGTAATTTATATTTTGCAATTTGATTTAGTGTACTGATAGTTCCCTGTGCCTGTTTTCCAGTTTTGAATCGCTATATTTTACAACGTATTACATATGAAATAAAATTTGAGACATGAAATCGCAGCAGTTTTCATTTCAGCGATAGACATGTTGAACGTGCTCAGTTTGTCGCAAGATACATGTCCAAATGGTAGTTCAGTTTGGACGATATGTTTGGTAGCATGTTGCGCTGACGTCAATGAAGCCTTCCGCAAGCGTGTAGGTACACTCGGGTCCATATACAGGATGACGCACGAAATGCCATACATTGAAAATTCTTGATATAACTTTTAATAACCAAAGAATGTTCATATCATGTTTTTTTACATTAATCATCAGAATGTGTATGCTCAGTGAGCGTGCAGTACGTGTTCAATATGTCCACCTTATTGACGTACCACCTCTTCGAGACGAACTGTGACGTTTCCTATCACTCTACGACACATGTCTTCTGATATTCCCTGAGAAAAGGCTGTGATAGCCACTTGCAGTTGCATTAAAGTGCTGGTTTGTTGCTGTAGACTGTCTCCTTCAAATATACCCATAAGAAATAATCACAGGGCTGTGTGGCGGTCATATGAACCGCCCTGAAAACGTTCAGGATATCGATGGGAAATGTTGGTGCAGAAAATCCAGAATAACGTTTTCTCTATGTGGACGAGCTCCATATTGCATAAACCATTGAGTATTCATTGGTAACCCCGTTGTATAAAGTTGCGGAAGAAAATTATTCTGCAACATGTCCTAGTAGCGCGCACTGTTAACTGTGCCTCTGCAAAGGAATGGACCAATGATTCCATGGCTGGATATGGCATCCCACACACTAACTTTTTCTCCGTAATTTTCAATCTCGTGTACAACACCAGGAGGTTTTCGTGCCCGAAATCTGATATTCTGCCTATTGACACTAATGAGTTATCTGGATAAGTTTTTTTCTAGGGATTGGATTGGATTGGATTGGATTGAATTGGATTGATTTGCGTTCAGTAGGTTCACTTGTAGCCAGAAAAGGCTGTGAACATTGAACATGTCCAGAGTATAAAGTTTAATAGCATATATATATATATATACAAAAGTTAACATAACACATTAATATTGTATAGTATAGTATACAGGCAATATGAACAACAATATGGAAAACAAAGCAGAGATGATGCAAAATGAAACACTTTTTAAACCAGCTTTCACTTGGCTTATGCCAGTACATCTCAACCTTTTTGCAATGGATACCATTCTTGTTATTTCTTAAATACATATACATTAAAAATAAACTTTCAACATGCATCAAAGATTTATTGGTAATGATTTGTCATTGGAACAGTTAGATACTACTTGTAGAGCTACAGAAGCATTATCAGGATAATTTTTCACTCAAATAATCTTGTACTTAATAAAAAGATTTTGAGCAAAGGTACTCTCTAACAGCTTTTTTAAAAGCACCGAAATTATCAACTTTTTCTTTAGTAACATTAGGAAGAGCGCCAAATATTTTGATAGTTTCATAATGCACACCTTTCTGGAAGCAAGAAAGTTTAGCACTGGGATAATGGATATTATACTTTTGTCTAGTATTTATTTTTTTAATTACATTATTTGTTTCAAATAAGGCACGATTGCATACAAAGAATTTTAGGATCGAGAATATATACATGCAAGGAAGCGTTAATATCTTCAATCTTGTAAAAGGATCTTTACAGGAGCATCTGGTGTGGGTGTTAGTAATGGTTCTTATAACCCTCTTTTGCATAAGAAATATTTTTTTACTTTCTACTGAGTTGCCCCAAAATAATATTCCATATTCCATAATAGAGTTAAAGTATGTATAATATACTAATTTAAGTGTGTCAATAGAACTCACATTAACCAGCTCTCGGACAGCATAACAGGCAGAGCTGAGTTTAGGTAAGATATAATTTATGTGAGCTTTCCAATCTAAATATCTATCCACTTGAAGGCCCAGAAATTTTATGCTGTCAGTTTCTTCTAATAACATATCATTAATCCCGATTTCTATTTCAGTATGTCATGTACGACAGGTTATAAATTTGACCACTTTTGTTTTGTCTAGATTCACAGATAATTTGTTCACTTTAAACCAGCATGACATACAGTTCAAAACATAATTCATTTTAATTATACACTCGTTTAAATTTGTACTGGTCACCAGGACACTAGTGTCATCAGCGAAAAGAACTGTACTTGCAATGTCCTTTATATAAAGTGAGAGGTCATTTATATTGATCAGAAATAATAAAGGCCCTAACACGGAACCCTTATCTTGAAATTGAATGCCAGCTAACTCTAAGCCCTATGAACCCTGGACTCATTTGAACATCATATCACCCATTTCATTCATCTTCTGATATGACTTAACTCTGGACATAAATTAAAATAACAAAAAATAAAATAAAAAAGCTTGAATATGGGCAGAGGCAAAATTTTATGTTGTTATTTATTTCTAAAATTTGTTTCATTAATTTTAATTGGTGGTGTTATGTTGTATATTTTACCGTAAACCCACACTGATTTTCTGCTAATTTTGATTCATAATTAATTAGTAATGACATGAATAAAATAAAACTTAACAAGTAACTAAAGAAATATTTATGTTAAACCCCTTATTCTCAAATTCAGACCACTAATTTAAAATCAATATTATGAAAAGAAATAGATATCATGTATTGGACATCACCAAACTGCAACTTGCAACAAACTGCAACTTCATTTTCCTTTTGTCTATTACAATTAAGTTATATGTATAGAAAAAATCTGTCACTGTCGGTATTTCATATTAGCACCAAAACCATTGAAGGGATTTTTCAATGAAAACATGCTAAGATTCACCTTTTGCATTCAGTTCAAAAGTGTGTTACTATATCTAATTTGTTATATTACCACTATGACTTAGCTGTTCAACAACTGCATAAAATGCTTTGTAACAAAGAAAAAAATCAGTATTATTAAAATTAGTTTTAAATCCATTTAGTAGGTTAAATGCTGCCATTACTTCACTTAAATCACCCATACTTAATTTAGTAACTAGACCTAAAGGCTCAAATAAAAGATCTAAAGCTTTATTATATTATCAATTCCTTTTGTCATAGAGTCCAATTTAGATAGTCAAACAACAGCAAACTTTTAAATTGTCTTTTACAGCGTCTGTAACCTTGTAATCCACATATGCTGCTTGCAAAGTGACAACTTTCCAATCACCTTTGGCTCTCCATGAGTTAATTTGGGACAAAACAAGATGAGCTACTGGATTTTCTTTAGATTGAAATTCTAATATTGGACTTACTACTACCAACCTACAATTAGAGAAACATTTTACCTGTATCTTTATAATTTTGCAGCACTTGGCATCGTTAAAATAATCATTTTACAAATTTTGCACAAAAACTGAAAACTTTTTTTATGGAGGAAATCAGTAAGTATATAAAAAATTCAATTTTTAACTTTTGTGCATTTCAGAATGAGTTCTAACAACATTTTCCTATAATTTCCTTTCATGGAAGTGCTGAAAACAGTGTTGTTGTAATAAATTAAATTTAAAGTTGAGTCAATTAATGACACTAAACTTCACCTACTTTTAAATTTCCCGGAACTTGTTTTGGAGGCTCTTTCCTCCATTGTCTTTGAAGTCGATGTCTGGTTGACAATAGAGGAAAGTAGCCTCCAAAACATGTTCCGAGAAATTTAAAAGTAAGTGCTGTTTAGTGTCATTAATCGACTCACCTTTAAATTTAATCTAACAGCTTTGTTTAATACCTTCAAATTTTTATGCTTTATTTCATCTAATAAATTTAATTTATGGCACCAACTTGAAACCATATAAATTAGCCCGAAGCGACTATGTATTTTATCATATAAATACCACTGTCAGTACAAGTGCCCGCCTTGGTAGCATAGATGGTAGCATGTCTGCCTCACGTTCAGGAGGTCCCGAGTTCGATTCTCGGTTAGGGTGAGTTACCTGGATAAGGTTTTTCCGGGGTTTTCCCTTATCCTGATAGACGAATGTCAGATAACTCTAAGCTCCATGGACCCCGGACACATTTGAGCATTATTTCACCCAATTCATTCATCGTCCATTATGACTTAACATTGGAGAACGTAAATTGCAAAAAAAAAATGTCAGTACAAGTAACTTCAACATTACAAAAATCAAGAAGAGGTAATTTAGAATCATAAAACTGCATGACATGTTGTATTTGCAGCTTCTAAAAAAGGAAAGAACTGAGATATAGCTTCTGGAAAGTATTATCATCCAAAATTCCTAAAATGACTGCAAAAACAGTTACCACACTACATGTTGTTTCATCATAAAATTTGACAATTAGCTGGTCAACAAGGAAGAACTTTATTTTTAAATTGACTTCTTTGCACACTTTGGTAAATATTGTTTCCTCAATCAGTCATTAGTAGGTAAATCCCGAACCTGGAATACATTTTTGCATTCATGATCTCACAGCAGGGTTAACTGCTTTATTTTGGATTTACATTCCACTTCAGAAAGTGATTTTGGTTTGAAAATGTTCAATACTGAACGCCTCGATGCTACTTAATTTTATACAGTAGCTTATCTTAGTCCTATAATCATTTAAATATTGCATTAAACCGTATGTTATATCACCTTTCTGATACTTTTAATAATCCCAAGAAACTACTTAAGGAATATTACACAAATAAAAATATTTGCCACTAAGGCTTCACTTATATTAAGAAATTGGTGTTGATACTTCTTTTCAAATGGAAATTGATTTCGCAAACAAAAATCAAAAGTGGAGGTTGTAATGGAGTGAAAAGTAAAACAAATGAAAATATCTTGATTATTTTTTAAGCTTTTTAAAAAATAAAATATTGTGTGGCAAAATTTTGTAAAGCATTTACATTTACAAAATGTTGATGAGACGAGTAGTTAAGAAGTTAGGACAATACTTTGTTACTGTTGTTCATATGTGTAAATAGTTACACTGAGAAACATTATAGTCCCAGCATAAGAAGATAGCGATGAAGCAGTTATTCTAGAAGGATTATGATGCGATGATCTTCGTCTAGAAGCAGGATTATTTGCGATGAAGGTGGATGCAGATTAATGTCTCACCTTTGGTGACGATCTTGAAGAAATCTAGAAGCTTTTCCTGCAACTCTGGATAATTATGCACATCTGTAATTGTTGGGCAATTTTCTTTCCCAGGATCGCGGTAACAGGGCTGATAAAGATAGTATTACTATCTTTAAAGAATGAATAATACTTTTCTTGTTCAAAGATGGAAATTTAATTCCTCATAAACAATTTTAAATTCTTTGAAACAATTACAAATATCAAAGTATAAATTTGAAAGAAGCGTAGGGACAAATATTATTAATGTAGCCTTTTTACAACCAGCGATAGATTCCACGGTGAACTATTTCTTTTTTTTTTTTTTTGCGCACACACTACTTATGCATCTTTGATGCATACACAAAATTGTTTCTGCACACACTCGGATAGACAAATATATGTCTTACCCCTATGACTTTCAGAAACAGAAGAACAAAATCTTTTTAAAATATTCAACAACTCACCATGATCCGTTGCCGTGGTTACACCATTACCCACTTTACATCACTTCTTTATTTTATTATAAATACTAATATCTTTGACTATTCCTAACAACATGAAGTATAAAAATAACTGCTGTGGTGGTCACTACTGCTGTTCATTAACTATCAGCATGAATCATCATTTTTCTTCATGCTGAACCAAAGAAAAATAGTTCCATCATTTTACAAGAGATTTTTTATAAAGAGTTTTAAATGGCATTTAATTAGCATTGTGTTTTTATACATGTCATGAGCTTTTCATTGTTCTGAATTTAAAAAAAGAGAGATATTTGTTAGAATGTTGATGTCTAATATATAGAAATGACCGTATGCAATAATTTCTGTGCACTTCTCTTGAAAATAACATTTATATATTCTTTTTACAGAAAGCTGACCTTGCTGTTGGTTCTATGACCATCAACTATGCACGAGAAAGTGTCATCGATTTCACGAAACCTTTCATGAACCTTGGAATCAGTATTCTATTTAAGGTAAAGCATTTCCTATGAGGCAAACAAAAAAGGAAAAGAAATTCTACATAAAGCATACGATCAGCTTGTAGAGGACATAATGGTATCACAATTGATCCAGAAACATAAGAAAAAGAAACCATACAAATATTTAAATTCTATTAGTTCAGCAACTTAAGCTATGTTTAAAAATATTTACACATTCAGTATTTTTTAAGAAATATCTCACAGCATTCAGTTTCAGTACAAGCTAATATTAGTTTTAAAATTAATAGTTAAAAGTTAAAATAGGTGAAAAGCTTGTCAACTCAAAGCACTTGAGAAAACATTAGCCAATAGACTTCTTAGTCAATAGTACCATTTCAAAATGACAGTATTATTTAATTCCATAATGACATTTTTCTTAATAAATTAGTGAAAAAGGGAGAGACGCCACACCTGTGACACTGGAGTAGCATTGCAAGCCTTGTTTGATGCTCAGTGCTTATATAGTATTTTTGCCCTGCTGAGAGGTCTCTTAGAGGTACCTTGAACGTCATAAGGTTTTGGACACCAACTGAGGAGCTACTGGAAAAAAACAGTAACTAGTGCAAGTCAGGTTGAGTTGCCAGAGGAAAGCCACTTAAATTCACTACATACCACTCTACTGCAATCTGTTTATGATTCTCTACATAAACAGAGAGTAGTGAGGGCCCTGATCATTTGAGCCCTTAAAAAAAGACGATATGATAGGACTTGGCTCATTAAACACAGATTTAGTAGCCCAAGGCATAACAGCCCAGTAGTGGGCCAGAGCCTGCCAACCCCACTACCAGCCTCACGCCCACATATGCAAGGCAGAGATGGACAATCATCCAACCGATATGGGGAGGATATGTGATCAGCATCATGCAGCCTCCCCCCCCCCCCCCCCCCAACAGTTGGAAAGTTGGTTTTCTAGACCAGGGCTCGCTACCTAGCATAGCTCCTCAGTTTCCTCAGAATACTGAGTGAGCATTGGTCCTATACCCAGACTTAAAATCTACAACTTCAAGAAACACAGAGTTACAGATGTAGAAATAAAATATTTTGAAGCCTTAGAAATCTAAGAACTAGCCCAGTAATCAATATAAAAATCGCTAATTTAATATTTTTAATTATTTTCAAAACATGTGATTTCTGAATATCAGCTGCTTACATTTTAGATAATATATCATTTATTCTTAATCAGCATCAGGAAATGCCCACAAAAACTATGCAAAAGAGAATTTAGTATAAGCTAAATTATATAAAATTAATTGTAAACTACCTTCCTCCCAATTACTACCAATTACTTCCTTCCAAGGAATAAGTTTAATTTTAGTAAAAGCATCAAAAGTGTAGATTCCCAGAGAACTCCTGCTCCAATTCCATTTGTAATGTTCTTTACTAATTCAAATATGCTAATTGTGGCATTGCAGTTATTTTCCAAATACGTAAAAGGCATTCTAACAAACTGCCATAGCAGAAAAATATTGCAGATTCTTAAAAAGAGTATGTGCAGGTTCCAACAGACAAGGAGTCAACATTTTTCACATTCATGGACCCCCTTGGGCTGGACATCTGGCTTCTGGTAATGGCAGCCTTCTCTATTGCCTGCTTCACTTTATTCGCATTGGCTCGCTTCTCTCCTTATGAGTGGCGTAACCCAAGACCTTGGCGCCCACGTCCAGACTACCTTGTCAACCAGTTTTCTCTAGCCAACAGCTTCTGGTTCATCACAGGAACACTCCTGCGTCAAGGCTCTGGTGTCAATCCTAAGGTATACCATTTCTTCCATCCTCTTCTTCCATCCTGCTTTGCATTTTCTGTACTTTTTATTTTCCTATCTCCTTTACCCATTTCTTTTATTTAATTTCAGTTACTTACAGGCTCAGGAAGGTGTGTAAATGTTATATTATAAAATATATGAAAAGGGAAATGACACCATAAAATGCAATTTAAAAACTTCCAGCAATTTCCTCCTTTGTAAATCATGTGCATGGGGATCACGTTTGTTCTATAAATACTAAATGTTATAACTGTCCAAATTGTTGCTTTATTCTTTCAAATAATGTTCCATATTTTGAAAATCAAACACAACACATCTCTTTTACCAGAGAAGTCACTATATTGAAACTTAAAACTATTTTATAATGCCTAGACTTTATTTATAAAATCTATACTTTCATTACACCTGTAGTATATACTTTTTTCACATATCAATAGTTTTTTTGAACTTTAAATTAAAGATGACACCATCTCACTTCTTCAGTATGCTAACAGGTGGCTTATCTTCGATCATTGCATTTGCTTATACACTGAAGCTTTCAACTCACACCAACAACTCGTTGACTGCTGTTTGCTTTTACAAAGCTACACAGTACCCAGATAGTGCATTTCAATGTGTTAGTGACATGGAAGGAAGAATATAAAACTGCATTTTAAGGTACTCATTTATCATCATCCTCATGTATATACAGAAATTGGCATAGAATGAAATTTAGAGAAATTGTGCAGGTTCCTACGAGCCAGCCAACACGATTGTTCAGCTTCATGAATCCTCTGGCAGTGGATATCTGGCTGTATGTGCTGGCTGCGTATGTGCTGGTGTCCATCACAATGTTTGTGGTAGCCCGCTTCTCTCCCTATGAGTGGCACAACCCCCATCCGTGTGACGTGGAAAATCATCTTGTGGAGAATCAATTCTCACTTGCAAACAGCTTCTGGTTCACCATTGGCACGCTCATGCAACAAGGCTCAGATCTAAATCCCAAGGTAGTACCAGGTAACCCTTTTCACCCTGCATAGCCTACATTATGCACTCAGAGATAATATTCAGATATAAACATTTCAGTAATCTGCAAGTATGCAAAAGAGAATTTTAAATTTTTAGAGTACTCCTGTAAACAACTGAATTGCACTTATATATGTATATTTTTCTTTTACTTTCAAAGAGTGTTTTAAACCTCATGTAATAACCATTAGACATGTTTTGCAGAATCCAAACCCAGTACTGCAGTGCAAAACCACAGTAGCAAGCACATTAAAAATTAGCAGTTAAACACCTGTGATAGTCTTAGTTGATAATAGATCTTACCACTATTCATTTCATTAATTATGGATTCACACATAGGTGAACCCAGGAAGGGGCTAACAGGGGCTACAGCCCACCCACCTTTTATTATAGAATATAATGACAATGGTTACAGGCTATGCTGTTGCTTTGCTTTGGTAAAATCAAACTTTTACTTCCCTTTTTTACTTATACCAGATAAGCACTTATTCAATCAGAGTGAGAGTTAATTTATTACCTTAACAATGCACTATATCTCAAAAGGTATTTAACTAACTTTCTAACTCACAAAGAAAGATAACTGATAAGATATTCTTGTAAATCCATATAAATTTTATTTCTAGTTAAATCAATATACTGTATTCCTTCAGCTTATTAATTATTATTATATTTTTATGTATCATTTGACGTGTCTGACATTGATTGTACTTCTATGTACTAAATAATTAACGGGATTAATAAATTACTTACTTAAAAACAGATAGGCCAAATCAAATATGTTTTGTATTTACTATTAAATAGTATTTGAATAAGATTAAGATCTCAACTGATGATTATTAATAATTTACCGAAAAATTAAGTAATCAGATTACTTAAATTAAGTTTTAAAAGGCAGCTTTATTTAATAAATAATTTTACAAGTTTTCTCAAAATGTAAATTAATATTTGCATCCCACAGATAACATTTTCTTAATTTACTAGTAACATATACATATTTCAAAATATGTTAACAACTTTTTATATGAGTCCTGGATCTTAGTCTGGATTCACATGCCTATGTGTTTTTGTATTCTGTTTTTGTTAAGAGCTTCTTATACTAGATAAATTCATTATTTAAGTGAAAATCATAAATATTAAGCAAATGCATTCAAACTAGAAATATGATTTTTAACTGGTTTAACAATTTTCTTTGTTCAATTCTTGGGGAATTGTATAAAGCAAACATTTTCATGAATTAAATAAACCAGAGGGGGTAGGGAAAGAAGGTCTTTAACAAAGAGGAGGAGGGAAAAAATCTTAAGCTTCTTGGATAGAGAGAGTCAAATTGAAAAATTCAATGCCATGGCTGGGATTTGAACCATGGATCTCCTGGTTTTCATCCACTTGCCCTTACCCATTGATCTACCATGACCAACGTGCTGTGCTGACATTAAATTCTCCAATTTACTCATATATTTTCCCAGTAAACCACTAGGGGCTCTCTTATTCGAGATATACCGTTTGTGGCAACTTACTATTGTAAGTACTTGATTCCCAGGCCTCATCATTAAACTCTTATTATTTAATAAATAATTCTTATTATTTATTGGAGAATTTAATGTCAGAATGGCACGTTGGCCATGGTAGCTCTATTGGTAAGAGCATCTGGATGGAAACCAGAGATCCATGGTTCAAATCCCGGCCATTGTATCGAATTTTTCATTTTTACTCTATCTATCCAAAACCTTATCCTCTATATAGGGCTAGTGTAAAAAAAAAAATTATTATTAATTTCCATCAATTAACTTAAATCTTAAGCTTCTTGTTAATACTTAAACACCATGTCTGCTAAAGCAGCAAATTTTGAAAGTAAAAATGAGGCAGAGCTTCAAATCATTTTACCCAACCATGTAGAATATAACTTCACTTTATATTCTACAATATAGTACTTTTTCGTTTATTTTTTCTTCATTTTAGTCCAAATATTCTGAAGCCCTAAATAATACCTGTCTAATAATTAAAAATTATACAATAAGCTGACTGAGACACTGAACTTCACATACCTCAATTTTCTTACAACGCCTTTTGCCTCCACTTGAAGATATTATCAAGATGTTATTGACTGGTTAGCACTTTGGTATTCAAGCTGATTACTGTTTTCCAGAGACAAGATATCTGGCAGCGATTCAATGAGACTGAGTAAAATATATTCTTCCGATGGAGTGTCAAAATATATTAATTCCAATTTGCTTTTTCAATACTTATCTGATATACACAAAGCTAAAACAATTATAGGTAATACAATAAAACAATGCTATATTTCAAAATATGTAACTATACAACAAAACAACAAAAAATGTTCTAAAAGTAGGATCTCCAAAGTCAGTATCTTCTAAGATCAACTTATTCAACACCAATTACTCTGATTGCTCACACAGAGAAAGAGATATCTTTAACACCTGTTGTTACCAATATGGCAGCACAGGTGATGGACACTAATGTTACGTTAAATAAAATCATAATTGGGGAAGGAACTGTTCGAGGTCTAAGTTTAGTACCTATCTGGCATTTGCCAGTTATGAGGACCAAGGAAAACCTGGATTAAACCCCTGTCAGATTGTACATTTCCAGCAATATTTGAACTGCAAATTTACCATTCATGATTCCATGCCTCACAACCTTAAATATCCGTATCAATAATATGAGAGATGTAAGGAGTTCATAATACAAGAAATAAAATCTAAAAATTAGTTTCTTAAGTAAAAATGGCTCTGAAATAGGTATCACAAGGATGACAAATCTTCAGTAATTTCTAAACTTTGCTTATTTATTTGATACCCAATCCAGTAAGCAGAAGAATAACCAGGCTTGCGATATCTGTTTCTGCAGTTTTCATTCTAAACCTCCTGCAGTACATACTTGTAAATAATAGTAAAATGCACTATAATGACTACTAACTATGTTAAAAGTGGTGTTGAAAGAGGTAATCATCTTCATTGAGGCACTACTGACATTTTTCACTGTGAAGCAAATATGATTGGCGAACGATGAGGTTTCTCTCAGGGTATGCGTGGATGGGTGTGGGAAGGAAATTTTAACAACACTGGAATGCCCGTCTCCAAATTATTTATTCACTGATTCTTCTTTTCACACATCAAAATGGAAGTTGCCGACCGAGGGTTACCAATCTCGGTTTAGAGTGACTGAATGCTAATTGTTTATTACTCGATAAATTTTGATGACCCGACAAATATTCAAGACAGAACAAGTTGACCGCTCTAATAGGCTTCACGCCTCAGACTCTTCTCCTCGGCCTGACACCGAAGACTCCTCTGATCGGCTTCACGCCGAAGACTGTTTATAATGGCTTCCTAGCCGCGAACTAGCCAAATTGGCTTCACGCCGAAGAGTGCCGTCTAACCACAGCTGCGCGTGTATATATCTCTAACTTTCACTCTCAAAACTCTTTTTCAAACAAAGTCCCTTTGTGGCTGTTTTGGTCGCCATTGTAAATGATCCAAAGAATTCCCTATTCATACACGTCAAGTGACAATTCCTTTAGAAATCTTCTAAGGACACTGTTTCTTACACGGCTTTGTTATACACTTTCCCCAACTCAACTGGCCTTGCCCCTTGTCGTAACAAAGAACCAACATTCCTTTGACATCTATCATGATTCTTTGTTTCTGGCAAACCATAATTTCGGTATCAACTGTCAAAGTGTAACTCTTGAGTAACAATCACTTTGTAGAGTTTCGATTTTAAAAGTTAAGTAGCTCTATGAACAGTGTTTGAAACATCCAGTTGTTGAGTAACATGTTTTAGAATGCTCTAGGGAGAGCATTCGAATGATGTACCAATTTTGTTAATTGTTTCCTCTGTAACATGTCTTTTTTCTTCTTAGGCTTTATTTAGAAATCCTGTTGTCCTAATCTTATTAACCAGACATCTGAGAGTATTTTTATTTGGAACTGGAATACCCGAGAATGTCTTCTGAAGTTATACACATAACTGTCTACAAGATTTGAGTTTTAGATATCAGTGTACATAAAAAAAAAATCTTTTTGAAGTATTTCAGTAGAACAAAAACAAGCTTAGAACAGCAGTAATAATAATACTCTAAAATAAATCACACACAACACAAATGTTTGAATAAGTTTTTATTTCTGATATACAAAATGGACAAACTCTAATCCTTACTGCATGAACAGACGGCAGTTACTGACAGTTGACACTCACAGCCAGTAAAGTGTAGCTGTGGATATCGGAGATCATTGCAGTGAAAGAAAATAATGTTAAGGGTATGAATGTGCAGATTTTGCAAGCTAGGAAATCCAAATATGAGAAATAATAAAGCCCCATAACAATTTCATATTTGGAAATTAATTGTTCTTTAACATTAGCCGTGAGTAGAAAAGTATGGAAGACAAAAGTTCAGTGCCATAGCTGGGATTTGAACTATGGATCTTCTGGTCTCCATCTGGCTGATCTTAACTACTGAGCTACCATTGCCAACATGCCAGCAAGACATTAAATTCTCCAACTGACTCGTATTTTCTGGAAACCACCAGGAGTTCCCATAAACATATGAGACAACTAATTTAATGGCGACTTACTACGCTGTAAGTACTTTTAAGGCCTGGGCTTTATAGTTCAGACCACTGTTAGGTCAATCAATGGAAATTAATTGTTCTTTCACACTAGCCATATGTAGGATGAAGTATGGAAGGGTAGAGTCAGAGTCAAGTTTATGAGAACTCCTGGTGGTTTACCAGGAAAAAGACGAGTCAGTTGGAGAATTTAATGTCATGCTGGCATTTTGGCTCAGTGGTTAAGAGCAGCCGGAATGAGTCCAGAAGATCTGTGGTTCAAATCCCGGCTGTGTGATTGAATATTTCAGTTTTGAAAAATAAATGAGATAATTAGATATTAATGAATACACTATCTGCACAGTTTGGCAACAAAGTAGGACTTCAGAGTTAAATGATTTTGTTTTGGTTTGCACTCAGGCATATGTTTACACCTAAATGGGTGAAACTCTAAACTAGGCCAGCACTTGAAAGCTGGTTCGCCATGTGCCTCTGTGTTTATCAGCTATTGCCAGTAACAAGGGTTGGGGTGGTTATCTTTAAAGTTAATCAATCGTATTCACAAGACCTAAACTGAAAGCTGCATAGGCTAATCTAAGATAATAAATTCAACTAATAATTACAAAAATATCTCATTCAGGTGAATCTAGTAAAATTAAATCAAAGCCACATTAATATAATTTTGAGTTGAACTAATGCTCCACTTATTGCTAGTATTTACCTAGAATGCATTTCGTTAGAATCTTCCTAACATCATCAGCTGTTGTCGACTAATGGATATTGATTTGGTGAACTCATTGGAGGGGATAGGTGTGTCTCTGTCAGTATCTTGATGAACTTGAAGTTTGGGTTTTCTTCAAAGGTAGAGTTGAAATTAAACAATTTTCTCTCATTTTTCTTTATGAAGATTTTTTTCCACGTGGTTAATGCAGCTAGACCTTGGACACTTTTTAATAAGTGGATTTCTCACTCTATATCATGATTCTCCTTCCAAAAATGGTACACTGCCGCCAATTTATCTATTTCTTTGTTCCTGATGCTCCTAATGGTAGATACTAATGGTAGATATTATGTGTGAAATCACATAATACAAAGGAGATACCCACAGACAAAACATCAGGTGTGTATCAGATAAACTGCAAAGGCTGTGACAAAGGCTATGACAACTTTTAGATTGGAAAAACTAAAAGGAACTTGAACATTAGACTTAAAGGGCATGTTAGGAACATCAGGAACAAAGAAATAGATAAATCGGCAGTAGCGTACCATTTTTGGAAGGAGAATCATGATATAGAACAAGAAATCCACTTATTAAAAAGTGTCCAAGGTCCAGCTGCATTAACCATGTGGGAAAAAATCTTCATAAAGAAATATGAAAGAAAATTGTTTAATTTTGACACTACCTTTGAAGAAAACCCAAACTTCAAGATCATTAATATACCGGCAGAGATGCACCTATCGCCTCCAATTAGTTCACCAAACCAATGTCCATTAGTCGACAATAGCTGATGATGTTAGGAAGATCCTAACGAAATGCATTCAAGGTAAATATTAGCAATAAGTGGAACGTTGAGTATTAGTTCGACTCACAATTAATTATATTAATTTTGTGCTTCATTGTATCATAGTCCTTACACATTGGAATCAAAACCATATGTTTGCTGAACAGGAAATTTCTTAATAGTCAATAGCTACAACATAAACATGATGTAAGACTTAAAACTTTCACGGCGAGCTTCATAAAGCACCCAAATATTGATGCTAAATCCTATAATTACATAGAAAAATACAATAAAATTTTAAATACTGTAATAATAGAAGCAAAAAGGTTACATAATGCAAAATTAATAAAAAAAAATGCAGAAAATAAAATTAAAGCTACATGGAACATTGTAAATTCAACACGTAAGGAAAATCAACAAAAATGGCAGGGAAATATGTTCATTGAAGTAAACAACCAAGTGATACAAGATCCCATAAAAATAGCAAATCACTTCAATGAACACTATATAAGTATTGTAAAAAAATTAGGAATAAAACAAACTCAATATGTACCAATAAATGAAAAGAAAGTATGTAATTCAATGGTGCTTAGTAAAATTAATGAGGTTCAAGTTATTTCACAGATAAATACATTAAAATGCAAAATATCTAGTAGACTGGATGAATTTATACATATTTTTACTTCATATTTTTAGCGTTTTAAACACAGTTTGACATGTCTGATCACCCATTAAGCTATGATTATTATCAACATGATATCTATTTACAGAAGATGCTCAAAATATGCTCTGTTAGACTCTTTGTTATGATCCTTGGGTTTGGAATTCTCCTATTGGGAAACTTGTCCTAAGTGTGTGCTGCATGAATGTTCCAGTTGGCTTTGCCATAAGCAAGAACCATACTCTTGATTTTTAAAGACTGCCATACATAGTTCTGAACACATTAGACACATATAAAACACTGACAGAACCTGCTGTTGTGTCAAGTGTTGCAGAAGGTAGTTTTACCATTTACATCTTGACCTTATGTTTTACGCACATGCCAATGTTGTAGGGATGCCAAGCTGCTTATTGAAATAGACATGCAGGAATTCAATCCTTTCATATCATTTTGTAGCTCAATTTATCAGTTTAGCAACAAATGACAAATAAACAAATAACTCATCTTTTCTAACTCTGCCTCGTTATCCTAGTTACAAAAGTAAATTATAAATTATTTCTGCAACCATGCACTTTAGAGAAAAATGGTACAGGAACTTATGTTTCAGCTTAATATCAAGAAGTTGCTATTGAAGTCTGTGCACTTATACACCTAACACCTTGTATACACAATTGTGGCTGGGACACAAAATAACTAGTCAATATTTTGCATTACTAAGTAAATATTTGAACTCTTTACAAGACATATTGAAATTAGAACAGCAGTATAGCTTCAAGAACAGTTTAGAAGAACGTCTAAAACCTCTCCATTTATCACTCATAATTAAAACACTTACATTGCATGAAAGTTTGATACTAGAATAATATATTTTTATGGAATATCTTTGGCTTTCTTAAATGACCAAGATAAACACAGAAAATTTTGCTTCCAAAATAGAAGTATGCTGCAAATAAAACTACAATAGCAGGAACAATCTGAAGTTCTCGAAACCATTGCAAATCAAAACTCAATAAACATGGAATACCTAAAAAACTTAGATATGTACCACATTAGCAAACAAAATACGATAACATGGGCAGTAATGAATGAGAATATGAATGATTACAGAAAATGTTAAAGCTTCTAATTGTAATTACAAATTCTTATTATTAAAATAGGAAGGGAAAATAAGAACTTCATTATATTGTACTTATTTAATCAGTATATTTCATATAAAATTATATATATGGAGAACAATTAGAAACATTGGGCAATAATGTACTCAAGCATCTTCATTCATCTATTTATGATTATCCTTTTGATAAGCTTCTGCGGTAAAGCTTATCAGCTTGTTTGCTGTATCATAGACATTATTTTGATAATTCCACAATTGCAAAATTACATAATGATCACATTTAATTATATCAACATTATTTTCATAAAATTATGTCTATTTAAAAGATCATTAATATAAATTTATTTTACTTGTTGGTGCTGCAGCACATGTGAGCTTTCACTTATTTGCAAATCTTTTGTTTTCAGTTAGTCTTTACTCAGGAGATGTTTTTATTTATTTCTAGATGCTCTATTATTGATGCATATATTGCAATATTGTGCTCCTTGCAAGGCAATGATTATCTCTTAACATAGAGATGATTTCATATACATTTCTCAAAAGAGCAACAAATTGTAAATGTGAGTTATCTCTGGTGGCTATGCAGGGATTATAAGCATACAGGGTAGGCTGACTATAATCCTTAGTGGATGCTAAGGGTGGATTTCTAAGCAAAGATTGATTGCAATTTTCATAATCTGCTGTTTCACTTGTTAAATATGCTTTCAAACACTGAAAGATATTGATCAGATTCCTTTGAAAATATATATATCTAATGTAAATAATTCACCATCACTGTAACTTTGAAACAAAATGACCAATTTTGTAAAGTTATTATTGAATAAAATATCCTGATTTATATTAGTTTCTCTTCAATATCCTGCAAAAGCTTTGTACACTATGTCGTAAAATAAAGGTTGTTGACTGCTGAATAAGCATTAGATGAGTTACAGTTATTGGATTTGCTTGATTTCAAAGAAACACAAGAAAGGAACTATATCTTTGATGGAAATTGCTGCTTCAGACACTTAGTCCTGAAAACCATCTTCATCTTAGCAATCCACCTTATATATTTACTATGTAACATAATTATACCACTTGACTATCCTGTATGTGCTACAAACATTGTCATATGAGAAGTTGGCATTCTTGAAATTATAACAGTTATTTCTCACAAGAGTACTATTAACATGCTTGAAGTTTTCTGCTGTATATTTTCTTATATAAATACAAATATTTTAATATGGAAACATGGTCTTTTGCAAAGAATCATGTTTTACTTTCAATATAACTTCTACCCTAGGTATGGATTACATTTTAGTTCTTATATGTTTTATTCACAGATTATCATTGATGATTTTGTATTGCTAATTCCGAATAGCGTAAACTCTTACAGGAAAGTTATATGATGCAGAATGTTTTACAAAGGTCTTTCCTAATATTTATTAAAATGAAGAAACAACACAGCTTAAAATGGATGATGCATATTGTATGTTTTTTGAACTTTCATTAGTAAAAATCAAACTAAAACTATTAAATCTACATATGTAAATTGTACAGTGTCCAGGCTTACAGGAAGTGATCCACTGGAATTTCTTGTAACCCTAACTTGGAGTTAAAACTAATTCTAATGGACCACAGCCTAAAAGCCTGGACACTCTATGGTGTACATTTGACTTTGTTCATGAATGCGTTTGTGTTTGAGTTGAATCTATAGTTTGATAAAAAGTTTACCTATGTTTGCTATTTGTACAGTTTTACAAATCAAGAAAAGAAAGCATTGATAAAATTACAATACTATTGTATTATCCTAAGACTAAACATCTTAATACTACAAGCCTATAGCATTGTGAAGTACCTGTTAAAAAGATCATCTGCAAATTAAAATTGTCTTTGTTCCATAGGCCTCATAATGTTAGTAGCCAAAATTACTTTGAGTTTTATAAATTCTTCAGTTGAAATACTGCACTCAGAAGATTTTAATTTAATTTATCAATTGAAAAAATATATTTGTAGTCATTATTTGAAACAAAAGGTAAGAAACAGTGATGTGTTAAACATTTGAAAGTAACGAGTCGGTAATTCAAACACAAACATCACTTAAATTATCCTTACTTGGACATGTTTCGCAGAACGGTTTGTCCCCATCGTCAGCGGTTATCCAACTGGTTGGATCCGTGGTTTCCTGAAGTGAGCTGGTTGTCTATGGCGGCATCTGTTGTCTGTGAGATGAACTTCCAAAGAGAGTTTTCAGGCGGCAATTCAAAATTTAAAGTATACTGTGTGTCTTTTATAATTAGCAACTTTTCCCAAACATCGAGTTCGACTGCATTACTGGATGGCTTTAATAGTTTTATATTTTGTACAATTTCATGATTGGTAGACCAAAAATGGTGGGCTATTGCTGATTTTTCTATTTGTTTGTATTTCACACATCTCATATGTTCCTGTAATCTAATATGTAAACTTCTTTTGGTTTTTTCTATGTAGAACTTATTGCAGTCTGAGCAGTTGATTTTGTATATACCTGATTTCTTGTTTTCAGGTACTGGGTCTTTCAGGCTGTTGCATAATAACATATCTTTTGGCTTAAGTTAATTAGGAGTCGATTGTGTTATTAATCGACTCCTAATTAACTTAATTTATACAACAACACTGTTTTCAACACTTCCATAAAAGGATTTATATCTTTTGGCATCTACAGGAAGCCAACACAAGCAGATAATTACATGAAGAACGATAGCTACAACCCTACACCCCACAAACATGCAGTTTTGGATAGCTTAGCACATAGACTAGTCAACATCCCATTGAAACAGAATGAATACAACAAAGAATATAACCACATGATTAACATAGCTGCAATTAATGGATACAGTAAACAATTAATAGAAAAGAAAATTTGGAAATTCAAGAAACAGAAACACATATTGGATACCACAAAATTAACAGAATCAAAAACCGAGACACAGTTCAGGAAATTCACATATCATCCCAGAGTGCATCATAAATTCAACAAGATATTCAAGAAGTACAACATCACCCTAACCCCAATAAATAAATTCAGTTTAAAAAACTTATTATGCAACAACCTGAAAGACCCAGTACCTGAAAACAAGAAATCAGATATATACAAAATCAACTGCTCAGACTGCAATAAGTTCTACATAGGAAAAACCAAAAGAAGTTTACATATTAGATTACATGAACATATGAGATGTGTGAAATACAAATAGAAAAATCAGCAATAGCCCACCATTTTTGGTCTACCAATCATGAAATTGTACCAAATATAAAACTATTAAAGCCATCCAGTGATGCAGTCGAACTCGATGTTTGGGAAAAGTTGCTAATTATAAAAAACAAACAGTATACTTTAAATTTCGAATTGCCACCTGAAAACTCTCTTTGGAAGTTCATCTCGCAGACAACAGATGCCACCACAGACAACCAGCTCACTTCAGGAAACCATGGATCCAACCAGTCGGATAACTGCTGATGATGGGGACAAACCGTTCTCTGAAACATGTCCAAGTAAGGATAATTTAAGTGATGTTTGTGTTTGAATTACTAACTCATTACTTTCAAATATTTGTAGTCAGTTTTTTTGATATTTCCTCATTTATATTTTTATATTATTGAGGGACTAGTTTCGGAAGCCGTTGCATCCATTTTCAACCTCTATCCAACTATCGTCAGTTGTCATCTGCTCTCTTCTCTCTGGTGGTGGAACTATGAACTACTTTGTCAAATTATCTACTCATAGGATTTCAAAGTTCATTACTCGGTCCATATTTTTCTATGTGAGTATGTTCTCCCATGCTGTCAGTTTTGGTTTATCACTCCTTTTAGCAATTTTGGATATGGGTCAATGTCATGGTTTTCATTCCAAAAATGAAATGCTATTTCTGATTTGTCTTCTTGTTTCATTATGATGTTTCTAAAGTGCTTCTTGACTCTGATTTTTAGGTTTCTTTTAGTTTGAACTAAATAGCACTATTAACAATTCTTACAAATTATTTGGTATATTCGGATGTGTTAATTGGTGAACAGAAGATGAAATCCCACCAATTAACAGATCTGGAATATACCAAATAAGTTGTAAGAATTGTGAAAAATGCTGCATAGATCAAACTAAAAGAAATCTAAAAGCGAGTCAAAGAGCACTTTAGAAACATCAAATTGAAAGAGGAAGACATGTCAGCAGACGCATTTCATTTTTGGGATGAAAACCATGACATTGACCCAAATCCAAACTTACTAAAAGAAGTGATAAGCCAAAACAAACTGATACCATGGGAGAACATATTCATATGGAAAAATATGGACCAAGTAATGAACTTTGAAATCCCACCAGTAGATGACTTGACAAAGAAGTTCATAGTTCCACCACCAGAGAAGAGAGCACTATAACAGACGTTAGTTGAACAGAGGTTGAAAGTGGATTCAAAGGCTTCTGAAACTAGTACCTCAATAATATAAAAATATGACGAAGTGTCAAAACATCGACTACAGAGAGTTTCTTCAATTAATTTTGATGTCACTATTACTAAATTCCTCCAATCATGCATAATTAATTTATCAACCTAAGGTAAATAATTATAAGTCAATGGTTAAATGCAAATGTTTATTATTTTTAATTTAGTACATTGAATATCCATTCATAAAACCAGAACTTTCGAAAAGTTTTAGATTTTTTATTGTTTCACTTATATTTTCTAGTTTAATTTCATTACTGTCACCAATTGGAAGTTTATACAGTATAACTGTAAATAAGTTATGTAACAACGTGATTTCTTTTTGTAAAAAAAATAGAAAAGAGAAGCTAGGTTAAATGAGATATTTTTAATTAAGTTACACTTCTATGTGATGCTGTTCAATGAAAAACAAGCTATTTTACAGAGTCTACAAGAAATGTGTCTTTATTTAAATGACAATGAACACTTCTATTGAGATTTTATGCTGCATTTGAATTCTGTATATCTGCTTTTCTCACAAATTAATTAATTCATATTATGAAAGTGTAAGTTGTGTTATAATGCTATTTCTGAAACATAAAATATTATTAAATTAATGCTACATAAAGAGGGTTATAAAGTATTGAAAGGATAAAGAATTAAAGAACTGAAGTCACTTTTGACATATTTTTCTACAGGGTTCTTCATTTAAAACTTAATAGGTGCATAGCACTTCACCTTAGAGTGATTGGTGTGTCACACAGGCTTTGCTTCTACATAAGCTCCATGTGTAAAGCATGTGAACGCTCTTACCTTATAAAAAATACTGGAAATAATGTCTGCCCTTGGCTAAACAAGCATTATATTGGGAGAACACATTATGATTCACATAATTAAGTGAGGACACTGTAATATTTCCCATTTCATTTCCAATATTTTGTTTTAGTTCTTCCAATGTATGAGGATTTGTCTCATAAACTTTGTCTTTCAGAGTACCCCACAAGTAAATATCATACACTGTAAGATTGGGTGGAGCAAAAGGGCCATACACCAGCACTAATCACTCTGTTTTCAAACACTTCCCTAATTATATTTATGGACTCCTCTACTGTATGGGCAGTAGCAGAATCTTGTTAAAACCACCCATATGATTTCTCTTCTTCTGTCAGTTCATGATAATTTGGGGTCAAAATGTCATTTCAGTACCCCTCTGCATTTACAATCTACTTGTAGAATATTGGACTGATTATGTGTCTAGCGATAATAGCACACCAAACTCCAGTTTTTCAATCATAATGAGAGAATATATGGATTTTCAGAGGACCAGTACTGATTGTTATGAGTGTTAACACAACCACTGAGGTGAAACCATGCCTCATCAGATAAGAACAAAAGCTGTTGATTAATTGAACCATCATTCACTGATGAAAGAAACCATTTCTAAATAATGAGTTTATGATCCTGGGTCACCTTGTTTTAAAGCATGGACACTAGTATATTTATATGGTTTTATTTTAATCATTTAGTTACTCTATGTGCAGAAGACTGAAATTCCCACCTGTTGTGCTATTTTGGGATGGATTTGGTTGGTAAATATTCAAAGCGTGCACCTACATTGTGTAAATTCTCCTCTGTTAACACTGTATTATTTATGCTTTCATTTTTTGTTTGCCTCAGAACCAATGGTTTCGAATTTCTTCACAATCATGTGAATTGTAAATTTGGGAGGAAGCACTTCACCAGGGAACGTATAAATACAACCAACATTCAATTAATATGATTAACCTCTATGTTCAAAACTTCAAATTATTAGTAAATTAATCACTATGTATAAGATCCTTTCTATGTGAATTTTTAGTTTAAAAAGCCTGGAAAACAAATTCTCACCTTAAATGTAACTGAATTAAATTTTTTTATACAAAAAAACGATTTAGATTGGGAGTAAACAATGATACAGAGCATTCATATTATGACATTCGCATTAATTGCTTCACATTTAATTAACATAATTATAATTATTCTAGTGCTGGAATATTAGTGACTGAAATAGAAATTCTTCTAAATGAATTTATCATTCTTTATTTTCATTTTTTTTTTTTAATTTTTACATAGGTACTGTAAAACAACCATGTTTCCTGAAGTAAGGCATAAAATACTTGTAGTAATATAAGCAGTACCATATTGATTATGCCAAAGGTTAAAAATAGTCAATGTGTATTAAAATATTATAATCTTTTGCTAAAATGAAGTTATTCCTTACAGCCAGCTTCTCATATTGTGCAGATTTTAAAATAAGCACCTTAAGATATCATTGAAGTAATCATATTTACTTATGGCATGCATTTCATTGCATTGTATTTTTCTTTATTTTTTTAAGTAAATAGCTTGCAGAAATGGCATGTTAGCTCAAGTTAATCCTTCCAATACTTGAAATGGGTTACATTTCTTAGTTTGTTATATTCTTTGCTTACAAAAATATTGCAAGTAATGGGTTCAGAATGTCTTTGTGTTAAATCTATAGCTTCTTACATGAGATGCATGACTCTTGGAATGAGTGCATTATTTTTTAACCTTTGTTTGCTACATTCTCTTGAATGTAATTGTGCATGAGCATCTTCATAAGTAATGTGTTACATTGCTGGATTACTGCCAAGTTTAAGAAAACTAACAAACATTTACAGCCTTTTTTCTTTGTATTATTTGCCAATGACGTTTCTCAGATATATTATTTTCTTTTTTCTTTTTTTAGAGGGAATGATACAGAATAAACATTAGCTAAAAATATCAAGAGTTCAAAAACCGTAACATAAAAGGAATAACAAGCCATTATATAAAATTAATATTATTTCTTTTAGGCTGTGCGTGTTGTTTACAAATTATTCAGCACTAAGTCAAAAATAAAAGAGAAAATGTGAAATCATATAATATAAACACAGTAAAGATAAAGAAATCTATTTTTTCTCTTAGCTACAATGAATAATAAAAACAATGAGGAAGGGCGGTGGTAACTACCAAATAAAAGATCACTTACAATGATTCGTAAATCATCTGCATATGTTGATTATAGCCTATTGCTGCTGCTCATGTTTAGTGAAATCCAAGTGCTTATTACTCCCACTACCAATAACACCATTAAGTTTTGTCCTTAAAATAATTCCAAGGTTTTCAAGTTAAATATCTTAATAAACTTACAACAACAATGTTCAATAGTATTGTTTATGCCATGTGTAGAACAATACCTCTGATTCTTTTATTACAGCATTAAAAGTTTAACCTCAAAACCCTTGAGTTGTATTATGAATATCCTGCTTTTAAACAGGCAAATTGTCCATTTCTTATTATAAAAAACTATTGTTTCTTCATTCTTCTTTATATGAAATTGTAGAAATTGTGCTTTAATGTCAACATAGTCACTAATGAATTCAGTAAGGTGCAGTACATATCACAGATTTATGAATTTACTTCAAAAGGTATATATATATTAAAATTTGTATGGAAATGCCATTATGGATAGTGTCAAACTATTTTAGATCATGGCATTTCATATTTGTGACCCTAAATTAGCTAAACCATAATAAATAATTGGATGGGACACATTAAAATTGTATATGCGAAACTTTTTCTAACTAATACACTAACTTACCCATTTACACATATAAAATGATTAGTACATTACTATGCTATTCTAATAAGGGAGACCTTTGACCTCAAATGTTTGGAACTGCACAAAAACTGCTAGAATAACAACCTAATGTAAATAAAAGCAGTAATCAATGTCATTTCCATGCAAAACGTTGCATTCTACCTCAAATGACAGGAGCGCCGGGGTAGCACAGTGGTTTCATTTGCAGCTCCCATGCAAACGGTCTTGAGTTTATTAAATTTTAGATGAGTCGCATTTTTTACACATCTGCTTCACTTTCGTACCTATTTTGAGGACATGTTTCGCAAATCTTCGTTTGCATCTACGGCTCTTGTGCGACTGACGCTAGATCCAGCGGTGTGGGTAATTCTGGGGTTGTTGCTGCCATCTGTTGATTTAGTGATGAACTGAAATGTGGGATTATCTTCTAGCGGGATTTCAAAGTTCATTAGTTGGTTTTTATGTTTTTCTATGTATATCCTCTCCCATATGACGAGTTCACTATGTTTTTGTACGTATTTTAGTAATTCTGTGCTATCTTCAATTTCATGATTTTCAGACCAGAAATGAGCTGCTATTGCGGACTTATCAATATTTTTGTATCTTAAGTGCCTGAAGTGTTCTTTCTTTCTAGTGCCTATGTTCCTTTTTGTCCTTCCTATGTAAATTTTTTCACAGTCTTTACACTTAATTTTGTAAATGCCTGACTTTTCCTCTGGTTTTATCTTATCAGTATTATTACTGTGAAGTAGGTTTTTAATGTTGTAATTGTTTTTTGGTGCCAATGTTATATTGTATTTCTTGAATATTTTTTGGAACTTTTTTGTGGCCCAGGGGTGGTAAGTAAATTTAGCAAATCTAGTTTCTTGTTTTATTGGTGTGAGAGCTGTGATCTGTTTTAATTTCTTTTGAAGTTTGAATAATTTTAGTTTTTTATCTACAAGGTTTTTTCCATATCCATTTTTAATTGCAGTTTTTAAGATTTGATGGTATTCGTTTTGATATTCTTGCTGGCTGAGAGGTAGATTTACTAATCTGTGTGTCAGACTGTTGATGGTTGCATGTTTGTGTGGAATTGGGTTGAAACTATTTGCTTTGATGTAATTATCTGTGTGTGTTGCCTTTCTATGAATGCCAAATTCTAGTTTTTCATTGCCTTTTTTGATTTTAAGGTCTAAAAAAGGTAGAGTACAGTCCTCTTCAGTTTCTACTGTGAATTGTATGCTGGGTTCTTGCAGGTTGAGTAGTTTCAAAGCATCATCTATTAGTTTGTAGGGCACTATTGCAAAGATGTCGTTATTATTTTCCCTATGTATATTTTCCAACAAAGTGTACATTAAAGTTCATAAATATCTGAAGATTTCTCATGGTTTCTGTCCTTAGTATGGTTTTTAAGTAATGTTTGTTGACTGGAGCTAAGGTTATGTCATATTCTTTGAATGTATTATTTTTTCTGGAAGACTTATAGATGGAAGAATAATTGTTGGTTTCTTTTATGCTGTTTAGTTGGTAATTTCTTTTATTTTGTTCTATTTTTTAATTTCTAATTTTTTATTATAAATAAACTACAACACTTGGTAACCAACTTTACTTATCTGATTCAAAATAGTCAAAATCCTGAGATCGATTTCATGATGTTTCCATCACATCCTCAGCCAGTAGACTTTGCTATTTTTAGTAGATAAATAGCTTGCTATCATACTGCCATCTACTGGAAGAAAAACAAAATGATTGACCAAATCTGTTGGCGGTATTTAAAAGTTTATCACCCAATTTTTATTTTTCAAGGTAAATATTTTCTCCCTAACCCATTAAATCTATTAGTCCATTGCTACTACCACTAGGGGGATTTTGGATTTATTTCACCCATGGCTGCATCAGGGCTTATTGCACCCTCTTCAGCCAACATGCGTAATTATTTTTAGGGGAAGGAGAGATGGCTCTTTTTAACAGTTAGTAAATTATTTTTTTTTTTCTTTTCTTTAGTATTGCTGTATCTGAAAGGTTGTCATGGCAGCGTTCTATGCCTTCTTTCTGTTGGGTGCATCCATTTCATTACAGGAGCTATTGTAAGTGCTGTTGATCTGTCATTCTTCTTCTTCAGCTTCTTCGTATTGTTTGATGATCATGAGTAAGGGTGGGTCACAGTCCATTCAATTGTTCTGGTAATTTAATTTCAGGATTTTTTTTTTCATGGTTAAATCTATGTTTAATATTTCCAAAATGTTCCTTCATTCTGATTTTCAAATTACGTTTGTTCCTACCAATGTGAATCTAATTGCATTCTAAACAGTTAATCAGTCTACTAGTCTTCCCTGTGTATATTTTCCCATAATCTTTACATTCAGTTTCGTATGTATCTGACATTTTTCTCATTGAAATTTTGCTCTGAGTATGGTTTTTAAGGAATGCCTAAGGTCTGTCATGCTCTTTGAATATTTTAATTATTTTAATTTTTTCTGTAAGACCCAGAGATGCAACAAGAATTTGCTAGCTTTTTTTTATGTTCCTTAATGTGGGATTTTCTTTATTTGCTTCTGTTTTCTAAATTTCTTTATCTTCATGTGCACATTCTCTTTGATGAAGTCATTCTATAGAATCTTGTATTCCTTTTTATAACCTTATATGCTTATGGGGTATGTTTACCAATCTGAAATTGGGGCTGTTTATTATTGCATATTTTTGTCCCCTGAAGCTCTAGCTGTTATATTTAATGTAGCTATTGTGTATGTGTCTTTTATGTTGATGCCAATATTGATCAAACTATGCATCAGTCAGAATTACTTTATATTAAGGAATAAATTACACTCCCAAATAAACCATTTAGTGATGGATAATCGACTTTTCTCATTTCTAGAAAACTCATACATGAGTTCCTTGGAAATACCTCTAATCCAAGCTCTCCCACACTTATATAAATTCTGATACAGATAGGTATATGAGGTATGATCAAAGAATAACAAGAATTTTCATTCTTCTTGAAGAATCTTTTAATATATAAGTAATGAAGCTGCTAACAGAAGCTATACAAATATTAAAATATAATATAATAAAATGTGACCAACTTCACTTATCTGTTATTTATTCAACATCAACTTTGTTCCCTTCAAAGTAATCCTCTCAGATATAATACACTTACACAAGCACATTTTCCATTTTTGTAAGTAATTCTGAACTCACTTTTTGTTATGGTGTTTATCTCCTTCAGTGATTCCATTTTTATCTCATCAATGGTAGCAAACAATGTCCTTTCATGTTTCTCTTCAGCCTCGGGAATAGAAATAAATTGCAAGGAGCCATGTCTAGTGACTACAGTGGCTAAGACAACTTAATTGTTTTTTGCCAAAAAATTGTGAACAAGAATTGAGATGTGAGCAGGAGCACCAAGATGTAATTTCCATGAGTGTTTTTACCATAATTCTGGTCTACTTCTCTGACAGTGATATCCTCCATTTTCCAAAACTACTTTCTTTATTTTTACATTGTCATATGTAAGGTAATCCAGAGTGGTCATTTTCAGTGTTTTCTTAACCCAATGTGAAACATTTCTACAATTCGTAAACTCTTATCTTACTTATTACACAAATATAAATATCTGTTACAAAGGCTTCACTTATCTTAAGAAATTGGTGTTAATACTTCTTTCTAATGCAGATTGATTTCAAAAACAGATGTTTTCATCATCAGTCAACTCCGTTGTCAAGGATTCCGGTTACCATGTTTTTCTTATGTTTTTTAGTATTACAACATCTGAAAATGAAACAAACCTAAAAACAGAATCAACTTATAGTAGATTTGCTAAAAGCCACATTCAGCATTTCAAATGCATTGCTGTACTGTATTCCACTTTTCAAACAAAATTTATTGCAAATTATGTTCAAATCCATCGAGCAGTCAAAAAAATGTATAACCTTTTTAATTGACAATAATAAACTAAATGTCCAAAACAGGTAAAAATGCAAATATACATCAGAAAGATGTGCACCAACAGGATAAAAAAAAAAATTGAAAATCTAATGTATAAGGACCACAGATATTTAAAAAATTTACATTTTTTTATGATACCATATGTAATTATGTCACAGTAGATAAGAAGTTTGTAAGAAAGCAACAATTCTATTGAACTTACAAGATATGTCAGAAGAATGTACTATTAAAATAGAGTCCAATAACATAATACCTTTACTCAAAGTCAAAATTATGAGAAATCAGAGCAAAAAATAAAAGTTTTTCTTCAACTTCTCTTTTTCCTTGTCTCCTCCTTCTCCTTCTTCCACTTCTTCTTCTTCCCCTATGGATTGGTCTACACTTGATCCCATCTGACATCTGTTCTCTCCAATGCTTTTTTGGCACCTCTCAAAAGACACATACAGAGGTAACTACATTAAAAAATATAACTATGAGCCCAAGGAACACAAAATATGGGGTCAGTAAAAAGTATAGAACAAAGCTTTTAACTTTGTTTTAATAGTTTTGTGAAGTGATATTTTTTAGAAAAGTCTCATTCAGATGCGTTTTTGAACTGTAATTTAAATTTATTAGGAAGTATTACAGCACATTAAGAAAACACATTTATAACAAAATTAGTAGTGCTGTGTTGTAACACATGATGAATTCACTTCAAAAGGTGCTGAAAATGGCCTCCATTTACTGCCAAACAATGCCAAAGTCTGTCTTTGACATTAATGTTTCCAGCAATACTGGAACACCAAGCATCATTAGTATTTCAATTTGTTGTCTTTCTGTAAATTGTGCAATGACTACTTAATTACTTTCAGGAAGATTTTGCAATGAAGTAAGCACTGTTGTCCTTATTAGCTTAGCTTTTGTTTGTATTTGTCCAATCCAAAGTCACAATATGAAGTAGTATTTTTTAATTCAAAACCTACTTAATTTGAAGCAATGATGCATTTTCCTTTGCTCAGCACACAACCTGCACTAAGATCCTAATAAATTTAAATTGCAGTTTGAAAGGGTATTTGTACTTTCTGAGACTTGAGGACTGGAGGAGTGGAGAAAAAAGAAATGTTGCTGTTTAACAAACAAAAAAAAAAAAAAAAAGCTCACACCCTTTATTTGTAATCATAGTAATGTGAATGCATGTTGATATCTTACAGCTTTTCTAAAAAAATATCACTTCATAGAGCTGCAACAGCGAGGTTATAGGCATTGTTCCATTCTTTTTACTCACCTGGTATATGAAATAATAAATAGCCTCACTTTTCAACTCATGAGTTCAGAAGAGTACAGAAAGAATACAAGATCCTAGAATTTAAGTTAATAGATGGAAATTATTAATTTCTTCACACTAGCCGTATACAGGCTAAGGTATTGGTAGAATCGATATGAAAAATTCAATGCCATGGCCGGGATTTGAACCACGGATCTACTGGTTTCCGTCCAGTTGCTCTTACCAATTGAGCTACAATAGCCAACTTGTCATCATGACATTAAATTCTCCAATTGACTCATATATTTCCCCAGTACTAGACGACCACAATATGAATGCACTCTGTGAGAAGCAGTACTACATAGTTACGTCACAAGTGGGCGGAGTACCGCAGGTACAGTGCAGATAACGCAAACATCAACAGTACCGAGATACTTCCAATGTGACATGCAGATGTAGTGCAGTTCAACACGGTGCTTCTTTGAACCTTTTCTTATGCAGTTAAAATTTGAATAGTATAGTGGCAGTTGCAGTGCTCGTTGCGATAAAATTGGCGTGTGCTTGTGAAGAGTTTAATTACGGAAGCACCTACAAAGTTAAAAACAAGCAAAGTATCCCATTCTGATGTAAATCATATCATATATCAGGTTATACAGTTCTGTAGACAACAAAAGCAGGGAAAATGGTTACTCGTACCCCTTGAAAAAGCAGCAGTTAGTACAGCAAAAATAATGGGAAGGTCTGGGAGAACCATCATGAATATAAAATACTTCATCAACTTGGGTTAAGATTTCTACTTCAAGGAAAAATCGAAAATCACGCAGAACCATATCTCTTGATGAATTTGATAAGTGTGTTGTGCATAGAAAATTTTTGGAGTACTATGAACAGAAAAAGGTAATTCCTACTTTGAGGAAACTCTGCAACTTCGCTAAATAATAAATAAACTTTCAGGGTGGCAAAGAAACATTTAGAAAAATATTGAAAGAAATTGGATTTCAATTTAAGAAATGCAAAAACAAACGATCTGTGCTAATGCAGAAACCACAAATAGTCGCAAAACTTGCAGAGTACTTGGGTATTATTAAAAATGAAAAGGGGCCACGTAAACCAGTAGTTTATACAGACGAGGCTTGGGTCTGTACTCACTAAACCATCAAGAAGTGCTGGCAATATGACGAAGTACCAAGTGTTTTGACTAATACTAGTGCTGGTCAAAGAGCAATTGTACATGCAAGTGTACCATGGGATTTATTGAAGGAACTGAATTGATTTACGATTCAAAATCGAAATCAGCAGATAACCATGATGAAATTAAAGTGGGTAGATTATAAAAAGTGGTTAGAAGAGAAATTAATATCAAATATTCTACCTGAAAGCATTGTTTTGCCATACCATACAGGAAAATAAAGCCCCTAACACTTCATCTCAAAAGGCACAGGTTATTCATTGGCTAACACAAAAGAAAATTAAACATGATCCGCAACTGACAAAAAATGAGCTTCTAGAGATAATGAAAATTAATTAAAAACGCCTGTTTATTGACTTGATTTAATAATGGAGCAAAGGGATTTTACAGTCTTACGCCTTCCTCCGTAGCACTGTGACCTTAACCCTATAGAGCTATCTGGAATTAAACAAAGATTGCAGCAAAGAAGTACTTCGATTACTTTGAGTAATCTGAAAGCTATGACAACAAGCTGCATAGCTCAAATTACACAAACTGATTGGATAGTAGCATGCAGACAAGTGAAATGAATTGAGCAAGATTTTAAGCACAAAGATGGGTTAATGGAGGAAACAATTAAAGATATAATTATAAATGTGAGTCTAGAGAGCAGCAATGATCACGATAAAGACTGCAATCGTGATGAATATTATTTTGAGAATATGAATATTCAAGCAAAAAGACGCAGTGACACAGATATAGCAGATGAAGGATCTGAAACAAACATTCCCAGACTTGCTACTTCCGAGAACTAACGTGAAGACATCAGCAGGCGTCTACTGTTTTAATTGTGTGACCGTACATTCCCAGTATCGCCTTTTCCCTCACTACCCCTCGCTCTGCGCGGTTCCCTAAGCTTCTGTAGTAAACAAAACAGTGCTGCCTCCAAGTGCATTCATATCTTGGCCGACTAGTAAACCACTAGGAACTCTCGTATCCAAGATACATTGTTTGTGGAATAAGTAAGTTGCCACAAATGGTGTAATTCAGGTACAAGAGCCCCTAATAGTTTAATGGGGAAATATATGAGTCAATTGGAGAATTTAATGTCATGACGATAAATTGGCCATGGTAGCTCAATGGGTAAGAGCGACTGGATGGAAACCAGTAGATCCGTGGTTCAAATCCCGGCCGTGGCATTGAGTTTTTCATGTCGACTCCATTAAGATCCTAGAAATTATACATGAAAGTATCTTCACAAAAGAGGATATGTGCAAAAAGATAAAGAAATTTAAAAATAAGAGGCAAATAAATAAAATCACAAATAAATCAACATATTCACCTTTCATTCTTGGATCTTTTGCAAATTCACTAAAATATTTTAAGAATGTCATCTAGTCCCAGTCAATAAACATTGGTTAGGGAACTATTCAGGGCCAAGAAAGGACCATTCTTTATGAAATTAGATGCAAAGTTAATAAGAAATGGTGCACAGGTAAGGCAAAGAGGAACATGAAACAAAGTTTCATGAGTAATGTGAAATAGAAATAAGTTGAGAAAATCAGCAGTTCAGGGCATTTTTACTTTACAGATCATCAGTTGAAAAAATATCTACTTTTTAAAGGCAGTTAAAATACTATTGGAATTCTCCATTTTACTTATACATAAATGTAAATAAAATTTATTAAAATACATGATGGCTCACATGAAAATAATTATATTGTACAGTACATACAGCCAGAAAGCACCAACTACAATCACGAAAGAAAGTGCAGCTATCTAGGTTAGGCTAGTGTTGGAAACAGTCTGAAATGTATTGCAGTAAGCTTTGTTGTAGCAAGTGAAGTAGAATAATTGCAATTTCAGTTTGTGCATGCACATGTCAAAGAAGCTCCACTGTGTCTTCCCAAGAAAAAAAGAATTTAAAACCTATCCTTACAATAATTGTCAAAAACATGGAATCAAACACAGTGAAGCAAATATAATTCACAACCAAATCTCTGAGGAATCAATTGCAAACTCATTCTTGCTTGATAAGTGAAGCTGCAATGATGATAAAGATGATTCCTCAGAAATATTGTTATGAATTATTTCTATAAGTTAATCATTTATTGTGAATGACAGCAAACCCAAATAAAAAGATACATTTTATAGTCTTACTTTCTTAGATTCACAGTTAAGTGTTGTAATTGTTATAAGCATTTTATGTTTATCCTTGCATGTGTTTGTTAAAATAAGCACCTGTTTATTCTCTTCTGGATTAATTTTTTATTTAGCAAAGACCATAGAGAAGCATGAGATTTATTTTGATGTGGTCTACTTTTTCACCATTGTTTTATTCACAGTTAACTATGCATGAACATACGTATTCTTTTTTTTTTTCTTCTTTTTTTGTGTAAGCTGTTTGCTCACTATGTGCTTAGGCAGTTAAACATATGCAAGCATCTGCTTAACTTATGCACCAAAGACTACATTTTGATTTGGATAGGTGCTTATTTTAAAATCAACATGCAAGGGTTACCTGTGACAGCCTCATACAAGATTTATTGAGTTGCTGGTATACCACAATGTAAGAATTCCTCAGACAAATTCAAATGATTTTCTGCCTTTTCAATAGTGCATTCATAGCAGCAGAAAAAAATAAAAAATATTATGCACCATTGAAAAGCAATATTTACATACTTATTGCATTATTAATCATTCTTTTTTGTCTTCTGCCAATTAAGTATATCTTCCTTTGTTCTAATAATTATTACCAGCATGTTTATCATCTTATATTACCCTCATTTTTATGCTTTTATTCAGAGTATAATATAATGTGATTATTAGTATGTATATTTTACTTTATTCCCATTTGCTTTTGGTTTTATAAAGATTGTTTTGGTAATTGCTTTACCATACACTAATGTTTAAGATAAATATTTCAGAATTAAGTCTTTTTACAATTTATTCTTTATAGCTGCTATCATAATTTACTTGAAAGATAGCTGTCTTTATTTACTTATTTTAATGCAAAGATTAATGAAAAGGTGAGGTATTAAAATTTGCAATTGAATTACCGACTCATTACTTTCAAATGCAATGTGTTATTTGTAAACATATGTATAGTGTGAGGAAAGTCTATGTAAAGGTATTGAGATGTGTAAGTTTATATATCTTTCATATAATTTAATTTGCATGTGTGACATTTTTCTAAAATGTTCCATTTCTTATACAAAAGAAGTACATTGTCAGGTTTCTAATATTGATTAAAATATTAAGTATTTTGTTTTGCTAATAGCTCTGTCAAGTACCAGTATATTCCTTTCAGCAACATATTCTTTTTCCCTTTTCTTCTAAATCACCATGTTTGCAAAAGTGATGTCAATTGCTCAGCTATTAGACCTTTCATGAACATTGATGTGCTTATATATTGTGAAGGTAATTTGCTGCATCAAAATAAAGCAAACTATATTCAAATGATGAGATTAATGCAACTTAAGCATATACACTTACATGTCAATTGTTTTCTGGGAAAAGTGTTTTATTTCTAATATCCATTCTCATATTCAAGAGGATTTAAGTTCAAAATTCAGTTGGACTAGTTGTTAAAAATGTCTTAAGAAGAAATGCTTACATATAATTTATACATCCAATGTTACTTCTTGCACCATGCTATTTATGCATTTCTTTACTTGTAATATTTCTTGTAAATAATGCTTTATCCCAGCTGAATGAAGCAAATATTTGTATACAGTCACCATCTTGTACAGGAGTTACCTTCCATGATGCACATGAAAAATTAAACCAAATAGCATGTAGCAATTGCATAACTTTTATGAATTAATACACTTTTCCCTCTTAACATCCTACACGATCTGACTAGGTGTATAAAATTCACATAAATTGCCTTTGTGAGAATTAAAATAATCTACTTTCCTTTAATAACTCAAAAACAGTTTCTTTCTTTGCACCATTCTTAAAGACACCCAAAGTTATGGATAATTAAATAAAACACACATAAGTATTATTTTAAGAAAAACAAAGTCCAAACATTAACAGCAAACAATCATGATTAATACTATGAATTCACTAAAGATAACGCTACCCAGCATTTTGAAACCTTTTTCTTGCGGCAAGGGATGTGACGTGATCGTAGGCCATTCCATGGCTGAGTGGTTAGACTCAGCTCTCACTAAGAAGGCCCAGGTTCAATCCCAGGAGAGTGCAAAGTGAGATTTGTGGTGGACAACACTGGGGGACAGCACTGGGGCAGATTTTCTCCAGGATCTCTGGTTTCCCTCACCATCTTATTCCACCAATGCTCCACCTTCATCTCATGTATCATCAGTATCACCGCCTGCAGTGCCACATATAGCAAATGCGGGCATTTAATTTCCATATAATTGTAACTAATTTTGGGTCACTTATCACTATTCCATGATTCATTTCTACCTATCAGTCAGGTTTTCTTGCAAAAGTTACTCTAAAATAAGAGATATAGGAATAAAAAGTATTGGACAAATTAAGGTAAGTTTGGAAATATCATAGAGAAAATATAGTGATATTTTGTAAACATTCGACCACATGTCTATTCCACTATTTTTTTGTGAGAGGGGTCCAAATAAACACAAGTGTCATCTATATAAGTGTGAATATCTGGGGTCAAACCAGAACCTCTTGGTTCACATATTGCTGAAGAACACAAGTTTGTGATTTCTGTGCTCTAGCATTTAAATGTGACCAAATAATTAATGAAGAACTTAATGTTATTGCAAGAAAACAATTATGGTCAACTTTAGTGCAAACATGCTAGATGTCCCCTTTGAATGATGGCTTGGCTGCCCAGTATCTGGCTGCTGCAGGTTTGCCATCTCTTTTCAAACACCAACAGCAGTCGGCCATCACTGGTACATCCCACCTCCCCTAGTTTTGTCTTTCTGCCTCCTTCATGTCTTAGTGAAACCTCTCACCCATCTCTTCACTAACAGCCTAAGTTTTCAGGAAAGTGATTGAGATGAGAATGAAGGAAGTGCATTTTCAAGCTCATTCTACACCCCAACTCATTCATGTGATCCAACATCGTTTTCACTTTTATTTCGTACTGTTCACTCTTTACATTTCCTAGTAACTTCATCATGTTGTCTCCCATTTAAATCCCTGCAGCAAGCTCCACAACATTCATTGTCTGTTCAAAGTTTGGATCTTTCAGCAGCTTTCTAATTTGTGGCCCATCAAAAACACCTTCCTTGACTTTTGCATCTGATAAATGTGGAGACTGGCTTGCATTATACTGAAAACGGGGGCTGATTCAGTCCAATGCCTTAACAAACTGGTTCATGATTCCCAGTTTGATGTTTAGCAGTGGCAAAATAACTTTTTGTGGGGCAACTAAGGCAGCATGTATAACATTTTTAACCAGGTTTCAACACTTGTCTCTTGGGCCAGTGCTTGTTCCTAGCTCTGCTATCCCATTCACATAGATGACAAGGGAATTTAGTGTGGCCTGCTTGTTGTCCTAATAGAATACTATACACCCTCAACAGCCCACACAGTCCACCTGAGCTCATGATATTTGATTTTGTACAAAACAGTTTGCACTGTGAGATAATATACTATGGTATTGAAGCTAGACATTTCCATTATGAAGTAGTAAAGCCTTCAAGCTCCTTTTAGAGGAATCCACAAACAGTCTCCAATCTTCTGATTGGTTATTATTCCCCAGCAGTTTTATCAGTCCTGGAATGTCACAACAGTATGTCAGATCATCTCCCTTCCTGAACTCCTTATCTCTATATCTGTACCAAGAAAAGGTAGTTCTAAGGGCAAGAAGATTTTTTTTTCTTTCAATCATGAACCTAGCAACTTCTTTGTGAGGCCAAAGTCTCTTATCAGATTTCTCAACTCTGACTAGTTAAACAATTTTGGAATAGGTGTTTCTGTTGCTGGTGAAAAATCCATATCAATTTGCTCATCGGCAGAATCCAAGGAAGCTCCAGAATTAGGTAAACTGCTAGCAGGTGAAGGTACTGGAATTTCTCATCCATGAGGAATGGATCTCATCGCCAACTTTAAATTTGGGTACATCCTTGTTTTTCTTATTAAATCCAGCCACATTAACTTGCGAAAATGGCAGTCATTGCAATAGTCCTGAGATTCATGCCAAACCATCCCTATGCTGATTGGAAGGGCCTTACATTTCCCTTGGCTGCACTTTCGTAGGTTTTCGAGGCATATGGGGAGCCTATACCGTGTCCTGGTCTCCTAATTCTAAATCAAAATATGTATAGTATAAAAATTTCACCATGCAGTCACTGGGGACGTCTGCCCCTTCATTATGTAGCATCCTCACATGTGACAGAATTAATCTAGCTTATTCACACATCTAATTCCTGGCACACTTTCCATTTTCACAGCAGAACACGATATAAACAACAGCTCTGACATTCACCAAACTCATGACATAACTCACTGTCACTGGACTAGGCAGCATTAAGAAGTTTGCCTCTACCACAAACTACAAAAGGGCAACTCTACTTTTCAACAGTGCATTTCATTGGTAACAATTCTAAAAACAGACTGACATCAGAGAGTTCAATGGAATGGTGTTGAATTGACAAACACACACAAGAATAACAAAGCAAAGCACAGTTATATTAACAATGCTAATTTGCTATTACTCAACGCAGCTGGAGCCGCAATGAGACATTTTAAGACAGTAAACTAGATTAGCATGAAAACTAGATGTGACACAGGAAAACCAATGACATTTCTGAAATCAGAAGACCTTATTTAGTCATTTATCACTTATCAGATAGTTTGCTGCAAAAATCATGCTGGGTAGTGTAATAGTAGAGGTGTAAGGTATCCAATCAGAAATTATATAATTATATAATACCCAATTTTATTCCATCCTTTCTAAAATGAAACCTATGAATTTGACACTTATAACAGTACATTATATCCATTAAAAGATAATTATATGAACTATACAAATAAGTAGTAGCATGTTTTCCTTGGAAGTTATAGAAATAATATAAGTTTAATTTCTAAGCTTTCTGAACACTGTACCATGAGCAAAATTATATCAACATAATGTTAACCACAGCATTTTGGTTATAAATATTTATGGTTTTTAAACTATATATTTTGATACACTGAGCAATATCTTTGTATGCTATTAATTTATCATAAGTTGCTGTATATGAGAAAACCTTAACTGTTTGTTGTTCAGATATTTAGCTTTGAACTAAAATATATTTATTGCCAAATAAAATAAGGATTTTATATAAAGTATGCTTTATTTTGCCAGGCAACTTCAACACGTATTGTTGGTGGCATCTGGTGGTTCTTTACACTTATTATTATTTCATCTTATACTGCAAATCTTGCTGCATTTCTAACCGTAGAGCGAATGATTACACCAATTGAAAATGCAGAAGATCTGGCAGGCCAAACAGAAATATCCTATGGAACTTTAGATAGTGGATCTACCATGACATTTTTCAGGGTATGGTTATCAAATCCTTTTTAATATTATCAGTAAGATATTATTAGTATAGTTATTAACTAGCATTGGACAGTAGCTAAAAATATATTTGTGTGTTTCTCACACAGATTTTTCAGATTTTAGCTGTGAATTTTTCTCTGCCATCCTCAGTTCAAAAATAAAGTGTATCCTTGAAATTTGTTCAGGTATATTTGTTATAATAAGTGATTTTTATGTTTCCAATCTTACTCATCTTTATAAAAGTTTATTTTCTTAAGTAGCACTATCTTAAATACTAACATTTATAATATTGACTGGAACAGTAATGAATTGTTAATAGAGGTAATACAATGTATTTGTTTTATTAATTTTCTGCTTTACCAGGATATGATGGTAATTTTGCTTTGTATAATTTATTTCTGCTTTTGTACCTTTTAAAATGAAAGATAACGTGATGTGGAGGGAACCAAACAACAATATTGACAATTGTTATTTTGTATTGGGGATTGGGATTCGGTACATAGGCCACCATGCTGGGCCCATTGTTCCTATGCCTCCAAGTGGGGGCACCCCCGGGAGGAAGGATGAGGCGAGAGGAGACAGAGGGCAACCGACCCAAGGAGCCACGACAGTACAGAGGGCAGGGTCCCTGCAGTTTACTTTAATATAATAGAGACTTCTCCCGACAAGCCAGCACAACACAGTCGCTCCCCTGCAGCGGGACGACGAGCCCAGCAGCCGATCCCTAATGGTACCAAGGCAGGCGATCCAAGCCACGAAGGTCCCTGGCTGGCAGTCCCAAAATGGTCACAGCAGAGGAGCGGAGACTAGCAACCGACCTACCGGTGGAGAAAGTAGTTTCCCTCAGAGCACATCATCCCTCCATGCACCGCCGAGACACCCGCCGACACTTCTACCCTGAAAGAGACCACCAGAGGAGAGATGATATGAAATGATAATGGAGATGAAATGGAGGGACAGGAAATACGGGGGATGTAATTAACCTACCCAGCATTCACCTAGTGACCTGGGAAAACCCCTGAAAAAACCCATGGGTCAGGTAGGTTGGCCACGGGAATTGAACCCGGGCCTCCCGAATGCAGGCCACAGACGAAACCACCTGAGCCATCCTGCTCGATGTTATTTTGTATTACTAAAATTCATTAAAATTATTTACAAACATGCTGGAACATTAATTCAGGAAAACAAAATAGAAACACAAACATGGAATAAATACAAAAGATCAAGAATAGACACATCTTAGATTTGCAGATAACATCATCCTAATAGCAACGTCAGCAAAATTGCTAGAAGAAATGATCAGGGAGCTGAACAAAGTTAGCAGCAAAGTAGGCGTCACACTGAATCCCACAAAAATGAAAGTATCGACCAATGAAACAAAAGACCCTATTCAAATCCATCAATTACCACTCAAATATATACAGCAGTATGTGTATGTGGAACAAAGCATCTCCCTAAATAAGAAAACAGCGAGTGAAATCAAACATCAAATAGGACCAGCATGGAACAAATTTTGGTGACTCAAGTTCCTACTCACAGGCAAGAGACAAAAATTAAGAGCAAAAGCAGAAATCCTAGATAAACATGTAATGCCAACACCACTCTATGGTTGTTAAACATGATGCTTGACAGAAAAAATGTAAAAGCAGTTACAGGTGCATCAAAAAGGAATTGAGCATCAAATTCCAAACATTTCACTAAGAGACAGAATTAGAAATGAAGAATTAAGAAGTAGAACAAAAATGTGTGTTGTGATAGAAAGAGCAGAAAGTCTAAAATGGGAATGGTGGACATGTATCATGCATGGGTCATCAGAAATGAACACACCAGAACACAATGTGGCACCCAAGAGAAGGATGAAGAAATATAGATCGCTAAAGAACCAGATGGGGAGACTACTTCAGAACCAAAGCAGAAAGTCAATGGACAAGAGTGGCAAGAAGCAGAAATATGGAGATAGTATCAAGAGGGCTAAAAACGCAATGATAGTGAGTGTAACATATGAAAATATCAGTACAGAAGTGTTTGGGAACAAGTAGAGTGGAAATAAGGAGATCCTTTTGGAGATCCTTTTGGAGGACTGAAATTATCAGTTGAAGAGATGTTATGTTTTCCGCTTCCCGTGTCGGTAACAAGTCACGTGCTTGGGCAGCATTCGTATTTTTGTTGATACAATTTGAAATTGTTTCTTGTTCCCCAGCTCTACTTTCATTCACACAACTCTCTTGAACGTTTTACTTGCTATTTATCATTTCCTTTCGCATGTTTCTTCCCTTTTCACTGTTTTCTTGTAAATCTGACTAGCTGATCCTGTAACCACACTATGTACCGGCACCATCTTGAACAAAGGAAGATTGGAAAATAGGAATAGAGAAAATAAGAAGCAGTAACAACATGACAAAGCTCCCAAGGAGTTAGCACAAAAGTGAATCAAGAAGATATTAACACACTGCTTCACTCACACTGTCAATATCTTCTCGATTCTTTTTTGTGCTAAGTTGTGCTTCACTGTGTCTATGCTTCTTCCAAGGAGTTGCTTGCCTTTGGAGCCTAAGTATGAGCTCATCCCTGTGTAAACAGGAGGCCTTTGCCCTTATTGGATGTCTATGGCCTAAATTTATTTCTAAAATATTTGGCTAAAGGGAACAAAAAGAAAATTAAAAATCCAAACTTTCCATCGGTCATTAAAACTGTTTTTCACAGAAATGAGATACTTATTCTTCTTCCTCCTTAATCTTGGACATTAGAAGACCAATCTGAAGAGTCACAACCTGCAACTTAAATAAAACTCAGGATCAGAATTTGAAAAGCCAGAATTCAGCATCACTGGGTAACTCAGGAAGAGTTAAATTATTTGTCTGGAATTTATAATTTCATAGATCTTGGACCAAACAAAACTGAAATTTTGCAGAGATACAAATATAACAATATTTGGAAAACAAGAAGATGGCCAAGATAAATGCTTCAGAATAGATGAAAATTTGTTTGTTGTAACAATGATGATTTGATAAACATTCTTGGTAAAATTGACAACCCAGATGAATGGAAGCCCTTCTTACATGCTTAAGTTGTCATGCATTATGAGCACTCACCTTCACTGAAGGTCATACTGTAACATAATGAAAATATACAACCATCTGTGTCCTTTATTCATACAGTAAAAATAAAAGAAATAAAAATACATAACTTTTACTACAAAAAATGCAGTATGACATCAAACAATCTTGAACACTGTAAACATTTATTTATAGTTAAAAATTCCTAGTGGTATTAATTTATATATTTACAATAGATATCTCAAATAAAATACAATTTATACCTTTGATGTAAGGGGCGGGATATACATAAGCTTAAATAGATGTAGTAGGAATAAAGTTAATATGCCATTCCACAGATTGAAGAAGACCTCTTGAGTATTGCATGGTAGTTAGTAGTCATAAAATTGCTCATTTCACTTTCCTCAAAAATAACTATAACAAATTTGATAGAATCGACATAAAAAATTCAATGCCACAGCCAGGATTTGAACCACGGATCTACTGGTTTCCGTCCAGTCACTCTTACCCATTGAGCTATCATGGCCAGCATGCCGTCATGACAATAAATTCTCCAATTGACTCATATATTTCCCCGGTAAAGCACTAGGGGCTCTTGTATCTGAGATACACTGTTTGTGGCGACTTACTATTGTAAGTACTTGAGTCCAGGCTTCATCATTTAACTCTTATTATTAAAGTTAATTAATGGAAATTATCCATTTCTTCACACTTGGACCTATACAGACTAAGGTATTGGTTTGATAGAGTCGACATGAAAAACTCAATGCCACGGCTAGGATTTGAACCGCGGATCTACTGATTTCCATTCAATCACTCTTAACCAATTGGACAATTTGGACAATTTGCCGTCATGACATTAAATTCTCCAATTGACTCATATATTTCCCACTAGGGGCTCTCGCATCCAAGATACACCGTTTGTGGCAACTTACTATTGTAAGTACTTGAATTATTAATTATTTAATTATTGTAAGTATTTTGCGGGTAAGTGTGGTAGTAGTCTTTGTTAAGCTTTTGATTTGATTTATTGATTCATCCATTAAAACATGTACATGTTATAGGACACGTCAAATTAAAAACTAAGAACTAAAAACTAAAAACTAAGTACAATATTTATAATTAAGGTAGCTAACTAAATATTTACAAATTTAAAAATTCATCCACGCTGTAGAAGCTATTGGCTCTAAGGAAGTTTAATAACAATTTCTTAAATTGATGTTGTGATTCAATCTTTTTTATAGATTCAGGTAGCTTATTGTAAAGATGTAAGCCAGCATATGTGAAACTATTTTCATATATCTTTGTTTTGTGTGACTTCACAAATAAATTATTCTTTGTTCTAGTGTTGTGTATATGAATTTCAGAATTTGTTTTGAATAAACTTAGGCTTGCTTTCATATGTACAAGAGTTTCATATATGTATATACTTGGCAGTGGTAAGATACCTAATTTACTGAAGTATGGCTTACAACTAGTTGTGCTTGAGACATCTGCTATGATTCTGATTATTTTCTTTTGGTATCTGAATACTTTTATACTGTCTTTAGAATTTCCCCAAAAAATTATACCATATGCCAACAAACTGTGTATATATGAAAAGTACACTATTCTCCGAACTTTCAAGCTTGACATGCCTGTAATAAATGATACTTTGAAAGTTCTTTGTTGGCTGTAGTTCAAAAGGAGTCCAGAGTATTTTAAAATATGATATAGGGGACAGGAATGGATAGTGCAGAGTTATTAAGCCCCCTTGCATTTAGATATTTTGCTGTTGATTCCTGTTGACTATTGTAATACAAATTAATGAAATGTTTGTGTATTTTCACTATGTGTTTATTATTCTCTATATGCCACAGATTTACATTCGTAAAATTAATTGCTAGAATTTTCCTTTTCCTTTTCCATGTTACCAAGAGATATAGTTCCAATTCCAACATATTAGTGACCACTTTCCAAAGAATTAAGAGGAAAGACCATTATACAAGGGTGAGTCAAATGAAAACCTTAAATTTGTAATAAAAAAATTGAAATTTCACGTCGTTATCTTGTAAGTTGGCAAGTGTGCTACAAACAGCATGCAGAATGGCCTGTAGGTGGCAGCATAGTGCAGATGCACAAATACCGTTGCAGTATCAGTATAAAGATGACCACCTCACTTGCGACTTGCACCAGAGAAGAACAGCATTCTGTTATTCGGTTTTTGCGTAGTGAAGGTGTGAAACCTATTGAAATTCATCAACGAATGAAGGTTCAGTACAGTGATGCATGTTTGTCACAGCAGCAAGTCTACGAATAGAGTAGGAAGTTCGCAAATGGTGCGACTTCTGTGGAAGATGCTCCACGTTCAGGTCATGCACAACAAGTTGTGACTCCACAGAACATTGCAGCAGTTGAAGCCATAGTGAAGGAAAACCGCCGAGTGACACTGAATGACATTGCACCGTGTTTACAGATTAGTCATGGGTCAGCACACCACATTGTGGATGTTGTGCTCCAGTTTCACAAAGTGTCTGCAAGATGGGTGCCACAGCAGCTGACTCCTGAAATGAGAGAATGACGTGTTGATTCTTGTGAAAAACTTCTTTGGCGCTTTGAACGGGAAGGTGATGGCTTCCTTGTAAGAATCGTTACTGGGGACGAAATCTGGGTTCACTTCCACCAACTGGAAATGAAGAGAGCGAGCAAGGAATGGCACCATCCCTCATCACCAAAACCAAAGAAGTTTACAACAGAACCATCAGCAGGGAAGGTTATGCTGACTCTCTTTTGGGACAAAAAAGGCATCATTTTGGAGAATTACATGCCTAGAGGGACCACTGTCACCAGTGCATCATACACAGGTCTCCTACAAAATCATATGCGGCCTGCAATCAAATCAAAGCGATGTGGATTGCTGTCAGCAGGTGTCCTTTTGCAACATGACAATGCAAGGCCCCACAATGCCCGTTCAACAGTTTCAATAATCACAGACCTGCATTTTGATTGTCTTCCACATCCACCATACTTACCAGACCTTGCTCCAAGTGATTTCCATATGTTTGGACCACTCAAAGATGCAATGGGAGGAAAGAAGTTCCGTTCCAATGAAGAGGTATGCCACGTGGGGCATGAATGGTTGTGCGGACTACCAAAAGAATATTTTTCTAAAAGCATTTATGCACTCTGTAAGCGCTGGAGGACTTGCATTGAGCGTGGGGAGATTATGTTGAAAAGTGATACAGCTTTGTACCATTTGTGCACAACAAATAATATTTTAAAATATATTTAAAGTATATCGAGATTTAACTGTATTGGAACACCACAGTGAAGCGAAAAATTATTAAATTTTAGATGAGTCGTATTTTTTACACATCTGCTTCACTTTCGTACCTATTTTGAGGACATGTTTCGCAAATCTACGGCTCTTATGCGACTCAATCTAACTTTCGCATAAGAGCCGTAGATGCAAACGATGATTTGCGAAACATGTCCTCAAAATAGGTACGAAAGTGAAGCAGATGTGTAAAAAATACGACTCATCTAAAATTTAATATTTTAGGTTTTCATTTAACTCTCCCTCATAATAAGTGATTATCCTTATATAAACAATCTCATCGAAAAGAAAAGCAGCAAGAAACCTGAAAAAAGACACATGCATAAAAAATTGTTCTACACAAAGTAATCTAAAGTCCCATAAATAAATCCTACAGAAAACTCAACAATTTTGGGTATTTTTTTAAATCAACAATTAAAATGGGATGATCACATCCGTTATTTGTCCAAAAGATTAAACAGTGCATCCTTCAATATGAGCTGCATAACTAAATTAACAAACCTCGAAACAAGAAAAATAGTGTACTTCAGTTACTTCCACTCTTTGATGACATACGGAATAATACTATGGGGGAACTCTACGGGATGGGAAACGATCTTTAAAAGTCAAAAAAAGATAATTCGGATAATGACTCAATCAAGACCAAAAGTTTCATGCAGAAACCTGTTCAAAAACCTGAAGATATTAACCTTACCATCCCAATACCTGTATGAAATAAATAAATACATCCATTCAAATTTTGATACAATTTATAATTCACAAATGCAACATAATCATGGAACGAGAAATAAAAATTATCTAAAACCACCCATGCACAGATTAGCACTGTATGAAAAAAGCCCACAATATGCAGGAATAAAAATATATAATAAATTACCTGTAAGAATCCGTGAAATGAAAAACCTCAAATGCTTTAATAAAGCAATAAATAACCTACTAATGGACAAAGCCTACTACTCGATTATTGAATATATGGATGATAAAATTGAATTATAATGAAATTTTTTGTCATTTTGTAATTCTAATATTCTGACAATATTATTCCAAGGGCATGTCATAATTATAACAATATTTGTATATAGTTGTATTGATATTATTAGTAATTATATTATTTGTATTATTAGTATTTATATTATTAGTGTTATTGTTATTTTGTGTAATTATTATTATTATTTTAAATTTTCTACTGTTGACGAGTCACCTGTTTACTGAGTTTTTACTCACTATCTGTAAGCGTATGTGACAATAAAGCATCTTATCTTATCTTATCTTAAGTATTTCGGGTATTTACTTGCAGACTGAACTGCTGGATGATAACAATTCCATGTGTCTTCACTGTAATGAGTTGTATGCATTTACAAAGACGATGTATGGTGTGTGGTGCATGAAGTGCTTCAGATGGGAAAATTATGAACTAGGACATGCGTAACATGTCTTGAAAACAAAGACTAATATTACACAGTTTTGCCCCATTGAGAATCCAGTTCTGCTCCTGGTACAGGGCAAAATCATATTTCATTTAGTGTATAGGCATTTTCAATAAATGGAATATGCAACAAAATACTGATATGTTAATATATGCATTATCTATAAAGCATTCCATTGTTCATGTAAACATGATTTCTGATAGCAAACTGAAAAATTCAATGCAATGGCCAGGATTTGAACCATGGATCTTTGTGCTTTGCATCCAGTCGCTCTTACCCATTGAGCTACCATGGCCAGCATGACATCATGACATTAAATTCTCCCAATTGACTCATATATTTTCCCAGTGAACCAATAGGGGCTCTTGTATTCGAGAGACACCACTTGTGGCAACTTACTATCTAAGTACTTGAATCCCAGGCTTTATCGTTAAACTCTTATTATTTAGGTTAACTATGGAAATTAATTGTTCCTTCACACTAGCATTGTACATATTCAAGATACACCATTTATACACCTTCACACTAGCCATGTACAGGCTAAGGTTTTGGATAGATAGAGTCAAACTGAAAAATTCAATCCTATGGCCGGGATCTCGAATACGAGAACCCTAGTGGTTTACTGGGTGAGTCAGTTGGAGAATTTCATGTCATAATGGCACGTTAGCCATGGTAGCTCAATGGGTAAGAGCAACTGGATGGAAACCAGGAGATCCGTGATTCAAATCCTGGCCATGGCATTGAAGTTTTCAGGTTGACTCTATCCAAAACTTGAGCCTGTACATAGCTAGTGTGAAGGAATGATTAATTTCCATCAATTAACTTAAATGATTTCTGATATTAAATACATTGCAACAACAATATTTTCCTCATGTTTCTTTAGGGTCCTAGTCTTACGCCATGTTCCCTCCCCTAATGTAATAAATAAGGACTCTTTTTAAGACTTCCTTTTTGGCAAAGCCTGTTTTAATTACCAAATCACTATCATCCTCCCCCCATTCCCATCATCGTCGTCGTCGTCGTCGTCGTCGTCATCATCATCATCATCAGTAAACAATTAAGTTTTATTCACCGTAGGAATATACAATATTCATGGCTTCGTCAAATTTGTACCCATAAGAATAATACAATTCTTATAAGTAATACAATTATGAATAATACAATAGTAATTAAATAATACAATAGTGATTATAGTAATGCAGTAGTAATTAATAGAAAAATGATGATGACGATGATGACGACGATGATGCAACTTAGGTCACATAATTTTTAATGTGTTACATTTTTTAAGAACTAGACTGTAAGAGACATTATAACTTTTACCAGAAAAATCAATATTTACTTTATTATTTAATTTTGCCTCTTAGAAACAAATCTGTTGTCTGTGGCATTATTTTTAGTAGGATATTATTTACAGCTTTTCTGAAATTTTAATTATCTAGATTCTTTAGCTTAGCTGGGAGTTTATTATATAGAATAATTCCTTTGTGAGAGATGAAATCTAAACTCAGAGTGAGGTGATGATGATTTAAATGTATATTTTGACTGTTCCTTGTATTGTTTGTGTGACAATCTGAATTACTTGTAAATTGTGATCTATTAGTATGTATAAAAGAAACTACTTCATAAATATAAATACATTGAACAGGTAAGATGTGAAATTCTTGAAATATTGGCTTGCTTTCTGTTCTTAAGGGAACCTTTTTAATTATTATTAATATTCTTTTTTGCATTTTATATATACACGAGGACTTGGATGTAGACCCCCACGGAATAATTCCATATGTAATTATAGGTTGTACATATCCAAAATATGTTGTTTTTAATACCTCATTGTTTAGTACCTTTGTTAGAATTCGGAACGCATAGCACAGTCGACTCATTATTGTCATTATTACAATAATTGGTTTATCTGTAATAATTTCAAAATGATTGGAGTGCTATTATGATTGCAAAATGGCTAGGCAATGTATTGCTGATTTTATGCAAAAAATATAGACATGTTAAATCCAAACACTATGACACTAAAAGATGACCTCTCTGAAAAAATTTTGTACCTGGTGAAAAAAATGGCTTGGTTCAACCTTTGATAGATAGATCAAACATCATTTTCTTCCATTTCATTAGATCTAATAATGAACTTCTTCCAAGGCATTAGCTAAAATCTGTAGCAGCATTCTAATACATAGAAGAAAATTTTCCAAGTATCAAAGCTTCTAAGTTGAAGGAAGGCACTTTTGTTTGGCCACAGAGAAGAGAATAATAAAAGATCAGCTTGTTTGAAAGTCAGTTAATGATGTGGAACTTCAAGCAACAATATCAATCAAGAACATTTGTAAATTGTTTTAAGCCAGCATTAGTGCTTAGAATTATAAATAATCAATTAAGAAATCAATAGGAGACAACAGAAATCTATTTGCCAAAGGTTTGTTAAATTCTACTTCCTGCATTCTTATCTGGACCTTTTCCATGCAAACTCTGGACTATCAGTGATGAAAACGGAGAAAGATTCCACCAAGATATTTACAAGCTGTAGAATAGTAGCTGATGATGGAAATACAATAGCTGATTACTGCTGGAACCTCATAAGAGGAACCACAATTATAGACAAAGCAGTAAACAACAAAAACTCAAATGACATCAGCAGAGAATAGACTCATAAACAAAGTGTTAATGTCTTCAAAAATATTAATTGTATTTTTACAAAATCAGGTCAGTTTATTATGAAGCATACTAATGTATATTAAAATGTCTGCAATTTTGTTTATAGTTGCCTAAATGTGCAAATATGTGATTAACTTAGCACACAAGAAATTTGGATAAAACAATTTTTGAAGGACAGTTTTGTTTCCCATGTTAAAATACTAGTTATTCTGGGCATATTTCTACAGAAGTAAAATAATTATTATGAATAATAGAGTAAACTTCATTGAAACTGATGTAAAATATGGAAATGTTATTGTAATTGTGATATAATTTAGACATGTATTTATTACTCTACAGGATTCAATGATAGAAACATATAAAAAGATGTGGAGATTTATGGAAAATAAAAAACCATCGGTGTTTGTGTCAACATATTCAGAGGGAATCCAAAGAGTTCTGGAAGGCAACTATGCCTTTTTAATGGAATCTACAATGCTGGATTACATTGTGCAAAGAGACTGTAACCTTACACAAATTGGCGGACTCCTAGATTCCAAAGGATATGGAATTGCAACACCAATGGGTAAGTGTCACATACATACCTACTGCCTAAGTGAGAATGGAATTTATTAAGGAAAAGAACCATTTAGAGGCCTGCCACTCCATATTTCACAAGTTCATTTAATATATAGTCCATTTTATTCTTTTTCTGCTAAGTACCTAGTAGGTAGATAAGATACATTACATTTAAAAATTCCAGATTGAGATATCACCAGAAATATATATTTTAAAACCTCATGAATCCAAAACGTGTGTGTGTGTGTGTGGGTGGGTGGGTGGGTGGGTGGGTGGGTGGGTGGGCGGGCGGGCAGGCGGGGGTGGGGGTGCGCACGTGCGTCTGTGTCTGTGTATGCATGCGCGCATGTTTGTGATCTAGAAATTAATTTTATGATAAATTCTCATTTGGTATTTAGGTTTAGCATCTTCTGAAGATGTAATACAATGCTCAAGAATATTCCCCCAGCCCAAACAACACTTTACATAGCAGATGTTTTTGAAATTTTTTGTTCTCTAAACTAGCCCTAATGATTTTGATTAAAATATCACATATAACTGAGAAACATATGGGATCGAAGTATGGGGTAACACAACTAAGGTAAATTTTAACAAAATCTTTGTATTGCAGAAAAAAGCCATCAGACACATTGGGAATCTAAAACATAACGAATCTTGTCGTCCAGTATTTATAAAATTGAAACTTCTAATCCTTCCTAGCTTATACATATACCACACAATAATGCACCTTCGGAAATTTAACCTACACCTTGAAACCAACTCTGATAAACACAATCACAACACTAGACATAAAGACGACTTAGCGATTCCTTCTCATAGACTGCACTTTTATGAGAAGATACCTAGTTTTATGGGCATAAAATTTTATAACATACTACCACTCACTATCAAGAATTGTAAAGATAACAATTTTAAATTAATGCTGAAATGTTTCCTAATTGACAAAGCCTATTATAGTGTGGATGAGTTTATTAATACTAGTTAGAACTTTATTTTTATAAAGATTATTGTTATTATTATTACTATTATCATTATTATTATTGTTGTTGTTGTTAGTGTGTATGGATTTATTAAAGCAAGTTAGTATTCTATCTATATCACACAACCTGTATAGCTGTGTTAAACTGTATAAATTCATATGATGTGGTTCTTTTGTGTATTTAACACTATAATATATAACATAAATCCTATTGAACAAGAAATGCAGAGCTCATGAAAACATCAGCCTGAGTCGAATAATTTTTTGTAGCATCATCCACCTCAAAAATATTAATTAAAGTGCAAATTGAGCTGAAGACCATTTGTTGCCAACCATCAATGTTTTGAAACTAAGTGGTGGAATATAGTTTTTCTATGAATTCATAAAAAATAAGAGTTACATTAAAAATGGGTATCATTACTGCATCTTGCACATAACCAAATAATAAAACGTGAACTTAAATAATTTTTGGGAACTTGAAATATTTATCGCATAGAAAAATCATACTTTATAAAGCTGATAGGAGAAAATATTGTGACTTTGTGGGTTCGTGAAATGAAAAGTCCAATTGCACCACTCAAAAATGTTCTTTATTTCCACCGACTTACAGTTGAACACTTGCCAATTACACAGAATTACGTAATGCACACAATTATGATTCATCAGTTCATCCGTTAAAGTTCCACTTGCACTCGCGATTACGTAAACTCCTCCGACGCAGTCTTCTCGTCCGTTCACTAGCTCGTCAAGCACTGACTCCTTCCGGCCCGGCGCGTCGCTTATATAGACCAGCTGGCCAATCTAGAAGTTTCCGGATTAGACGAAACAACCCGCACGTTCGAGAACCTAGGGGGAGGGTAAAGAGACGACACAGTGGCCCGCAATCCCTCTCCTAATCATCCCTTCAGTGAGTGACAGGAGACAAATGAGTGGGTGTGACGCGGCCTCTGGTCCCTTACTCAGCTGTCGTTTGTTGTGCTTCCCGATAATTGGGTGACACTGCTAACTCCTCAAAGCTGGTCGTCCCGAACAGCACCATCGTAGCGGGCTAGACGATCCAGGTGTACCACCATCTTCCCTTGGGGAACCTTCTGGATGCGGTAGACCACGTCGTTAATCCTCTTCACCACCCGGTACGGTCCTTGACATGGCTGCTGGAGCTTCGGGCAGCGTCCCTTGGTCCGGGTAGGACGGTACAACCAGACCAGGTCACCTTGCTGGAACCCTTGGCTGTTGGCTTGCCTGTCATACCTGGTCTTCATGCGGTCGCTCGCCTTCTGGATGTTTTGGCGAGCCATCTCGTGCATGTCGTGGAGATGGTCCACCAACTTCTCCACATACTCGGTCGCTGGCTGTTTCGCTTCCGGAGGGCTTCCAAAAGCCAGGTCACAAGGGAGGCGTAACTGTCGGCCGAACATTAAGCTGGCTGGCGTCATCCCAGTTGTGTCGTGTGTAGACGAGCGGTAGGCCAGCAAGAACAGTGGCACCTTGACGTCCCAGTCTCGCTGATGGCTGGCCACGACCTTCCTCAGGTGTTCCTCTAAGTTCTTGATGTACCTTTTGACCATGCCATCCGACTGGGGATGTAGAGGCGTAGTGCGAGTCTCAAGCCTTTGTAGTGCCTCCTTCATTAGTTTGGACTCAAAGTTGGTACCCTGGTCACTGTGTAGCTCTAACGGCACCCCAAATCGACAGAACACTTGCTCCACGAGGCAGTCTGTGATTGTCTTTGCCTCTTGGTTTGGGATGGCATACACCTCCGGCCACTTGGTGAAGTAGTCCACGGAAACTGGGAATGATCCAGCAATGTCAACGGCGATCCGTTTGAATGGCGCTCCGACGTTGTAATGCTGCATGCGACCCCAGCTCCTAGTCTGGGGGCCGCGACTCGCCGCGCACACGTGACACTGACGGCACCATCTCTCAGCATCTGCTCGGAGTCTCAGCCAGTAGTAGCGCTGCCGTAGTTTGTCAATCGTTCGGTTCGCTCCCATGTGTCCTCCTGAAGTGCCGGCGTGCACTTCTTCCAAGACTTCCGGGATCTTACTCCGGGGAAGTACCAACTGTTCTCTCTGCGTCTTCCCATCGGGTGATTCCCATATCCGGAACAGCACGCCCTCTCTGGTCTTCAACGAATCCCATTGGGCCCAGTACGACTTGTAGGTGGCGCTCCTCGGTGCGATGTCCTCCCAGGTTGGTCTCGTCCCTGCCTCCACTTCCCTCAGGAGTGGCCCCAAGTCTGCGTCCGCCAGCTGCTCCCTCCTCAGGCCTGCGCTATCCCAGTCGTCCGCAGGCACTGCCACAACTACTCGGATTGCTGCGGCACGCTCCTTCTCTTCACACTATTGTGCACTGGCCGCACTCTTCTGGACGGGGTCTTCGGGACATGGCGTCTGCGTTACCGTGGCTCTTCCCTCTACGATGTTCCAAGGTGAAGTCGTACTCCTGCAGCCTCTGGACCCAGCCTGCTGTCTGGCGTTCTGGTCGCACCGTCACCATCACCTCGCTCCTCGCGGGAACAACCACGTCTTCGTTCAAGACGACCCTGCAGATTCCAAGGCGCTCTTCGGGCTGACGGAGTATCTCTTCTCCGTTGAGCCGCAGGACCTTCCTGCCGACGTCGACCGTCGCCTCGTGGCTCCTGAGGGCATCCTGTCCCAGAATCACCTCCTCAGCCACCTTCGCGACGAACACCCACAGACGCACGGCACTCCGCCCCAAGGTCAGCTCCAGCAGGGCCTCCTTCTCCACAGGCAAGGTGTCGCCCGATGCAGTGACAAGCTCGTATGGTCGGCTCGGCTTCCTCGTCGGCAAACCCTTCGCCACGTCAGGTCTGATGATGGTCACGGCTGCCCCAGTGTCCACCAGCACGCGGCACGGCTTCCCTCTCACCCAACCGTCCGCGATGAGGCTGTCATCCATACGCCGGCTGACGGTGCGCAGTGTCACTCGAGGGGATGGTGGTAATGGCGCCGGCGTGCCCCTCTCCACGCCGGGCCTTACTCGTTCTTCCAACTGCCCTTCCTGGTGTGGGCAGTCTCTCTGCAGGTGTCCGGGCTGTCCACACCCCCAACACAGGCCACTAGGTATTCGCCGGCGTCCCTCGGTTGGTCTTCTTTCTCCTGTGTAGCGGACACTCCTCGTTCTCGACGTCGGGATAGCTGTTACTTTGGCCGCCTCCATCCTTAATGCTGCCGTCAGCGCCTCGTGGATGGTTTTATAATCGCCGAGCATTAGGCGCTGACGAATCTCCGTGTCCCGTACCCCGTCAACGAAGGTGTAGGCAGCTTCCCGGGACACGAACTCTGGTGGGAAGTCGATTAGGGCCTTGCTTGCCAGTTGTTCAACTGCCAGGGCGAACTCCTGCAGCGTCTCCCCTGGCTGCTGTGACCTTGCCTTTAGCTGGCTGCGGTACGCTGCGGCTAAGCGGTGGTTTCCGAAAGGATTCTCCAAGGCCTCCCAGATGTCCTTGGGCGCCGCCGTTGTCTGCACCGCGTTTAGGACTTCCGCGGCCCGTCCCTGGAGGCTGGCTATTAACTGTGTGGCCTCCTCCTCTGGTGACCATTTGTTGTGCTTGGCCACTGTGTCGAACTGGCGGCGGAAGACCTCAACTGTTGACACGCCGTCATATTTCGGAGGTTTGACGCGCGCTGATGTTGTGTCGCGTCCCCGTGCGTCGGCCTTCAAATCCTTCAACCTCCTGCCCTCGACGTCCTCCACCATGGCGTTCAGGGACTTGACGCTGCTGTCGGCCTTCCCTTCCAGGTCGTTAACACGGCTCGCCAGGTCCTCGACGCGCTCGTCCACTTGGCCCATCCGCTTGCCCAGCTCCGTCACGTCATCCCTCACGCGGGCCAACTGTTCTTCAAATTTGGCGGCGAGAGCCTCGTTCGCCACCTTCATTTCCGTGGTCAGTTCGGCCATCCTTGCGGTCATTGTCGTGGCCAAGTTGTGGTTTGCCGTTTCCGTCTTCGCTGTTAATTCGACCTTCATTTCTTCCATCTTCTCGGTGATGTTGTATTTGGCCGTCTTCATTTGTTTCAACTCTGCGGCCAGGTTGTTATTTGCCGCTTCTGTTTTTGTTGTTAACTCGTCCATCTTCGCGGCCAAGTTGTTATTTGCCGTCTCCAACTTCTTTTCCATTTTCTCGGTGATGTTGTCATTTGCCGTCTTCATTTCCGATGTCAGTTCGGCCTTCATTTCCATCATCTTCTCCAAAATCTGCCACGTCCATGGTTGTAATGTTCGGTGATGTTGTCGTCCCGCTTCCTGACACCAGTGTGACTTTGTGGGTTCGTGAAATGAAAAGTCCAACTGCACCACTCAAAAATGTTCTTTATTTCCACCGACTTACAGTTGAACACTTGCCAATTACAAAGAATTACGTAATGCACACAATTATGATTCACCAGTTCGTCCGTTAAAGTTCCACTTGCACTCGCGATTACGTAAGCTCCTCCAACGCAGTCTTCTCGTCCGTTCACTAGCTCGTCAGGCACTGACTCCCTCCGGTCCGGCGCGTCGCTTATATAAGACCAGCTGGCCAATGTAGAATTTTCCGGATTAGACGAAACAACCCGCACGTTTGAGAACCTAGGTGGAGGGTAAAGTGGCCCGCAATCCCTCTCCTAATCATCCCTTCAGTTAGTGACAGGAGACAAATGAGTGGGTGAGCCGCGGTCTGGTCCCTTACTCAGCTGTCGTTTGTTGTGCTTCCCTATAATTGGGTGACAATATATATGATAGTTGATAATGGGTAAACAAAACTGTGAATATGGAAACCAAACCTTTTTATTTTAACTCATGCTTCATTTAGACTTGTATGATGTCTCTAATCTGGAATATTCAGTTTCCATCCTCACTTATTTTACTGCAAGTTCATTCTCAATTTTAATGTTAATGTTGTTTTCTTTCCACTGTGATTACTTTCTTAGAAAAAATCCCCTGAGATTGTGATGTTTTCTTTATAACTAACAATGTTACATCCCTCAATCTTGCAGAGCAGGTATGACCTAAGGTAATTCGACCTTTGAGACTACACCTGACATAACCATAAAAATCTGTTAGATCATCAAACAATTTCATAAAGAAATAGGGAAAGGGGTTAAATGAAATTAATTATGCTATTATTTGAGTTTAAAAACCTACCAATCAATGTTGGGCAGCCAGCTAGAACATAATAATTTGAAATAAAATAATCTGTAATAAAATAAATAAGAGAGTGTAGCCAGTGTTTTACAAAATGTAACACAAATAATGCACAAGGATAGCAGGTATAACAGTACAAGTATTGTGTTGTATTGTATTTATTTCATCCTTTGGAACATAATACATATGTTATAGGACACGTCAGTTCAAGATACAAAGATAAATATAAAAAGTTATATAAGACTAAAAACTGTAACAGATACAGGATCCAACAAAAGTCTAAAGTAGAACAAGCAAATAAATATAAACTATATAAAGACCATAGAGAAATGCTATATAAAAGTAGTTGTTCACAAATGTGGAGTTTACTCTAATTCATGATTTAATTCAATTCAATTTATTTTGTCCTTTTGATTGATATCAGACACGTCATAGTATAAAAATTACATTAATGTCCACTGTCATTATTTACAATCACTTAAAACTAATTAACATCTAAAAACTCATTTACAGAATAAAATGAATGTTGCAGTAAAAAGAGTTTTACTCCCTTTTTAAAATGTATAAGGCTCTTCATTTGTTTAATATTTTCTGGTAGCATGTTGTATAATCTTATACCTTTATTGATAGCACTAGACCTGAAGATTTCCGTTCTACAACTTTGAATGTGAAAGTCATCTTTCTGACGTGTATTGTATTTGTGAATATCGACATTTTTGTAATTTTGTATTTGTAGTTTATTTTGTTTTACATAGATCACTAATTCCAAAATATACATACATGCTAGAGGTAATATTTGAAGTTTTCTGAATAATGGCCTGCAAGATGTTCTGTTATCCACCCCACTTAGTATCCTTATCACTCTTTTTTGAAGTTTAAAGACTCTATCTGCATTTTCCCCCCAGAACACTATCCCAGATTGTAACTGACTGTGAAAGTAACCATAATATATATTTCTCAATGCTGCTAAATTTATTAAGCTTTTTAAATGTTTAAGCAAATAACAAATGGAACTCAATTTATTTAAATTAACTTTAAAGAGAGTCGATTAAAGACACTAGACAACACTTACTTTTAAATTTTTCCGGAACTAGTTTCAGAGGCTTTGCCTCTATCATCGGCCGGCTCTCGACTGATTCTTGTTGGTGTAGCTGACGATACCTTGTCACAGGTCTCCTCTGGTGGCGGCTCAAGGAACTTGCTGAACAAATCCTTCTGGGGGATGTCGAAATTGAATACTTTGTTCCTATTTTTTGAAATGAAGATTTGTTCCCATGTGGATAGTTCTTGTTTTCCTGATGTATGTTTCAGTAGTTTTGGTTCTGGATTTATGTTGTGGTTTTTTTCCCAAAAATGTGTGGCAACTGCTGATTTTTCTAATTGTTTATATTTTATGTTTCTAAAGTGTTCCTTTGCTCTTGTTTCTAAATTTCTTTTTGTTTTTCCAATATAAATTTGACTACAGTCATTGCATTCAATTTGATATATACCAGATTTTTTGTTTGATTTTTGATTTGATTTTTGTTTAATTTATTTATTAAATGTTGAATATGTGTGGTCCATTTCATGTTCTCATTCATATGTAATCCCAAAAATTTTGTTTCATTATTGTAGTTAATGGTTGTTTTATCAAATAATATTGGAGGTTTGACCACTTTTCTATTTTGGCAAGTATGGAATGAAATGGCAATAGTCTTATCCTTATTTATAATTAGTTCATTCGTCTGAAACCATGTGTGCAGTTTACATAGAGTATCATTGAGTTTGGTCTGTACGCTTTCTTGATTGTTTCCTTTTATTAGGATGTTAGTGTCATCTGCAAATAAAATAACATCTGTGGAATTAATGGCAGTTGGCAAATCATTTATGTACAACGAAAATAACAAGGGGCCCAGGACTGATCCTTGTGGAACTCCTCGCCTAACTTCTCTCGCTTTGGACTGAGCTGTATTTAATTTTTCTTTATTTTCAAACTGAAGTTCTACAAACTTTTTTCTATCGCTTAAATAGGATTTAACCCAATTATTCATAATACCTCTAAAACCATATTTATTTAATTTCCTGAGTAGTATTTCATAATTTAAAAATCGTATGCTTTCGTTAAGTCTAAAAATAAACCCACAACTACTAATTTTTTATCACTAGCTTCTTGAATTTTATTTATTAAATTGTTCATGGTTGTTATGGTAGATCTGTTTTTTCTAAATCCGTTTTGGGCCTCTGAAAGAATATTGTATTTTGAGATGAATGATATCATTCTATTATGAACCAGTTTTTCAAATATTTTAGAAAATGATGATACGATTGATATTGGTCTGTAATTTTCTCTTTTATTCTTCTCCCCTTTTTTATAAAGTGGTTTAATTTTTGATACTTTTAACTTATCTGGAAATACACCCGATTGCAATGATGCATTATAGATACTGACTAGTGGATTAGCTATTTGATGTATAACTTTTTTAATGATAACATCTGGTACTTCATCAACTCCAGATGAATATTTGGCCTTCATACCCTGGACTACACCTTCTAATTCCAATTCCGTAACAGGCAATATAAAAATTGATTGACTGCATTGCTTTATGTTGTCACCATTCTCCTGACACCCTATATGGTTAATATTTTGAGCTACTAAGTTTTCTGCAATGTCTGTGAAATAAGCATTAAAGGACTCTGCAATATCCTCTGCATTTGTGATATTATTATTGATATTTAATTCATTAATATTGATTTTTGGGGCAGATTTTCCAGTTTCTTGGTTAACTAATGTCCAAAGGGCCTTTGTTTTATTGTTAGAGTTTAGTATGAATCTTTCATTTTCCCTTCTTTTGGCTTCAGTTATAATGGTTTTATAGACCTTTCGGTACCTATTGATATACTCTTTGGTCTCATTATTTACTTGTCCATGATTTTCTAGCCTGGACAAAAACCGTAGCCTATTGCTGGATGTAATTATTCCCTTTGTTATCCACCCTTTCTTTTTTGTGATTTAAAGCATTTCTTTTCTAAAGGAAAAGTTATATCAAACCAATACAGAAATATGTTTAGGAAGTTCTCACATTTTAAGTTAACATCAATTTCATCAAAGACATTATCCCATGTTTCCTTTTCCAATAAAGTATTAAACAGTACAATATTATTTTTACTGAAGTTTCTTTTAGAAATAGTAATGGGTCTATCCATTCTTTTAGATACTGGAGTTTTAATTTGTAGTATTTGTGCCCAGTGATCAGAAAAACCTAGATCTGTGACAGTAGCTTGCTGTTCAAATTTTGTTTTGTTAATAATTATTACGTCCAGTAATGAGGTTGATCTAGTGTTCGAGTTTACTGTGTTAGTCAAGTTATAACTAGCGATCAAATCTTTAAGCTTAGTTAGTTTAGCAGTTTCACACATGAAATTTATATTCCAGTCACCACATAATATTACAGTTCTGGTTTTCTGTATTAAACTATTAAGCATTGTGTCCAACTTAGATAAAAATGTTTCAAAATGACTATCAGGGGATCTAAAAATACAAACAATAACTACATTATGATTACTGATTTCTATTATAGACATCTCAAATTCTTTGTCTTCTTTTAAGTTATTAAATTTAGTTATATTTCTAGTTTTCAAATGCGATTTAACATATATACATGACCCTCCATGCCCCAGCTTTTCCCTACAATATACATCTGCTAATATGAAGTCATTGATTTTACTTATTGCTGTGATGATGACAGCCAATGTTCAGTAAAGCACAATATATCAAAATCTTTAAAATCTCCATCTAATAATACCTCTAACTGTATCAATTTATTATTTAAACTTTGGACGTTTTGATGCAAAAGATAAAAGATATTTTCGTTACTAACCTTTTTACTGCAACATTCAAATGGATTTTGCCTCTTAATTGACATATTATTTGACTTTTCTCTATAGTCCAAGTGACCCTTGTCCTCTGAGGTACCTACTACAGTCACATCCAACATCTTGTTCCCTAGTTTCCCTTCAATTTTATTAGGCAAACTTTGTGCATTCTGTTGTATAGTTTTAAAGTACTTACGCCCAGACTTTGCTGGTGAAGAAGTGCCTAGTTTTTTGGGTTAGATACAATGGAATTGTTAGAGACTGTTGAATCAGTTAAACATGCATCTACATCTTTATTTACTGGACTAGAGAAATCCAAGATGGCCCTACATATACTCATGCACAACACTTTTTTTCCACGCTTGTTGAAATGCAAGCCATGTCTAGTATAGAGTTCTCGTCGGGCATTAAAAGTGTTAATTAGTTTTACATATGAATATTTTCTGCACATATAGGTTATGTCCCTGTTCACTTGAATTATTTGTCGGTTTATCCAAGAATGCGGACCTAAGTCATGTCTCTGAGGAAGTTTCACTATAACTACATTGGTATGCTTGAATTCTTTTATAGCATTTTCAAGATTACACAGAACGTTATTTGCATCACTCCCTACATCGTTACTACCCGCCATTATCACAACATTATCTACTTTTGTATAGCTTAGGCACTTTTCACTAATATTATTAATCACTTCCTTGGCTTTTGTACCTGATTTTACTACACCACAGGCCTGTATGTTGTTACTATCAGAATCCCTGTTCATTTGCTGCGCTAGATTTCTTCCGTGACTGTCGGCCAGTATAAGCACTCGCCGACCTCTTCTCTTCTTGCTGGCCACAGGATTTATTTCAGAGGTACTTTTGTTAAAAAGGTCCTCGTGGCTTGCATTGTCTAACACTGCAAATTTGTTGTAGCTGCAGAAAGACGCTGGTGGTTGTTGCTTATTTGTCGCTCGCCGGTTTTGTTTGGTTACAGTTGTAACCCAGCTGTTTTCCGATCGTTCATTCACTATACTTCTGTTACTCTTCGTCGCTCCCGGTTTATTGGCTATTTCGTGTTTCATTTTTTCAATTTCCATTCTAGCTTCTTTTAGTTCTTTCTTCATCACCTCAATTATCATTTGTAGTGACACTATTCTATCTCGATCCCCCTGAGCACACGAGTCTTCGGGCATGCCGTTTTTTGATAATACTTGGCGAAAAGTTAGTTTCTCAGGAGGTTCTTGTTGTTTATTTGTTCCATTTTTTTCGTTGATTACTGCCTTTTGATGATAATTAAGCGCTGATACACAATTTTCCGAAAAAAATTACGGAGTCATTACACGATTGATGCAACTTATTTTTTATACTTATACTATTTGTTTTGTTCTAAATATTTGTATGACGTATTGTCATTGTATTGACTTAACGGATGAATAAAACTACTACTGTTACTACTCCTACTACTGCTACTACTACTACTGCTACTGCTACTGCTACTGCCACTGCCACTGCCGCCGGACCGCGACCGCGACCACGACCACGACCAGACTTGAACAGCCGCCATGTTAACTCATTCATATGTGTGTTTGGAGGGATTTAGTAACAGTGACATCAAAATTAATCATAAAAACTATTGATAGTTGGTTTATTAACACTCCTCACCTTTTTATATTATTGACAGACTATTTTCAAAGGCCATTCCTCCATTTTCAATCTCTCTCCAACAAGCATCTGTTGTCAAATAAGACCTGAAGCTTTCCTGGCAATGAATATGCTCAATTTCTTCCCAGGAAGCAAGCCAGATGAAAAGACCTTTAGGGAGTGTGCATCTCTCCCATCATCAAATATTTGTGTTACATCCAGTGATTCATTTATGGTTATAACATTTAATAAATATACTGATGATGGGAGAGATGCACACTACCGAAATGTCAATTTCTAATCGTCTTTTCATCTGGCTTGCTGCCTGAGAAGAAATTGAGCATCTGTTGTCGTCTCAATGGACGACAACAGATGCTAGTTGGAGAGAGGTTGAAAACAGAGGCAATGGCCTTTGAAACGTGTCAATAAACAGACTACAAATAGTTTTTACAAGTACAAGTATATGCTTATATATGTTATGTATCTGATTGTCGGCTTATTTTAAAAAACTCAGTAGGAAAAAAATATATGAAATACATTGTTCCAGTCTGTGATGCAGATTCTGTATCAATTATTGCAACATGTCATTTTGTATGGCTGTAATTCCCTCATGTATGACCTCCTTGAGCTCATTAATGTTCCTTGGTTTCTTAATGTCACTGGAGATTTGAAGTACTGGAGAATGTGCGAGCCATGTAATGTCTCCTCTTCTTGAAATCACTTTGTCCAGAAACATTTCTTTAATCATTGGAATGGACATATTGGCAATATGGGCTGTAACCCCAGCTTGTGAAACCACATGGTGTTGAGATTGATTCCTGATAATGTAACTCCAGGGTAAGGAAATCCCTAACATCTCTACACATCAATCTGAGGTCACTGCTACAGCTCTATCACTCTCTTCAAAAAAAATAAGAAACTATGATTCCAGAACTTGCAGCGCTGCAGCAGACTGTTACCTACATGTGGACTATGAAGAGAGTGCATAAATAGCTGTTGTGGATTTAAATCACTCCAGTAACAAAAATTTTGTTTGTTCACCATACCATTTAAATGAAAATGAGCCTCATAACTCATTAGCAGGACCATTTCATCATTAAAGAGGTTCAAAAAGGTTTTTACAGAATGTAATTCAATTAGGTTTATCACAGTCTTTTTACTTTTGAACCACAGCCATCTTATAGGGATGCATATGTAAATCTTTGTATAGACTTCTCCTAAACCTTGTCCATGATAATTGTAAGGCAGCAGCACATTTTCTTGTTGAATGACTAGCTCTCTTTATTATTGCTTGTCTAACCATTTCAATGTTTCCTGGTATTTTCACAGTGTGTACAGAACCTGGTGGTTTCCTCTTCAATGCAGAAGCTGTTGCTTGGATTATCTGTATTCATAACTTGATAGTACTCCTACTAGAAATATTACCACGATGTGGGACATTAAAATTACGAAACAGTTGTTGTGTAATGACAACTGTGTCACTATTTTTTAAAAATGTTTCTACCATAAAAGCACAATGTTCATCATTCTTCAGTCATATAGGGGCCAGTTTGGAAATAAAAATATTATTTATGCTGGATCAAAATACTTCAACATATTACCAAAAAGAGTGAAGTCATCGATAGAAATACTTTTAAAAAAGAGCTTGAAATTTTTTTATAGTGAAGATGAGTTTCTAATCCATAATGGAAATTAATTACATTTTAAGCATAGTTGAGTTTTTGACATGGTATGTACAGATTTACATTATCAATATTTAGGTCAGTTTTATAAACTTGTATTCTTTGTCACATGACTGATGTGGTCTTATGAACAATTGTCTATATGTGTATAGTGTTATTTTATATTGTAAATTATTTTGTGTTATAAATTGGCATGATCTTTGTAACACTGTATTTGTTGTGTATACTATAAAACTGAAAATAAATAATAATAATGATAATAATAGTACAATTTTACAACAATAGCAAACATTGGTCTTACTCATAAGGTCTCACACATTAATTTGTCATGTTTACCAACTTATTTAAACCTCAAAATTGTCAGGTTCCCATTGCCCACCCTGCATATTGTGACTTCGTGAGGTCGTAGAATTAAAAGTCCAATTTGCCGAAATTTTAAATGTTCTTTATTTCCATAGAAACACACTGCGTAGCAGCAGAATTACATCACATATCACAATCTACAATATCAAGGTCGATGACAATAACAAACAACGTTCTGATCAGCTCTCAACACTCTTGTTACACAACTGACTCATCACTAGCCATGGCTTGTTTTTATATACCCGTTCATGAATTCCAGACTGTTATCGAATTTTCTCTAACATGTCACCAGATAAAACACGAATGTTCTAGAATGTAACTATATCGGTGCCGGCAAGTCTTTCACCTCTGTGATACACTATGCATCTCTTGTTTATTGGCGCTGTCGTTATTTGCCGGCTCTTTGTGAACACTAGCCGCCTATCAGTTCCTTTGTGTAAACAAGCCACATGATCGTAGATAACGGCTCGCGACAATATATATTCATTCATTCCTTTATTTACTGACCATAGAATAATGCAAGTATCAAGCATTGTCAATATATAAAATACAATTAAAATACAATTTACAATATTAGAATTTACAACATTATATAGCTTGCAAAAATGCATTTATATTATATATAGGATTATTCAATAGGTATTGTCACCCAATTATCGGAACGCCAGACGAACGACAGCTGAGAAGGGACCAGAGGCAGCCGAGCCACACCCTCCCATTAATCTCAGTCACTAACTGAGGGGACGATTAGGGGAGTGTCACTTGTCGTTGGACGCCTCTTCCCCCTTCGCCTGCCATCTGGAATTTTCGCGGTGATTCACGGAAACCAGAGACTTCTAGAAAACAGTGATATTCCTATAAAAAGGGCTGCAGTGAGTGAATTGAGTCAGTCAGTCAGTTCTTGGCAAGCAGCGTAAGAGTGCAGTGCTAGTGTACGGACGAGAAGATTGTGTACGTGCATCGGAGGATTGTACGTAATTGCGAGAGCAAAGTGGAATTGTAACGGACGAACTGGTGAATCGTAGTTGTGTGCATTCCGTAATTCTGTGTAATTGGCAAGTGTTTAACTGTAAGTCGGTGGAAATAAAGAACATTTTTGAGTAGTGCAATTGGACTTTGCATTTCAGGAACCCACAAAGTCACACTGGTGTCAGGAAGCGGGACGATAACATCACCGAACATTACAACCATGGAGGCGGCATTGGAAAAAAATGTTGGAGAAGATGATGGAAATGAAGGCCGAATTAACAGAGAAGACGGAAGCGGCAAATAACAGCCTGGCCGCGAAGCTGGAGACTACAAATAACAACCTGGCCGCGGAACTGAAACAAATGAAGACGGCCAACGACAACATCACCGAGAAGATGGAAGAAATGAAGGTCGAATTAACAGCGAAGACGGAAACGTCAAACAACAACTTGGCCACGACAATGACCGCATAAATGGCCGAACTGACCACGGAAATGAAGGTGGCGAACGAGGCTCTCGCCGCCAAATTTGAAGAACAGTTGGCCGGCGTGAGGGATGACGTGACGGAGCTGGGCAAGCGGATGGGCCTAGTGGACGAGCGCGTCGAGGACCTGGCGAGCCGCGTTAACGACCTGGAAGGGAAGGCCGACAGCAGCGTCAAGTCCCTGAACGCCATGGTGGAGGACGTCGTCGGCAGGAGGTTGAAGGATTTGAAGGCCGACGCACCGGGACGCGACACAACATCGGCGCGCGTCAAACCTCCGAAATATGACGGCGCGTCAACGTTTGAAGTCTTCCGCCGCCAGTTCGACACAGTGGCCAAGCACAACAAATGGTCACCAGAAGAGGAGGCCACACAGTTAATTGCCAGCCTCCAGGGTCGGGCCGCGGAAGTCCTGAACGCGGTTCAGTCAACGGTGGCACCCAAGGACATCTGGGAGGCCCTAGAGAATCGTTTTGGGAACCACCGCTTAGCCGCAGCAGGGGAGACGCTGCAGAAGTTCGCCCTGGCAATTGAACAACTGGCTAGCAAGGCCCTAGTCGACCTCCCACTAGAATTCGTGTCCCAGGAAGCTGCCTACACCTTCGTTGACGGGGTACGGGACACGGAGATTCGTCAGCGCCTAATGCTCGGCGATTATAAAACCATCCACGAGGCGTTGACAGCAGCATTAAGGATGGAGGCGGCCAAGGTAACAGCTATCCCAACGTCGAGAACGAGGAGTATCCGCTACACCGAAGACAGAAGACCAGCCGAGGGACGCTGGCGAACACCTAGTGGCCTGTGTTGGGGGTGTGGACAGCCCGGACACCTGCAGAGAGACTGCCCACACCAGGAAGGGCAGATGGAAGAACGAGTAAGGCCCGGCGTGGCGAGGAGCACGTCGGCGCCATTACCACTATCCACTCGAGTGACACTGCGCGCCGTCAGCCGGCATATGGATGACAGCCTCATCGCAGACGGTTGGGTGAGAGGGAAGCCGTGCCGCGTGCTGGTGGACACTGGAGCAGCCGTGACCATCATCAGACCTGACGTGGCGAAGGGTTTGCCGACGAGGAAGCCGAGCCGACCATACGAGCTTGTCACGGCATCGGGCGACACCTTGCCTGTGGAGAAGGACGCCCTGCTGGAGCTGACCTTGGGACGGAGTGCCGTGCGTCTGTGGGTGTTCGTCGCGAAGGTGGCTGAGGAGGTGATTCTGGGACTGGATGCCCTCAGGAGCCACGAGACGACGGTCGACGTCGGCAGGAAGGTCCTGCGGCTCAACGGAGAAGAGGTTATACTCCGTCAACCCGAAGAGCACCTTGGAATCTGTAGGGTCGCCTTGAACGAAGACGTGGTTGTCCCCGCGAGGAGCGAGGTGATGGTGACAGCGCGACCAGAAGGCCAGACAGCAGGTTGGGTCCAGAGGCTGCAGGAGTACGACTTCACTTCGGAACATCGTAGAAGGAAGAGCCACGGTAACGCTGACGCCATGTCCTGAAGACCCTGTCCAGAAGAGTGCGGCCAGTGCACAAGAGTGGAAGAGAAGGAGCGTGCCGCAGCAGTCCGAGTAGTTGTGGCAGTGCCTGCGGACGGCTGGGATAGCGCAGGCCTGAGGAGGGAGTAGCTGGCGGACGCAGACTTGGGGCCACTCTTGAGGGAAGTGGAGGCAGGGACAAGACCAACCTGGGAGGACATCGCACGGAGGAGTGCCACCTACAAGTCGTACTGGGCCCAATGGGACTCGTTGAAGACCAGAGAGGGCGTGCTGTTCCGGGTATGGGAATCACCCGATGGGAAGACGCAGGGAGAACAGTTGGTACTTCCCCGGATTAAGGTCCCGGAAGTCTTGGAAAAGTGCACGCCGGTACTTCAGGAGGACACCTGGGAGCGCACCGGACGATTGACAAACTACGGCAGCGCTACTACTGGCTGAGACTCCGAGCAGATGCTGAGAGATGGTGCCGTCAGTGTCACGTGCGCGCGGCGAGTCGTGGCCCCCAGACTAGGAGTCGGGGTCGCATGCAGCAGTACAACGTCGGAGCGCCATTCGAACGGATCGCCGTTGACATTGCTGGACCGTTCCCAGTTTCCGACCGAGGCAACAAGTACCTAATGGTGGTCGTGGACTACTTCACCAAGTGGCCGGAGGTGTATGCCATCCCAAACCAAGAGGCAAAGACAATCACAGACTGCCTCGTGGGGCAAGTGTTCTGTCGATGTGGGGTGCCGTTAGGGCTACACAGTGACCAGGGTACCAACTTTGAGTCCAACCTAATGAAGGAGGCGCTACAAAGGCTTAGGGTGAACAAGACCCGCACGACGCCTCTACATCCCCAGTCGGATGGCATGGTCGAAAGGTGCATCAAGACCTTAGAGGAACACCTGAGGAAGGTCGTGGCCAGCCATCAGCGAGACTGGGACGTCAAGGTGCCACTGTTCTTGCTGGCCTACCGCTCGTCTACACACGACACAACTGGAATGACGCCAGCCAGCTTAATGTTTGGTCGAGAGTTACGCCTCCCTTGTGACCTGGCTTTTGGAAGCCCTCCAGAGGCGAAGCAGCCGGTGACCGAGTATGTGGAGAACCTGGTGGACCACCTCCACGACATGCACGAGATGGCTCGCCAGAACATCCAGAAGGCGAGCGACCGTATGAAGACCAGATATGATAGGCATGCCAACAGACAAGGGTTCCAACAAGGTGACCTGGTCTGGTTGTACCATCCTACGCGGACCAAGGGACGCTGCCCGAAGCTTCAGCAGCCATGGCAAGGGAAGTACCGGGTGGTGAAGAGGATAAATGACGTGGTCTACTGCATCCAGAAGGTGCCCCGAGGAAAGATGTTGGTGGTACACCTGGATCGTCTAGCCCGCTACGATGGTGCTGTTCGGGACGACCAGCTTTGAGGAGGGAGCAGTGTCACCCAATTATCAGAACGCCAGACAAACGACAGCTGAGAAGGGACCAGAGGCAGCCGAGCCACACCCTCCCATTAATCTCAGTCACTAACTGAGGGGACGATTAGGGGAGTGTCACTTGTCGTTGGACGCCTCTTCCCCCTTCGCCTACCATCTGGAATTTTCGCGGTGATTCACGGAAACCAGAGGCTTTCTAGAAAACAATTATATTCCTATAAAAAGGGCTGGAATGAGTGAAGTCAGTCAGTCAGTCAGTCAGTCAGTTCTTGGCAAGCAGCGTAAGAGTGCAGTGCTAGTGTATGGACGAGAAGATTGTGTACGCATCGGAGGATTATACGTAATTGCAAGAGCAAAGTGGAATTGTAACGGACGAACTGGTGAGTCCTAGTTGTGTGCATTCCGTAATTCTGTGTAATTGGCAAGTGTTTAACTGTAAGTCGGTGGAAATAAAGAACATTTTTGAGTGGTGTAATTGGACTTTTCATTTCACGAACCCACAAAGTCACAGTATTTTTTAACACATTACTTAAATTTAACAGCATTGTTTTCTCTTTTAATATAGGCAAGTTATAATGATATATATGTCATTAATATGCAGTAATAAAAATAAAAATAAAGCTATGAATATTCATAGACTTAACTTCAGCAAAAAATTATTTTGCAAACAAAAAATCCATTAGAAACTAAATGTATTAAAAATAATTTATCTCACTTGAAGAAACAACTCAAAATATGAATTAAGACCTAGATTGTTAAATGTTCTGCAGTTGTTAGAGAACTGTAAAATAATAAATATTAATAGCTATTAGTTTTGTTGTTTTATGCTATAGTTTTATCTAAAAATTACATATTAAAAGTCGAATTTTCAGAAATTCAAATTGTTCTTCATTTGCATATAAATACACTCACAGTAGCAGTGTTACATCACACACACAATCTACCAAGTTTGATGATCACAACAGCGTTCTGATTACACCTGTTTACATCAGCTCTCGTTACAACACTTCACAGCTGTTTACTACTACTCCTCTGTTTGCGACTCCTCTGGCGCGTCACATGCTCATATATACCTCCATTGATAATTTCTAGACTGTTCTAAAACAAACCAGAAACCTAATAATCTCTATCAATCAAGAAGTCTCTAGAAATTTCCATTTACCTCACTTATCTCTGTTGGTAAGTCTTTTATATCCACTATCTTTATTTTCCGGCTCTTTGTGTACACAAGCCGCGCTATCGTAGATAACGCGCACAAAGATATCTCTCTCTCTCTCTCTCTCTCTCTCTCTCTCTCTCTCTCTCTCTCTCTCTCTCTCTCTCTCTCTCTCTCTCTCTCTCTTCTCTTCTCTTCTCTTCTCTTAGTAATCTACTTGCAATGTATATAGGTAATATGCATTTTTTTCATCAATCTCTATCTCAAACATGTATAAGGTTAATAATGCTTCACTTTTCTCAACTTCTACGAGAATTAATTCATAAAACTATTTGTGTGTTTTTACTACACTATGTCACTTACATTTTTAATTTTTGAGGAACTAGTTTCAGGAGCTGCCATTTTCAACCTCAATAGTTCAACTGTCATATGTTGTTGTTGCCTGCAATCTTCTCTCTGGTGGTGGAACAATGAACTTCTTTATTAAATTTTCATCAAAGTTTATTAATTGCCCTTTATATTTCCATATTAAGATTTTCTTCCACATTGTGAGTTTGTTATGGTTCATCACGCCTTTTATTAATTCTGCATTTGGGTCAAGATTATGGTGTTCATTCCAAAAGTGAAGTGCTACTACTGCCTTATTTTCCTATTTCAATTTGATATTTCTAAATTGTTCTTTGACTCTAGTTTTTAGATATGCCTTATGTAAAATTTATCCCATTCCTTACAACTTATTTGGTGTATTCCAGATCTATTGATTGGTGGAATTTAATCTTATTTTTTTTAATTTAACAATTATATTACTGAATAACTATTTATAGGTGACAATATGATATTTTGTTCTCTAAAGATCTTTTTGAATTTACTAAATGTTTTTGGGTGTACATGTATCCACTGAATGTACTGTTTGTTTCTTTTTCCTTGGTGAATGTGCTAAGAGAAGTATTTAATTACATTAAAAATGTTAATTTCGCAGAAATTCTCTATTAATGATTCATATTAGATACCTGTTATATCTTTCTTGAACATGAAACTGTGTGCTTTATAGGCTCACCTTGGAGAGATAAAATTTCACTAGCAATCCTGGAACTTCAGGAGAGAGGAGAAATTCAGATGCTTTATGACAAATGGTGGAAGAATCCTGGAGATACATGCACCAGAAATGAAAAAGGAAAAGAAAGCAAGGCAAATGCTCTTGGAGTGGACAACATAGGTGGTGTATTTGTAGTGCTCCTATGTGGTCTAGCCTTTGCTGTTATTGTAGCTATCTTTGAATTCTGCTACAACTCCAAGCGCAACACGCAGGCTGAAATGGTATGTTAATGTATTCAACAGAGAAAAATATAGAGAAGTCATATTAAGGTGATATTTTTCCTGTTAATTAGGTTGACTAAAGTACACTGATTATTCCTAATAAGTAAGGATTATGATGCAATGAAGAACAAAATTAATATTATTTTGAGTCTAAATAGTACTCCATGCTCCATATGTTGCTACTGTTTACCTAGAACAAGTTTCATCAGGACCTTCTAATATCCTCAGCTAATGTCAGCTATTGAATTTTGACTGCGCAAACTCAGTGGTGGCAATTGGAGCATCTTTGTTGTATCCTGATGAACTTGAAGTTTGGGTTCTCAAAGATGAAGAGAACCCTGAAGAGAACCTGAACTTTAAGTTCATCAAGATATCAAAAGAGATGCACCTATCGCCTCTGAGAAGTTCACCAAATCAAAATTCAACAGTCAACTTAGGTGAGGATGTTAGGAAGGTCCAAATAAAATTCATTCTAGGTAAACACTAGCATTGTTTATTAATTAATTATTGTTTATTTATTAATGCATTCTAGGTAAACTGATTATGTTTTCTTTATCTTTTTCCTCAGACATTAAGCTATAATATTAATAGCATTTGGTAACATTTGCTTATAATTGTTGCATTTTAATGAGGGTAATTGCTACTTTTAATTTACTCATTGAAATAAAGCTGTAATCACAGCTATTGTTAACATGCCAGTATATAATAAATGTCACTGAAATCTCATAAAAAATTTCTCTTTACATAGAAATGTATTATTATAACTTGACAGAAATCCTGTGTGGTAGGGATGAGTAGCAACTGTGTTAGGGATAGTGCACCTATTGCCACAATGCATCACATGCGTTAGATTATGAGAGTGCAGTACGCTGCACAAGCTGTCTAAAAACAAATCTCACTCTTGAAGCCAGTATTGCTGCTGTTATTGAGTTGTAATTCTTACTATTGTATTGATCTCCATGCTTTCATTGGATCTTAAATAGTACCTAGGCATTCGCAACAAAATCCTGTCCTCCTCTGGCATGCATGATAACTAATTGTCGGCCTTTTGACATTGGTGCAGAGCCCTGGTAGCAAGTTTCACTAAAGGCATATGGCCTAGTATGTGCTGGTTTCATTCATATAAATTATATAAACTTTACTGTGATATCTCTGAATATTTCATAAATACTTAAGCCTTTTTGCCTGTATGGTATGGTATGGCAACCCCTTATCACCCTTCCTGGCCGATCTGTACATGAGTGCACTAGAAATAAGGATCACTAAAGGTTTCCCAAGGATGTTCATACTCTGGCAAAGATATGTAGATGACATATTTGCCATAGTGCCAAAAAAAAAAACACATCAGTGATGCACTAAAACTTTTAAATATTCAAGAAAAAAGCATCAAGTTCACTGTAGAAGTTGAAAAAGATGAGTATTTACCATTTTTAGATCTAAAAATAATCAGAAATAAAAATAGAATAAACTTTGGCATTTACAGAAAACCAACACAGACAGTCAACTACATAAAAGCTAATGGCTACAATCCAAGATCCCACAAACAGGCAATCTTTAATAGTTTAGCAAACAGACTGGTCAACATCCCTCTCACAGCAGAAGAATACAAAACAGAATACAACAAAATTATTGAAATAGCACAGAAAAGTGACTTTCCCAAATCACTAGTAGACAAAAAAGTGAACTTAGCAAAAAAGAAGAAACTATTAAAGGAAACCACAACCCTCTCAGTTACAGAAACTAAAATGATCTTCAAAAAATTCACTTACCATCCATGGGCCTTTGATAAATTCAAAAAAGTCTTCAAAAAACAAAACATTCAACTAGCTCCAGTGAACCATTACTCCTTAAAAAACCTAATTTGCTCAAACATCAAAGATGCCATTCCATCTAACAAAAAATCTGGTATATATCAAATTGAATGCTGTGACTGTAGTCAAATTTATATTGGAAAAACCAAAAGAAATTTAGAAACAAGAGCAAAGGAACACTTTAGGAACATAAAATACAAACAATTAGAAAAATCAGCAGTTGCCACGCATTTTTGGGGAAAAAACCACAACATAAATCCAGAACCAAAATTAATAAAACATACAACAGGAAAAGAAGAACTGTCCACATGGGAACAAATCTTTATTTCAAAAAATAGGAACAAAGTATTCAATTTCGACATCCCCCAGAAAGATTTGTTCAGCAAGTTCCTCGAACCGCCACCAGAGGAGACCGATGACAAAATATTGTCAGCTACACCAATGAGAACAAGTCGATGTCCGGCTGAAGATAGAGGCAAGGCCTCAGAAACTGGTTCCGGGAAAATTTAAAAGTAAGTGTTGTTTTGTGTCATTAATCGACTCCTAATTAATTTAATTTATACAACACTGTTTTCAACACTTCCATGAAAGGATTTAGAGAAGGATTTACTGAAGGGTTAGAGTACTTTATAAATATATTGGCTAATATAGATCTGACTTCACAGCAATCCATAGGCAGACACAAGGAGAAACTGAGAGGGGCTACAATGTTCCTATTAATTAAAGAAAAAAATGTAGAATTAGTAAACATTTATTTCTATCCTCTTTATTTGCACCAGATGAGTATATTATTTTGGACTGCATTTCAAAATATCTTCTACTCACTTGAGAAGAAAAAGAAACAAATAGTCAAGTCAAATAAACTTTGCATATACTAAGATTTTTGGATATATAGAGTCAACATGAAAAATTCAATGCCAGAGCTGGAATTTGAACCACAGATCTCCTGGTTTCTGTACAGTCATGACCCGCCCTGCCAACCCAACTGCTGGCCTTACGCCAACAGGTGCAAGGTAGAGGTGGGCGATCATCTAACCGATACACGGAGGAGATGTGGTCAGTATCTCGGCACCCCTAGCTGGAAAGTTGGCTTTCTTGACTGGGGCCGCTTACCTATCGTAAACTCCTCAATTTCCTCACGATGCTGAGTGGGCACCGGTCCTATTCCCGGGACCTAAAATGTTAAGTGGCTAAAAATAATCTCACTGCTGACTTATCAATCTATTTATATTTAATATTTCTAAAATTTTCCTTCAATCTGGGTTCCAAATTATGTTTGGTTTTAGCAATATAAATGCACTCACAATCACACAATGTAACTACTTCAATATGAGTACAGTCTATAAAATGTTATAATACTTGCAGTATTAGTATACTAAAATAACTGTCCTAAAAGCACCAATGATGAAAAAATTGTAATATTAAAATAATGCAAAGTATAAACTTGAAAGAAGCGTAGGGACAGTGAAGCACAAACTAGTTAAAAATTGAATCGAGAATATATTGACACATTGCTTCACTCACACTGTTTATTCACAGGACATGTTTCAAGAGCTCTTGCTCCTATCCTCAGCTGATACTCGACTAGTGCAAGTTGTAGTGGTTTCTTCTTTCTCCGTAGACCTTTCCTTTGCCCATAGACCTTTCCGTATGGGAAAAAATCTTCATTAACAAAAATCGTCATAGAGTCATGAATTTTGAAACTCCACCACCGGACATCTTTGACAAATACATCACGCCATCTATTGACAATACAGAGAAAGAAGAAACCACTACAACTTGCACTAGTCGAGTATCAGCTGAGGATAGGAGCAAGAGCTCTTGAAACATGTCCTGTGAATAAACAGTGTGAGTGAAGCAATGTGTCAATATATTCTCGATTCAATTTTGTACTATTAAAATAATGTTTTGATTCTAGCATGTCACTCTTAAGACTACAGAGTGTAAGATTCACTTAAATTATAAAGATAATTCAATTTTCCAGCTAGGGGTGCCGAGATGCTGACCACATCTCCTCCCCGTATCGGTTAGATGATTGCCCACCTCTACCTTGCATCTGTGGGCATGAGACCGGCAGTCGGGTTGGCAGGCCGGGTCACAACTGGACGGAAACCAGGAGAACCATGGTTCAAATCCCAGCCATGGCATTGAATTTTTCATGTTGACTCTACCTATTCAAAACCTTAGCCTATATACGGCTAGTGTGAAGAAAAGATTAATTTCCGTCAATTAAATTTACATATACTACTTGATAACTTCTGAACAAGAAAAAATAGGAGAAAATACTTAACGATAAAATTAAGTAATCAATCTAGATCCCAAGTAACCATTATAGATGAGTGGATGAGATTGACAGTTAACCAAATCTGTAATCCAGCTTACTGAAAGCAGCTATACAAAATACGCACCAAACATGAGAGCTCAGTGTAATATTTCTTGTGCATTTAATAAAGTAAAAAAAGGAAATTGTTACCTGCGGAATAGAGCTAAATAGTAAGAGGTAACAGACTTTTATACTGTGAAACCATGCAAATGCCATTGCTCACTCACTTGTTTCCTTTTTCTGTAATTGTTTTGGGTACTGAATGACACCAGTATATTTGATCACTAATTGCTATCTGATTGCATAATCACTTTGTAATTTGAAACTAAAACATAAATTCTGGTGAATGTATCATAACCTCCTGACTAGAGCACAAGTTCACATTCAGTTGAAAACTTTGCTTTGTATAGGGCACCTATCAGTTTCATCTTTGCTATGCTAATAGGTGAACCTCCAATAGCTCAAATTGAGCCAAGACATGGATCATATTCATTTTTAAAACAAATTAATAATTGCCATACATAAGGTATTTTCATTCCAGAACACTAAACAAGGTAGACAAACAAAAAATTATAAAAGTGAAGGAACTGCTGAGTTCAGATAATGAGGTTTCATTATACTTAAATATCACTTTTAATCAGTTGTTTATTTCTTAAATATTTGTATAAATGTTCTCAAAAGTTTAATTGACTTTTGTATCCAAAGAATGATCTGTGGATAATTTATATGTTGTTTGAAAATCTAGAAAGATAAAAAGCTCTCTCTCTCTCTCTCTTTTCAAAATGTGGTGGCCCCTCTGTAAGGGAATCCTGGATCCATTTCTACAATAAATCTCTAATTCACAGATTATTGTTAATTTTAATTAAGAAATTACCTAATCTATTTTTTTTTTTTTTCAAAATGTTAACATTTCACTCATTTTCATATTAAACCAAAATATCAATCTTAAATTTATATAAAACTGTCTATATTGTAATAAAATCATATCAAATTCTCCTTTTTCACAAGCCTTTAATGCAAGATATGTTTCTTTTTCCAAATAGCAAATAAGAATAGAAAGAAATTAACTATCAACTTTATAAACTTCACTACAGTACACTGATGTATTACAAATGATAATTCTATTGCAGAGAGCCGCACCTACACCACATCAATCTCTCTGTGCAGAAATGACAGAGGAACTATGTTTTGCTTTAAGATGTAGAGGTTCACGGCAACGCCCTGCACTGAAACGGCAGTGCTCGAAGTGTATACCAGGTACAACATATGTACCAGCAGCCTTGGAACTGCCACCACATCCTCCCACAAATGGTCTTCGCTCACAGGTAAAGCAGTTCATTTCCTATGGTAAGGTTATGTCTTAACCACACTAGCTTAGCTCTTGCATTTGCTTTCCAGGAAACAGCTGTAAACATACTTCCTTAAATACAATAATTATTTATCACTTGAACTTTGATATAGGACACACATTATTGACTTCTAGACAAGAAGGAACCTTATATTTTCAGGTTTTATATGTATTGTCACCACAGCAGCGGGTTACCTGCCAGCCAGCTGCTAGGTCAACACATGGCTAGCTAAGTCTAGGCACAGCTAATGGCTCACCTTCTGCAGAACAACAGCATTGTATGCTGCCTTTCTGCTCATGAAGATCCATTTTGCCTGTTTCCAGTAGTTTCTCCTTTTACAGTGTTCCCCTTCTATCCAAAGCCTATATAAGAGGCTGATATATGGTCAACAAACAATCTAGTCATTGTTATCATTCCAAGTTGATATAAACTAAGGATGATAATTTTTAGCAAACAGTTGACAGTGAGAATTCACTTGACGGTGCCAAGGGCAGTTCAGTTATGAGTTGTAATTTAGCAGCTCAGATGTGATACATTTTGTGATTCAATTGTGATTCAGATCAGTTATATTTTGTTCTGAGTGTGTGCAATGTGTCTTTGCGAGGCGATTTCAATAACATTATCTGCAAAATTTCTTCACTCTCCAAATCTCTTTGGCAAGTGTAACGGATGCTTTAGTTAAAAAATGTATTAGTTTAGTTCGAAAATATATGCTTAAAGGTGACATAAAAGCTTTAAGAACCATTCCAAGAGCAATGTTTGCTGAGCACCTAAATGATAAAGTGTGTCTAGCAATAACTGGGGTTTCCATTTGCTACAGCAGCCACATTATTCATGGGATTCTATGATCAATAGCTGCAGGCACACGATTACCAAAGATTTTCAGTAGGGTATTTAAAAAGGATTCAGTTAAAATACTGTGTATAACATTTAGATGTGTCTCTACTTCATATTTATTTTGATTATTTATACTTGCTTCTTTTTTACCTAGGTTCCTTTATGTTTCCAAGCCCCTTGTTGTAAATTTATTATTTTTGTTTATTTTATGACACTAATTGGAATAAGATTAATTTGCAGCATTAATGCTGCACAACACAACTCACATGTACTTCAGCTGACTCTAATAGCTTCAACTAGAAAACATCATACATTTAATATAAAAATTATTTGTGGTTGGTTTATTGACACTCGTCACTTACTTTTTCATATATATGAAAAAGTAAGTGACGAGTGTCAATAAACCAACCACAAATAATGTATATGAAAAAGTAAGTGACGAGTGTCAATAAACCAACCACAAATAATTTTTATATTAATTTTGACGTCACTATTACTAAATTCCTCCAAACACACATCATACATTTAATTGCTTTAGGTTTGATTTTAAATCTTCTGCTTTTCACTAGATGTCTAAAAATAAGACAACAAAATAAAACACAACATTTGGAATAATTCCATGGAGCAATACAGCTAAATACTCTATCTCTCATCTCCACAGATTCATTTGCCTTAATCATGAGATAGTAAATTAATGTAGGAAGAAAATGACTGACAATGATACACTTACGTTAAGTCAAGTATTATTATAGTCAAACCTAAATAGCACCTTATGTGAGAATCTTATATTGACTACAGATTCACATTGTATTGAGTAAATCAGAATTCTAGCTATACTAGACTAAAGCATTTTAATAAATGATTTTTTTTTAATATTGTCACTGAGGCATTATTGTGCTGCTGCCGGGTTTGGGCGAAAGAAAGAGACAATAATAATAATAATAATAATGATAATAATGGTTTATTCACTTATAGACATGAAATACATGTTTCAAGTTTCGTCCTAAAAGTTTACATATTACAATATTTAGTTACATACATCAAGATTTACAAATTTTACAATGCATATAAAGAGATTAATAATTAATTTAACGGTCTTTATGGTTAAAAAAAAAAAAACAATCTTCGGTTTTTCCTTTCTTTGAGGAGGGTCTCGGAGTTCTTCCTGTCCATTGGTCATAAGGTGAAGATCTCAGTAATATGAAACAGAAGATGTAATAAACTGTATTAGTATTTTCTTATTTGTTATATACTGAATAAACATAAATAATAATAGTAACAATAATAATAATAATGATAATTCATAAATATGTACTTATTTAATACAATTTTGAGTCAAACTAATACTCAATGCTCCATTTATTGCTAGTATTTACCTAGAACGCGTTTCGTTAGGACTTCCTAACATCATCAGCTGTTGTCGACTAATGGATGCCGGTTCAGTGAACTCCTCGGAGGTGATAGGTGCGTCTCTGTCGGTATCTTGATGAACTTGAAATTGGGGTTGTCTTCAAAGGTAGTATCGAAATTAAACAATTTACTTTCATATTTCTTTATAAAGATTTTTTCCCACGTGGTTAATGCAGCTGGACCTTGGACACTTTTTAGTAAGTGAATTTCTCGTTCTATGTCATGATTTTCCTTCCAAAAATGGTACGCTACCGCCGATTTATCTATTTCTTTATTCCTTATGTTCCTAAAGTGCTCTTTAAGCCTAATGTTCACGTTCCTTTTTGTTTTTCCAATGTAGAATTTGTCACAGTCCTTGTAATTTATCCGGTACACTCCTGATTTTCTGCCTGTGGGTATCTCCTTTGTATTATGTGATTTCAAAAGGTGTTGTACACTAAATTTGTTCTGTGGGGCCAAAGTAATATTGTGTTCTTTGAAAACTTTTTGGAAAAGGCGTGTAGCTCTGGGATGATAAGTAAATTTTCTGTATGAGGTTTCATTGCTAATTGGGGAGAGAGTAGTTACTTGTTTGCATCTTAGTTGTCTTTTGAATTTATCTATTTTCTTGTTGACCAATTCAGCACTGTATCCATTGTATTCTGCAATGTGAATGATGTTATTGTACTCTTTGTTATATTCTATCTTGTTTAAAGGTACATTAACCAGCCTGTAAGTTAAACTGTTGATAACAGCATGCTTGTGTTGTCTTGGGTTATATCCATCTGATTTTATGAAATTTTCTGTGTGTGTTTCCTTTCTGTGTATGCCAAATTCAAGTTTATTATGTTTTCTGGTAAGTTTCAAATCTAAGAAAGGGATTTCATTGTTTATCTCTTTTTCTATGGAGAATTTTATTGCAGGATTTTGTAAATTAAGTAGTTTTAATGTATCATCCACTTGTTTCTCATTTATTATTGCCCAAATGTCATCCACATATCTGTACCAATGCTTAAAAATTAGTGGGAATGCCTTTGTGATGTGCGTTTCCAAAAAGCTCATGAAGAGGTCTGCCAAAAATGGGGACAATGGGTTGCCCATAGATAGTCCTGATTTTTGTTTGAAAAATTTTTATTGATGCATTGAACAGTCCTTTTTTACATTCAATAAAAAAAATTTCAAACAAAAATCAGGACTATCTATGGGCAACCCATTGTCCCCATTTTTGGCAGACCTCTTCATGAGCTTTTTGGAAACGCACATCACAAAGGCATTCCCACTAATTTTTAAGCATTGGTACAGATATGTGGATGACATTTGGGCAATAATAAATGAGAAACAAGTGGATGATGCATTAAAACTACTTAATTTACAAAATCCTGCAATAAAATTCTCCATAGAAAAAGAGATAAACAATGAAATCCCTTTCTTAGATTTGAAACTTACCAGAAAACATAATAAACTTGAATTTGGCATACACAGAAAGGAAACACACACAGAAAATTTCATAAAATCAGATGGATATAACCCAAGACAACACAAGCATGCTGTTATCAACAGTTTAACTTACAGGCTGGTTAATGTACCTTTAAACAAGATAGAATATAACAAAGAGTACAATAACATCATTCACATTGCAGAATACAATGGATACAGTGCTGAATTGGTCAACAAGTAAATAGATAAATTCAAAAGACAACTAAGATGCAAACAAGTAACTACTCTCTCCCCAATTAGCAATGAAACCTCATACAGAAAATTTACTTATCATCCCAGAGCTACACACCTTTTCCAAAAAGTTTTCAAAGAACACAATATTACAATTACTTTCTTGGAAGTGTTGAAAACAGTGTTGTTATGATAAATTAACTTTAAAGAGAGTCGATTAAAGACACTAGACAACACTTACTTTTAAATTTTTCCGGAACTAGATTCAGAGGCTTTGCCTCTATCATCGGCCGGCTCTCGACTGATTCTTGTTGGTGTAGCTGACGATACCTTGTCACAGGTCTCCTCTGGTGGCGGCTCAAGGAACTTGCTGAACAAATCCTTCTGGGGGATGTCGAAATTGAATACTTTGTTCCTATTTTTTGAAATGAAGATTTGTTCCCATGTGGATAGTTCTTGTTTTCCTGATGTATGTTTCAGTAGTTTTGGTTCTGGATTTATGTTGTGGTTTTTTTCCCAAAAATGTGTGGCAACTGCTGATTTTTCTAATTGTTTATATTTTATGTTTCTAAAGTGTTCCTTTGCTCTTGTTTCTAAATTTCTTTTTGTTTTTCCAATATAAATTTGAGTACAGTCATTGCATTCAATTTTATATATACCAGATTTTTTGTTTGATGGAATAGCAACTCTCTCATCTACAGAAACTAATATGATTTTCAACACAACTCTCTCATCTACAGAAACTAATATGATTTTCAACACAACTCTCTCATCTACAGAAACTAATATGATTTTCAACACAACTCTCTCATCTACAGAAACTAATATGATTTTCAAAAAATTCACTTACCATCCATGGGCCTATGATAAATTCAAAAAAGTCTTCAAAAAACAAAATATTCAACTAGCACCATTCAACCATTTCTCCTTAAAAAACCTAATTTGCTCAAACATCAAAGATGCTATTCCATCAAACAAAAAATCTGGTATATATCAAATTGAATGCAATGACTGTAGTCAAATTTATATTGGAAAAACAAAAAGAAATTTAGAAACAAGAGCAAAGGAACACTTTAGAAACATAAAATATAAACAATTAGAAAAATCAGCAGTTGCCACACATTTTTGGGAAAAAAACCACAACATAAATCCAGAACCAAAACTACTGAAACATACATCAGGAAAACAAGAACTATCCACATGGGAACAAATCTTCATTTCAAAAAATAGGAACAAAGTATTCAATTTCGACATCCCCCAGAAGGATTTGTTCAGCAAGTTCCTTGAGCCGCCACCAGAGGAGACCTGTGACAAGGTATCGTCAGCTACACCAACAAGAATCAGTCGAGAGCCGGCCGATGATAGAGGCAAAGCCTCTGAAACTAGTTCCGGAAAAATTTAAAAGTAAGTGTTGTCTAGTGTCTTTAATCGACTCTCTTTAAAGTTAACACAATATTACTTTGGCCCCACAGAACAAATTTAGTGTACAACACCTTTTGAAATCACATAATACAAAGGAGATACCCACAGGCAGAAAATCAGGAGTGTACCGGATAAATTGCAAGGACTGTGACAAATTCTACATTGGAAAAACAAAAAGGAACGTGAACATTAGGCTTAAAGAGCACTTTAGGAACATAAGGAATAAAGAAATAGATAAATCGGCGGTAGCGTACCATTTTTGGAAGGAAAATCATGACATAGAACGAGAAATTCACTTACTAAAAAGTGTCCAAGGTCCAGCTGCATTAACCACGTGGGAAAAAATCTTTATAAAGAAATATGAAAGTAAATTGTTTAATTTCGATACTACCTTTGAAGACAACCCCAATTTCAAGTTCATCAAGATACCGACAGAGACGCACCTATCACCTCCGAGGAGTTCACTGAACCGGCATCCATTAGTCGACAACAGCTGATGATGTTAGGAAGTCCTAACGAAACGCGTTCTAGGTAAATACTAGCAATAAATGGAGCATTGAGTATTAGTTCGACTCAAAATTGTATTAATTTTGTGCTTCATTGTATCATAGTCCTTAAACAACAGAATGTACTTATTTACTGATTTCAGAAATATATTTTAAAGATTACACTCACTTGTTGAAATTACAAATCACAATTGCAGATATTCATCTATGTCATAAAAGGCCCTCTCAATTAAGTAATTTTTTAAACATATATTAAACTTGGAACCAGTTGATTGTTTAATTGTGGCTGGCAGCTTATTGTATAAAGTTCTTCCAATTACAAATGGATTTTCATCAAAAAATTTCTTACTCTTTGCTTCCCTATACATATTCTCTTTAGTTCTTGTGTCATATTTATGTATATTGCTATTACTCCTTATATTTGTAGTTCTCCTAACTATTAAAATAACTCTAAATATATATAATGCAACCACTGTAAGAATTCTTTCTTTTTAAAAAATTTCTCTACATGAATCCCTTGATTTTAATGAACAATCCTTACACACCTCTTCTGTAATACCAGTAATCGTTTCAAATTCTCTTTAGACTTTGTACCCCATAATTCAATACCATAATTCATATGAGGATGAATTAATCCATAATAAATAAATTTTAATTTTAGGTTTATCCAGATAGTGTGCCACGTAATTTAATAGGTAAATACTCTTAATTATTTTATTGCATATATAATTTACATATTTTGTCCATGATAAGTTTTTGTCAATATTCAATCCTAGAAATAAGTGATCATCTGTTGTATCTATTTCTTCATTTCCAATTTTAATTTTCATATTGTTGTACATGCAATTACTAATTTTAAAATATATTATCCTTCTCTAGTTTAAATTATTAACTAGGTTGTTATTAGCAAGAAATTTAAGTATTACATCTGTACCTGAGTGTATATTATTAGTTAAGTTGTCTAGATCTTTTCCCCAACAAATTATAGATGTGTCATCAGCATATGATACAGTTTTAACATTATTAATCACAGGTAAATTGTTAGTGTATAATGTAAATAGTAAAGGCCCAAGCACAGATCCCTGTGGGACTCCATATTTAACGGTTGCTAATGAGGATTCATATTTTGTTTCTATTTGGTTTAGTTTACATATTATTTCTGTACTTTGTACCTGGCCTTGTAAGTATGTGTTAATTAATTTACCTGCAGTCCCCCTTATACCACAATGTTCCAATTTTCATAATAAGACTTGGTGATCAACACTATCGAAGGCCTTCGATAAATCAAGAAAAATCCCCATTACTTGATTGTCATTTTCCATTTTGTTAATTAATTCGTCTATAAATTCTACCGCAGGAGTAATTGTAGAATAACCTTTTCAAAAACCATGCTGGGAATTAGATAAAATTTTATGTTTGTCCAAAAAACTTAAAATCCTTTTTAGAGCTATGCAAGCACTGAACGCTTGCCAAGAGAGAGAGAGAGAGAGAGATGGGTAGAGAAAGAGACAGAGATAGTCTGGAATTTCCCACTGCCATCCTGATTGTTACCGATCGTTCCACTAAATTCTAGAAAAGGACTGGAGATATAAAAGCAGGCAAAGAGTTGAGTTGTGGACAGTTGCAGTTGTGCAGTGTGTGAGTTGTGTGCACATTTCAAATGTACCGCAGTTGTTAATTGAGGGTGTAGCTGTGTGGACATTTGTGAAGTGTACCGCAAGTAAATTCTTTTTTTTTTTTTTTTTTGTAATTTACGTCCTCCAACGTTAAGTCAAATCGGATGATAAATGGAATAGGTGAAATGATGCTCAAATGAGTCCAGGGTCCATAGAGCTTAGAGTTACCCGACATTCATCCTTTAGGATAAGGGAAAACCCCGGAAAAACCTTATCCAGGTACCTCAACCTGACCGAGATTCGAACTCAGGACCTCTTGAACATGAGGCAGACATGCTACCACCATGCTACCAAGGCGGGCGTTTGTTTGTTTTTTTGTTTGTTTACGTGTGGTGAAACAACGAGAGACCTTAGAGATTGCGTACATGTGCATCACATTTTTAGAGTCTGTAAGGGTTGAACAAAGTGTGTTTTTTTACTTGTAATGAGCACTTTAAATTTCTACAAACAAGACTTTTAATTCTATGAACCCACAAAGTCACACTATAAATAAAATAAAATTAAAGCTGAATTACATACAAAGTTTGCCTTTCAACACGAATACAGATTAATAAAGCATTAGTAGTCATCAGTGGTGGAGTAATGAATTAAATTGTCAACTTTGGGAATCAAGCACATTCACCATAGAAAAAGAAAACAGCACATTCAGATGATTCATGTACCACTCAGAAACATTTAACAAATTCTAAAAGATCTTTAGAGAAGAAAATATCATTTTGGCACTATAAATAGATACTCGTTAATAAAATTGTTAAATTCAAGAACAAAAGATGAAATCCCACCATTCAGTAGGACTGGAATGTACCAAATAAATTGTAAGGATTGTGAGAAGTTCTATAGAAGGCAAACCAATGACTTTGTAAGCATTGCCAGTTTATAGGTTTGCTCATAAATAGCAATAAAAAAAGAATTCAAAATCTGAAGAAGAGGTAATATGCACCAAAAGAGGAAAGACAAAATGTCCTATAAACACTAAACTGAATAGATAGTCAACATGAAAAATCCAATGCCATGGCCGGGATTTGAATCCCGAATTTCAAATTTCAAATCCTGGCCATGGCATTGAATTTTTCATGTTGACTCTGTCTGTCAAAAACCTTAGCCTATATACATACGTCTAGTATGAAAAAATTATTAATTTCCATCAATTAACTAAAGCTAAAATGAATATTTTAGAGATATAATATTTTATCGTCACTGTAAGAGAAACATTCCTCCATGAGAGCTGTTTGGCAAGAAAAAAATTAGGAAATAATCTATGTATTATGATTTCTCTTCTCTCACAAATTCTCGTTCCTTCTCTCACTTACTATCAGTTTGCTTGCCCTTTCATATGGCTGTAGGCTTAGGGACTGTGCTGTGTTAGTCCGTATTGGATAGAAGCTGCAAATGCTTTCTCATTGGAAAGTTCTTCTCACCCCTGCCAAACAGTATCTGTGAGTCAACATGAGTTCTGCCAGTGGGGAGCATTCTCTGAGAAACATACTGGTGTGTCCATGTCTTCAAGCTAAGAATCATTAGGGACTTACACATGTATCTTTTCGCCAACCCACCTGTAGCCTTAGCCTCCTTCGGTTCCTTCACTTCATCTGTTCCTTCTACGGGTGGTAAGCACATAAGACATGCATGGGTTAAGGGCAAGGTGTTACCTCCATTTCCCTGGGTATTTATTTATTTGTTACTGTTTCTTATTTGGAATTGGTATCCTCATTTCTGTTTGTATAAGATATGCTTATTAAACTCGGACTGCAGCAATGTTACTTCAGTTGGGTAACCTAGTTATTTCATATCTGTTGTGTTCAGAAACAAAATCATATGTTGGTGTATTGAGGTAGTCACTCTTATTTACACTCACCTTCACTTTTAAATGTTACAACACAACTGAAACATTTTTGAGAACATTTGTTCTTGTCATATACTGCTGATTGGCTGAAGCTCTCTCTCTCTCTTTCTTGTTTCCCTTCCTGCTGCAACTGATCAAGCTATACCATATGGTGTTAGAGGCACAACATTTTACACTTTGCTTAGTGGCAGGATTTTAAAGTGTATTACACTATTATTGTTCTTAATGATATATATTTTTTCCCATGTGTTCAATTCTATTGGGGAGGTAAGTAATTTTAGTAATCTTATATTTTGACCAATGTTATAATTTTCTGTCCAAAAATGATGTGCTACAGTGGATTTATATGTTTGTTTTAGTTTTATGTTTCTCTGGTTTCTGTTAGTCTGGTTTCCAAGTTCCTTTTAGTTTTGCCTATGTTTTTAATATTCAAAATCTTATGTACTTTATGTGAGGAATAATAAAATTTCATTTTTTTCTTATATACTCTAGAGTCAGAGAAAATTTAAGGAATTAAGTGACTCAAAAAATACACATGTTAGACAACATACGGACTGGAATGTACTATAGAAACTGCCAGTACAACCAGCATCTTGCACTACTGTGGTCTGTAAACAGCCCCACCGGACCAGGTTTGGAGACTGGAGACTGTCCTACCAAAGGAGAAAGTTTTTACCAAGAGCATATCATCCTGCCATGCAGCGCCAAGATACCTGCCAACACTTCTACCCTAAAAGAGACCACCAGATGAGAGATAATGTGAAATGACAATGGAGATGAAATGGAGGGACAGAAAATTCGGGGGATGTAGTTAATCTATCCAGCATTCACCTGGAACCCGGGAAAACCCCAAAAAAAACATGGGTCAGGTAGGTCGGCCACAGGAATCGAACCTGGACCTCCCGAATACAGGCAATGGATGAAACTGCCTGAGCCATCCTGCTTGGTTAGACTCAGTTTAACAAACACAAAAAAAAGGTGTATCTGAATATCACAATTAGATTGTATTATGAGAACAAATAAAAGCAGTGACAAAGGCTGTAATGAATCTTCATTTTAAGCCTTGTTTTGTTACTTTCTGGCTGCTTTTTGTCCCTTTCTTGCCAAAGAGATGATAATAGAAGATATAATGTTCTCAGATATTAAGTTTTGAATGGATATTTACAGTGCATTTTTTTGCTGTGTAACACCTCTTTTCCAAACATTGGAACCATTTAATTATTTCTTTTTCCAAAATATTCTGTTTTTACAATATTAATAAAAGTAGATATTCTTTAAGTTCATTTTATGTTATTCAAGATATCACTTAGACATTATGTTTTATTAGATGCTACATAAGTGCCTGATTAAACCTAAGTTGTGAAAATATCACTCAATTTACGTCACTTAGTAATAAGCTCACATTCTTTTAAACACTTTAAATACCAATAAGGTACAATTGCTTTCCTGGAATTGTTGAAAACAGTGTTGTTATAGTAAATTAAATTTAAAGGGAGTCGATTAATGACACTAAACACTTACTTTTAAAATTTTCCAAAACATGTTTCAGAGATATATCGAGATTTAACTGTATTGGAACACCACAGTTAAGCGAAAAATTATTAAATTTTAGATGAGTCGTATTTTTTACACATGTGTAAAAAATACAACTCATCTAAAATTTAATAATGTTTCAGAGACTTTGCCTCCATCCTCAACCGGCCATCAACTGGTTCTCATTGGTGTAGGATTTGTTCAGTAAGTTCCTCGAACTGCCACCAGAGGAGACCTATGACAAAATATTGTCAACTACACCAATGAGAACCAGTCGATGGCCGGTTGAAGATGGAGGCAAAGTCTCTGAAACATGTTTCGGAAAATTTTAAAAGTAAGTGTTGTTCAGTGTCATTAATCGACTCCCTTTAAATTTAACCAATAAGGTAACTTCTATTTGATAAATATTCATTGAATAATTGCTACTATTAAAGTTAATGGTACAAAATGTTAATGTCAGTTTATTTCTCTTTTGAAAATGTTTTTTTATAAAATCAATTTTTGTTGGATTCAGAAGACGTCAGAACATGATTACCATCAAAATTTCTATATTCAGTATTCTAATGAAATGCAACACTTTCTCTACTTACTGTAAGTAGGTGTTAGAGAAAGTGAAAATATCTTCTTTCACAGTGACAGAACAGCAATAATCTCACCTGGAAAGCACTTGAAAGAAGGTGTAAGTTCTAAGTAGAAAATGTTCATTAGATAACCACAAAACTTTGTCATCTTTTGTTTAGTTAATAAATACAATATCTAATTTTCACAATTCATACGGACATTTTTAACATTTTACACTCTCTACCAGCTACTTGTAGTAGGTAAGAGGGAGTATTGTAATCTGTGGAGACACACATACTAAGATAAAACATTTTAGAAATGATCCACCTGTGTGCTTGTTATTTTTAGTTCTAATGTAGTTCTTTAGTTCTTAAACTGTCAGTAATGCCCTCTTCATAGTGAATGGCTTTCATTTAATAAAAATATCAGATGCAAGTAAAACATATAATTTATGTTAAAAGACTTATTGAGTCATATTTTATTAAAACTTATAGCCTCACTCATGTCAACTATTAAAAAAATAAACTATTAATTTTTAGATGAGTCATATTTATTACACATCTGCTTCACTTTCGTACCTATTTTGAGGACATGTTTTGCAAATCATCGTTTGCATCTTCGGCTCTTATGCGATTAAAGCCACTAATTATTTCGCTTCACTGTGGTGTTCCAATATCGTTAAAAATAAACGTTTTCTGCACTGTCCCAGTCTGTTTCTCAACTGATTGGCGACTGACCTCTATCTTCACAAACATCTGTCATATGGTTCTCTCAGAATATTTCCTACATAATGCATTAGGCCACCCACTGATAGCACTTCTAGATTTAAAATATGTGGAATGTGCTTTACTGTTAAAATTTTCTCCCATGTTGAAAGTTCAAGCTTCGTTGCTAATGGTTTCATTAATTTAATATCCTCTACAATGTTATGATTCTCATTCCAGAAATGAAAAGCAATTGCAAATTTTTCTATTTGTTTATACCAAGACACCCAAAAATATCTGAACTGGATACAAGATTATTAAATTATAGATGAGTCATATTTATTACATATTGACTTCACTAACATAATAAATGTAATAAATACAATAATATTGTGTAATAAATATGACTCATCTATAATTTAATAATTATTTTACTTCACTGTAGTGTTCCAATACATATGTTTTGCCTGTCCACACTCGGTGCTCATTGCTGTCTGCTGCTACTATAGAAAGGAGCAGATGAAACCATTCAACATTTTTAAAACTACTTTTAAAGACTTTACTTAGCCATGTCATTAAACGGGATGCCAAAACTGGCCAACACTGTTGTCCATACATGGACAACTATCAATTAGGAAACTATCAATCACTTGCCAAGTTTCTGCTACGAAATGCTGGCAGTTTTCTGGTGGATAGTTTGTTTTAATTCTCCTTGGGTGGGTAGGTTTATCTTGTACACTTTATGCTTTAAGTTACCCCAGAGATAGAAATCACAGAGGATTAGGTCGAGGGCCACAAATCTCTAATAATAATTCTGTCATTAAACATATTTTCAATTTATATAGAATAAAAAGAAGTATTTCAGAAAGTGGAGTGCCATTAAATTAATTAGGAGTCGATTAATGACACAAAACAACACTTTTAAATTTTCCCGGAACCAGTTTCTGAGGCCTTGCCTCTATCTTCAGCCGGACATCGACTTGTTCTCATTGGTGTAGCTGGCAATATTTTGTCATCGGTCTCCTCTGGTGGCGGTTCGAGGAACTTGCTGAACAAATCTTTCTGGAGGATATCGAAATTGAATACTTTGTTCCTATTTTTTGAAATAAAGATTTGTTCCCATGTGGACAGTTCTTCTTTTCCTGTTATATGTTTTAGTAATTTTGGTTCTGGATTTATGTTGTGGTTTTTTTCCCAAAAATGCGTGGCAACTGCTGATTTTTCTAATTGTTTGTATTTTATGTTCCTAAAGTGTTCCTTTGCTCTTGTTTCTAAATTTCTTTTGGTTTTTCCAATATAAATTTGACTACAGTCACAGCATTCAATTTGATCTATACCAGATTTTTTGTTAGATGGAATGGCATCTTTGATGTTTGAGCAAATTAGGTTTTTTAAGGAGTAATGGTTCACTGGAGCTAGTTGAATGTTTTGTTTTTTGAAGACTTTTTTGAATTTATCAAAGGCCCATGGATGGTAAGTGAATTTTTTGAAGATCATTTTATTTTCTGTGGCTGAGAGGGTTGTGGTTTCCTTTAGTAGTTTCTTCTTATTTGCTAAGTTCACTTTTTTGTCTACTAGTGATTTGGGAAAGTCATTTTTCTGTGCTATTTCAATAATTTTGTTGTATTCTATTTTGTATTCTTCTGCTGTGAGAGGGATGTTGACCAGTCTGTGTGCTAAACTATTAAAGATTGCCTGTTTGTGGGATCTTGGATTGTAGCCATTAGCTTTTATGTAGTTGTCTGTTTGTGTTGGTTTTCTGTAAATGCCAAAGTTTATTCTATTTTTATTTCTGATTATTTTTAGATCTAAAAATGGCAAATACTCGTCTTTTTCAACTTCTACAGTGAACTTGATGCTTTTTTCTTGAACATTTAAAAGTTTTAGTGCATCACTGATGTGTTTTTTTTTTTTGGCACTATGGCAAATATGTCATCTACATATCTTTGCCAGAGTTTGAACATCCATGGGAACCTTGTTGTTTTGTGTCATTAATCGACTCCTAATTAATTTAATTTATACAACAACACTGTTTTCAACACTTCCATGAAAGGATTTGGAGTGCCATTGTTACTAAAATTAGGCAAGTGAATCAACCTTGTATATACTTTTCTCCACTTACAAGTTTTTTATGAAGACTAGTTTCTGGGGACTTCTCCCCTATCGTCAGTTCTGTGGTTGACTGATGATGCATCACCAGATGCAGACACCGGATGCATCATCAGTCAACCACAGAACTGACGATAGGGGAGAAGTCCCCAGAAACTAGTCTTCATAAAAAACTTGTAAGTGGAGAAAAGTATATGCAAGGTTGACTCACTTGCCTAATTTTAGTAATATTTTCAATTGTTCTCATTGAAAGATCCACTCTATGAGCTGCTGCAGAGGCTTGTTCAAAAATGGTAAAATTTCACTCCCTGTCTGTTCATTCTTTGAAAAAGGTGGCAAAATAGTTATACTCACATATGTACGTCATGACGGCAGGTTGGCTATGGTAGCTCAATGGGTAAGAGCAACTGGACGAAAACCATCCGTGGTTCAAATCCTGGTTGTGGCATTGAATTTTTCATGTTGACTATCTAAGTTAACCACTATTTGCTTTTACTATTTTATATTGTTTTACTGGATAAAATGCATTTTTAACAAGATGAAACTTAATTTATTTTATTGTTGTTGCTGCTTCTGTTTCTTTAATACAGTAAACTTAATGATTGCACAACTCTTTTGTATTGCTTTCAACACTAGTTTCTAGTAAGGCTCTGATCTGTTTCTAAAGTACATTTTCTTTTTTGCATGATTGGAGCAATTTATTTACAGTGACATCTAAATTCAATGAAAAAATGATTTGTAATCGGTGTAGATGGAATATTGAAAACTGACTACAAATATTTTTTTCAAATAGATTTTCTTTAAGTAATATGTTCATGAATATTCATATTTTGGCCATCTTTATAGATTTTTATAATATTTTATACTTTCATATATGCACAAGGTAGTGCTAATATATTGGGCCATTTAAAAATGGTTCTATATGCATTTCCTTTATAGATTATTTTAACAATTTTTATTGCTCTTTTCTGTAGCCTAAATATTTTTACGTGTTTCTTCTCTGCTGATCCCCATTAAATAATTCCATAACTCAATTATGATGTACACATGTACTGTACTGTTTTCATCCTTTTCTTTATTGTTTACTAAGAAGTACAGACGTCTGTAGAAATTACTGGGTTTTGTTCTAGAGGGGGAGCTTGGGAGTTCCGATAGAACTTCCCCCACACCTCCAGCACCACCTCCACCCCCCCGCAGTGCACCTGGACTACGACAACACCTAGCAGTCAGCACAACAGCAGATGGACAGCCCTGCTGCATTGCTGGTCAGAGAACTGTTGGTATCCAAACTTTCGAACCAGCCAATTGACCTTTAAAGTGCTTTTATGAATATAGTTAATGCTATCAATGCACATCATTGTTGATATGTTCAGTGAAGTGAACAATGTACAAAATAATGTGAATGAGTACGGCCATCTTATGAGTACTGAATGAGAATTAAGATGCAAAGCAGCAACTTCAACATAGTTGTTACATAGACTTATAGCAAAACAAAATGTTTTAAATGAGGATAATTCGTGATATAGTTAATTGATTTTACCTAATTGCTGAAATACAGCATTTGATTATAAGATACAAAATTTGTTATGCTGCTTATGACATCATGTTATACAAATAGTTACTATCATTTCTTTTCAGTTTTAACTCCAATTGTTCAGTTCCATTGTGAATTGGGAATTAGCATCATCCTCTTACCAATAATGCAGTTATACAACGTTTTGCAAAATGAACATTGGAAATCACAAATTTTAATAAAATACTGCAGTTATAAGGCATTTTCAACAATGCAAGAGAAAGCAGCAAAGCAAATGCAAGAATCTACTATGTATGCACAATATCAGAAAAACTGTTGTCTTACTTCAGCATCACAGGCATTACAATAGCAATTCTAATATCTCAGTTCTTCCTGCAACAAGTTGTTTAAGAAAGTATGGTGGTATGTGATGCATAGAAATACACAAGCTTTATAATGAAGCAATGTTTGTGAGGTGAAGAAAACATAAATGTTGTGAAACCAGATTGCAAAATATCTGCAGTTGAAAGTCAATGAATTCCATTCGTAAACATAATTTGTCAATATTGTATCCACTCTCCCAAGGTAAATGCATCAGTAAAACTTTACAATTATTTATTTTTTGTTTCTATTCTGCTTGACCTTGTATTTTTATATACTACATACCTGTTTGTTTAATTTTGGCCATGTTTAAACCTCCATTATGGCTTTTAGATACAATGATAAACTTAAAATCCAGTTTTCTTACCTATTTTAGTTAGTCATTTCTTACTATTCCAAATGCTCTGCATACAATCATTTTTAATTTAAATACTTGTTCAATATCTATTTGAAGCAATAACATAACCCACTTAACCCTGAAGAAGGCCACAGAATTAAGATGGCTGTAAGCTTGGAGGAGGAAAACATCACTTGGCTGCAATCTTGAGAAACCATCGTAAAATTTTTATTTTTTCATAAACTAAACTTTACAAATAATTATTGCTGTATTCTATTTCTGTCCTTCATTTAAGTAAACAAAGCAGTGCAATGAACCTTTTGTGCAAAAGTAATTAAAATACATATGTATTTTGTGAAACTTCATTTAGATTGCATTGTATTAACTGTGAGGATCACTTTGCATTCCATGACTGAAGAAAATGGACAACTTTTCCTTTTTCTATTTCAAATTTATACTCAAATTTATTTCATTTCTAATTATTTTGTTTAAAGGGAGACTAAACGGCAGAAATAACCAAAACATGACATTTTCAATTTTTTTTGTGGTTTATAAACTGGAATTTCCTCTTTCATTTTACACATACATTATTATTGTGGGTGCAATACTTATATTTTTAATACATTTTTAAAATGGTACTGTATCTGCCAATTTGTACTGTCAATCCTGTACCACTTCACAGAAAAGAAGTTGTAGATCCTGCACACCTTGTAGTAGCGACATAAACTTTAGCTCATCTTATTAGGATAAGTTTTGTTCTACAGTTGATCTTTTGTTAAATTTGGTAACATTTGTATGCTCAAAACAAATGGTTTCTTTATTGACAAATGTATGGAAAGAAATACATATAAAAAATAATTTTAATATTTTTATATTTAAAAGGAATCTAAATGCAATAATTTAAGCACTATGTAATAACCATAATTTTACTGTAGCACAAGAGGATGTTAAGCTTGATTTAGTAAAGAAAGTGATGTGCTACAAACATGCCATTCCTATTCCATTATCTATACTTTGCCAGAAAGTCTTACTTTATACTTAAATAAGTAGTCTAACAGCTACATTTAGATATATAAGTAATACTTGATTGCTACTTCCAGAAGCTGTGGTCAGTTGTGCATAATAAAATTGTTTCCTCACGATTTTATTATACCTTCTCTCTTTCTACTACATACTCTCTCATATCAACAAAGAAAGACTTTTTCATATCTTATTTTTAACATGTTCTCATCTACTACTTACTGAAAGAGGTTCCAGTTTTCCATATAGACTCAAGAGTGGAAGCTTGTTGATGAAAGTTAATGTGAGAAAAACTTGAAATATAAAGTAATAACATCTGAAGATGAAACTTTATTCACATAAGTTATGAAAATTTTATGAGGAAAAGGACTTCAACTTGGTTCCAGTGTTGTAGGCAGAACTACAAGAGTTTCAATAAACATTTTAGAAGTTGTGAAAGACTATTATTCTGTGATTATAAAATGCCTGAGATGTTAATTTGGTCACTCATTGCAATTAAATATTTCACAAAAGGAATGTTTTATGCTATTGATCCTATTTAGATTTATAGAAATATTTTAGTAACTTTAAACCAACAAAAAAATATTTGTGTGTTAGTAATTGACATTTTAAAAGTGAATAGATGGATAAATATTTTGTGAAAATTTCCACTGGACAACTTTGCAAGTAATTTGAAAGTTTCTCTAGCTCAATTAACTCCTTTCAATTAATAGAAAAGGAGCAAAAATGTATCACAGAAACTATTTCCCCATCACTGTTAACTTCTTGTAAATAAATCCTGTCATATACACACAATAAAAGAAACAAAGAATAAACTTTGTTCTTTTTGTCTTTCAACTATTATAGTTATTGCTTTAAGACTTTTTAGCCTTGTTGTGAAAGCAGTTAGCAGTGAATATATGTATTCTGTTGAGAAATTTAGGCTAAAATGTTACTGTTAATGTATCTCCTGATTTTATGATGTGTTATTCATGTTGTTATCTGTTGTGGTGATTTTATAATGAATGTTATATTTAAAAAAAATGTAAGCTGACAAAGGCTGAATAAAAATATGCTTTTTTCTTTGTGATGTAACAGGTATCTTCTGAAATCAACAAATAGATATTAAAACAAGAACTAATCTTGGCTTTAAGGAGATTAGAGATCATCCACTCTGCCATTCATATTTTCAAAGCTGAAATGAAAAATCTGTGTTGCATTCTTAATTTTCTCTACTCTTGTGCAAACTGTTCTTACAAATAGATAGTCAACTTGAAAAATTCAATGTCACAGCAAGGATTTGAACCACAGATCTCCTGGTTTCCGTCCAGTCGCTCTTACCCATTGAGCTACCAAGGCCAACTTGCCATCATGACATTAAATTCTCCAATTGACTCATATATTTTCCTGGTAAACCAATAGGGGCTCTCACCTATTTTGTTCTCACCTATATTTTCAAGATATACCGTTTGTGGCAACTTACTATTATAAGTACTTGAGTCCCAGGCTTCATAATTTAACTCTTATTATTTAAGTTAATTGATGGAAATTAATCATTTCTTCACACTAACCATTAATAGGCTAAGGTTTTGGGTAGATAGTCAACTTGAAAAATTCAGTGCCACAGCTGGGATTTGAACCACGGATTTCCTGTAAGTAAGTCGCCACAAACGGTGTATCTCAAATGAGAGAGCCCCTAGTGGTTTACCAGGAGAATTAGTCAATTGGAGAATTTAATGTTATGACGTCAAGTTGACCATAGTGGCTCAGTGGGTAAGAGCAACTGGACGGAAACCAGGAGATCTGTGGTTCAAATCCCAGCCATGGCATTTAATTTTTCAAGTTGACTCTATCTATCAAAAACCTTAGCCTATATACGGCTAGTGTGAAGAAATGAATAACTTCATCAGTAAACTTAAATGTTTACGACTCATCTATAATTTAATAATTAAATGTTTAAGTTTCAACGTTTAAATCCCGGCCATGGCATTGAATTTTTCAGGCTGACTCTAACTTAAATGTTCTTACAAATGCTTATTCATCTATCCACTCATGTTAATCAAGATAAACATTTGCAGAAATTATTTTATTACATACTTCCTTGTAAGTACAATGGGAATAGGGGAATAGTATAGTAGGCTTAAGTGATAATCAAATCTTTACAGAGCTGAGTGCTATATGATGACTTTGAAACTGTTTCTCTTTGGATGTTCAGACATAAAAGAAATCAATAACTTCCCATTTGATAAAAATATAAGTATTGGAAAATTCAAACAAATGACAAGGAATAGCTTTGAAATTTAACTGTATTGGAATACTACAGTGAAGCAAAACAATTATTAAATTATAGATGAGTCGTATTTATTACACATAAGCTTCACTTACATACCAATATTGAGGACATGTTTTGCAAACCATTGTTAACATAATTAGCTCTAATGCGACTCTTTAAAAGAGGTGGGATTTCAATGTTCATTAGTTGGTTTTTATGCTTTCTATGTATATTTTCTCCCAGGTTAGCTCATTATGTTTTTGTATATATTTAAGTAATTTGGTGCTATCTTCAATTTCATGATTTTCAGAAGAGAAATGAGATGCTATTGCAGACTTATCAATATTTTTTGTATCTTAGGTGCCTAAAATGTTATTTCTTCCTAGTGCCTATGTTTCTTTTTGTCCTCCCTATGTACATTTTTTCACAGCCATTACACTTTATCTTGTAAATGCCTTATTTTTCTTCTGGTCTTATCTTATCAGTATTGTTACTGTTAATAGGTTTTTAATGTTGTAATTGTTTTTTGGTGCCAATGTTATATTATATTTCTTTAATATTTTTGGAACTTTTTGTGGCATTAGATCTGATGATGCAAACAATGGTTTGCGAAACATGTCCTCAATATAGGTTCATAAGTGAAGCTGATGTGTAATAAATATGACTCATCTATAATTTATTAAGGAATAGCTTGTTACAGCAATGTCATAACAATGTTATAACTAAACCATAACACTTGGTAACCCACTTCACTTATCTGTTTTAAAATTGTCGAATCCTTCTGGAATGGTTTCATGGTGTTTCCATCACATCCTCAGCCAGTACACTGACTAACCTTATGATTACTTCTGGTAGATTATGGATAGTTCACTATCATGCTGCAAAATAAATTAGAGCAAAACAAATTTACTGACTGATTCTATTGGTAGTATTTCAAAATTCACCACACAATGTTTATTTTTCAAAATAAATATATTCTCCCAAACCATTAAATCTATTGGTTCTATTTAATTGTTTTAATAATTTAACTTCTGAATTTATTTCATGGTTGAATGACCAGAAATGATCTGCCACTGTTGACTTATCAGTATGTTTATATTTAATATTTCTTAAATGTCCCTTAACTCTGGTTTCCAAAATACACTGATCATACCAATGTTAAGATGATCACACTCTAAACATTAAATTGATAAATGCCAAATTTTTTATTATCTGAAATGTTAACTTTTTTAGAAAAATGCAGTAAATTATTAAGTTTTAAATTTGGTAATCTTTGGATAGATTGAAAATACCTATACCTTAGCCTATACATGGCTAGTGTGGAAGAATGATTAATTTCCATCAATTAACTTATTAGTAATCTTTGTTTGTACCAAAATTCCTTCAATTTTAATGGAATTTTTTTTTCAACAGACTTCTGGAGTATCTGTAGTCTGCTTTCACCTTGTTTTGCTGATCTTTTTATGCACTTTTGAAATACAAGTCACTAAAGCATTTCCATTAATTTTTAAAACTTGGTACAGATATGTGGATGCCAATTTTGCTGTAGTTCTTGAAAGACACATAGATGAAGGTTTAGAACTTCTAAGTTTGCAGGACAAAGCTATAAAGTTCACATTACAATAATTACGTAGAAAATGAAGCTAGCTACAGTGAAGCAATGAATATAACACAATGTATCATTTTCTTCAGATAAGTGAAGTTTTTGTTACAAATACTTATATTTGTGTAATATTCACATTACAAATTGAAAATATTTGTCTTCTCTTTCTGGATCTAAAGATAATAAGAAATAACAATAAATTAAACTTTGGCATTTATAATAAATTAACTCATGTGTGTTTGGAGGAATTTAGTAACAGTGACGTCAAAATTAATATAAAATTATTTGTGGTTGGTTTATTGACACTCGTCACTTACTTTTTCATATATTTATGAGAGACTAGTTTCAAAGGCCCTGGCCTCCATTTTCAATCTCTTCCCAACTGGCAACTGTTATCTGCTCTCTCTGGTGGTGGAACTATGAACTTTTTTGTCAAATTATCTGCTGGCGGGATTTCAAAGTTCATTACGCGATCCTTATTTTTCCAGATGAATATGTTCTCCCATGTTGTCAATCTATTTTGGTTTATCACTCCTTTTAATAATTTTGGATTTGGATCAATGTCATGGTTTTCATTCCAAAAATGAAATGCTACTGCTGACTTGTCTTCTTGTTTCAATCTGATGTTTCTAAAGTGTTCTTTGACTCTGGTTTTTAAATTTCTTTTTGTTTGACCTATGTAGCATTTTTCACAATTCTTGCAATTTATTTGGTATATTCCAGATTTGTTACCTGAAGGAATTTCATCTTTTGTTTTTGAATTTAGTAATTTTAAAATTGAGTATCTATTAGTAGGTGCCAAGATGATATTTTGTTCCTTGAATATCTTTTTAAATTTATTAAATGTTTTTGGATGATATGTGAATGAACTGAATATGCTGTTGCTTTCTTTTCCTTTAATAAATGTGGTTGTTTCCTTAATGGTTTTCTTTAGTTTAGATTTTCTAATTTTCTTCAACACCAAACTTTTGTTGTATCCGTTTTCTTCTGCTATGTGTATTATTGCTTTTTGTTCCTTGAGATATTCTTCTTTTTCCATGGGTATGTTGACTAGTCTGTGTGTAAGGCTGTTTATTATTGCATGTTTATGTGTAATTGGGTAACAGAACTGAATATGCTGAATCTAGGTTTAAAGACATGTGTAGATTATTCCAACCAAATTGAAGATTACATTGCTGACATCCAAATTGCTACACAAACACTTAATGAAGAAAGTAAAAACACAGTAAAAAACAAATGCTCCAAAATAGTAGAAGAGATTAAAAATGAAAAGAAAAAGAATTTTAGTAACCAAATCATAAAAGCTCTTAAAAAGAAACCGGTTATTTATACTAAAGCAGACAAGGGAAATAAACTAGTAATTCTGGAAAAAGAAGAATACACAAAGAGGATGGAAGATTTGTTAGAAGACAGTAATTACCAAACAGTAGAAACTAATCCATTAAAGTACTGCATTGAAACCACAAATAAAACGCTAAAAGAGAGCAAAATAATCAACAAAAAAGAATTGCACAAAATTAAAGTAGATAATCCAACATTACCAAGAGTATATGGGCTGCCAAAAATTCATAAAACAGGGAAAGGCATGAGACCTATTACTAGTAGCATAAATGCCCCCACATATAATTTGGCCAAATGGTTACTAAGTAAATTTAATAGTTTTCCAAAATTTGAAAGTGCAAATTTAAGAAACTCTTTAGATTTAGTAGAAAAAATCAAAGATATAAATTTGGACAAAAATGACAGACTGGTTTCATTTGATGTCACATCTTTATTTCCAAGCATACCAACAGAAAAATTGCAGACGGTGTTAAAAAAATGGCTAGCTACAATTGATATGGAAGCAATAGAAGCAGAAGAATATATTTCTCTAACAAAAATATGCATTGAACAAAACTTCTTTAGTTTTAATGGAAAACACTACAAGCAGAAATCAGGACTATCAATGGGCAATCCACTTTCACCTTTTTTGGCTAACTTATTTATGAGTGCATTTGAAACACAAATTAAAAAGTCCTTCCCATTGATCTTCAAGGTTTGGTATAGATATGTTGACGACATCTTTGCAATTGTACCAAGTAAACATTTAGATGATGCATTAAAATTACTCAATCTGCAAGAAAGGACTATCAAATTCACAATAGAAAAGGAAATCAATGGACAACTACCTTTCTTGGATCTAAATATCATCAGGAATGATACAAAAATAAAATTTGGAATTTACAGGAAGCCAACACATTCAGAAAATTATATAAAAAATAATAGCCACAACCCAATTACACATAAACATGCAATAATAAACAGCCTTACACACAGACTAGTCAACATACCCATGGAAAAAGAAGAATATCTCAAGGAACAAAAAGCAATAATACACATAGCAGAAGAAAACGGATACAACAAAAGTTTGGTGTTGAAGAAAATTAGAAAATCTAAACTAAAGAAAACCATTAAGGAAACAACCACATTTATTAAAGGAAAAGAAAGCAACAGCATATTCAGTTCATTCACATATCATCCAAAAACATTTAATAAATTTAAAAAGATATTCAAGGAACAAAATATCATCTTGGCACCTACTAATAGATACTCAATTTTAAAATTACTAAATTCAAAAACAAAAGATGAAATTCCTTCAGGTAACAAATCTGGAATATACCAAATAAATTGCAAGAATTGTGAAAAATGCTACATAGGTCAAACAAAAAGAAATTTAAAAACCAGAGTCAAAGAACACTTTAGAAACATCAGATTGAAACAAGAAGACAAGTCAGCAGTAGCATTTCATTTTTGGAATGAAAACCATGACATTGATCCAAATCCAAAATTATTAAAAGGAGTGATAAACCAAAATAGATTGACAACATGGGAGAACATATTCATCTGGAAAAATAAGGATCGCGTAATGAACTTTGAAATCCCGCCAGCAGATAATTTGACAAAAAAGTTCATAGTTCCACCACCAGAGAGAGCAGATAACAGTTGCCAGTTGGGAAGAGATTGAAAATGGAGGCCAGGGCCTTTGAAACTAGTCTCTCATAAATATATGAAAAAGTAAGTGACGAGTGTCAATAAACCAACCACAAATAATTTTAAATTAACTCATACTGATAATTACGTAAAAAATAAAAGTTTCAACAATTTTTCACACAAATATGGAGTTTTTAATAGTTGGATTTAAGGTTATCAATCTAACTGTTCAGAGCGTGGTAAGATTTACATTGGTAGGACCAAACATAATTTGGAAACCAGAGTGAAAGAACATTTCAGAAATATTAAGTATAAACGGATTGATAAGTCAGCAGTGGTAGTTCATTTTTGGTCTTTTAACTAAAATAAATCCATATGCTAAATGATTAAAACAATTGAATGGACCGATAGATTTAATAGTTTGGGAGAAAATATTTATTTTGAAAAATAAGAATTACATGATGAATTTTGAAATATTGTCAATAGAATCTGTCAATAAGTTTGTTTTGCCCCCAATAGATGGCAGCATGATAGCAAACTATCCGTCATCTACCAGAAGTAACCAGAAGGTTAATCAGTCTACTGACTGAGGATTGGAACATCACAAGAGCGTTCCAGAAGAATTCGACAATTTTAAAACAGATAAGTGAAGTTGGTTATCAAGTGTTGTAGTTTATTTATAATATTCGGATAGCTTCACTGTCAATAGCTTCAGGTTTTTTACAAAATCTTGGAGATGATTTACTGTATAATAAGCATATTTGACACAAATTGTAGGTACATTTTCAGATATCAATATATTTTCTGTAGTAAGATTTTGTTTATCTCTTATGATTTACCTACCAGTTATGTGAAAAACAATTCAAAATAAAGAAGACTTCTGAGGACATTTCCAGAAAATTTCATATATACATTTCATTTGTCATAAAAATATCATAACTCTATGATATTTTAACTAAAATTATTAGAGCCATTTTTGAGAAAATCAAAACATCTGAAAAATGTTTCCATGTAAAGAACAGTTTGGAATTGGGGACTTTCTTGAAAATCTGGTGCTGCTTACCTTAAAGATGCTGAACTTTCATACAAGCACATGCATATGCACACATGCACCCACACACCTACCCACCCATACCTTTTTCTAAAAATACTTTCTTTGGATTCATGGGACCTCAAACCATGTGAGGAGTAATGTGTCAAAACATGATAAGTCAACGGTTAAATTTTAAATTTTACAAGAAAAGTGAAAAACTGATACTGTGTGCTGCATACACGATAGATTAGGTCAATTAATGGAAATTAATTTTTCTTGTTCTTTCACACTAGTCGTGTGTAGGCCAAAGTTTGGAAAGGTAGGGTTAGACTGAAAAATTTAATGCCATAGCCAGGATTTGAACTACGGATCTCCTGGTCTCTTAGTAGTTACTCTTATCATTGAGCTATCATGGCCAATGTGCCAGTATGACATTTAATTCTCCAACTGACTCACATTTTTCCTGTAAACCATGGTAGCTCAATGATTAAGAGCAGCCAGATGGAAACCACAAGATCCACAGTTCAAATCCGAGCTATGGCATTGAATTTTTAAGCCTGACTCTACCTTTGCAAACTTTGATCTACACATGGCTAGTGTGAAAGAATAATTAATTTCCATTAATTGACCTAATAGTGGTTGGACAAAGTCTGGGACTTAAAGAACTTACATGTTGTAAATTGCCAAGAAGGTAGTTACCTCATGTGTGTATGAGATAACCCATTCCCAGTGGTTTACCGGGAAAAGTTCGAGACAGTTGGAATGAATGAAAGTAAATGGGTTGGGCCCTTTCGGTCCTTTGCACGTAGGCCGTATGTTGGGCCCATTGTGCCCGAGACAGTTGGAGAATTTAATACCATACTGGCATGTTGGCCTTGGTAGCTCAGTGGTTAAGAGCAACCGAATAGAGGCCAGGAGATCAGTGGTTCAAATCCCAGCTATGGCATTGAATTTTTCAGTGTGATTCTATCTTTCCAAACTCTGGCCTACGCACGGCTAGTGTGAAAGAACAATTAATTTCCATTAATTGAGTAATAGTGTTGAAGATTTGTAACATTTGCACTCCAACTTTTATCATCATCACCATCACCCCTACTACCACCACCACCATCACTATTATCATTATTGTCATGTATTATCATTTATTATTATTCATTTTAGCTGCAGCAAGCATTAGGGATTGTAACAAGTTAGTCTTATTGTGATTTAAACCAATTTCAATGGTGCACTGACCATGTTTCAACCAAATCCAATATTTTTACCTGATTTAAGCAGTCAAAAATTGTTTTTTGAGTAAAAACAACACCATAACTTGATGCAACCCCATTTTTCAGAGCAGAAATCCGCTTCAAACTAATTTTCATCCGTAAGTAAACTTTCCACATTTTAAAACCTCATTCCTGTGAGTTTCCACTGTATTATTGACATCAAGCTTTTGTGTAGAATACAATACTTCCTTTCATCTAATATAGTAAGGTGGTACCGAAAGTTATTCTTTATTATGACTAAATAATTACTATTGTGGAGAAACTACTGGTGTAATGGAAATAATCTTTATCCACAATAATGAACACTAATTAACAAATGTAAATGATGAATAACTTATTCTTTTAATAAACCTGTTCCAATTTAAGACACACATAGCATGTAAGAACACATGTAATGACATATTATCTTTTTGTTGAATTAAAAGTTATGTGATACATATATTATTAACTAAATAAAAATATAATACTGAAATATTTTTATAAAACAGGATTAGGTCATTTTATAGAAAAGCCAGTTTTGATATCATACAAGGGCAGTTCAATAAGCGCTCCTTTAGGAATGAAAAACCAATTTTTCAAAAATAATTATTAGTGCACCTCACTGTGAAAAAACTTCTAATTACTGGGACTACATCATTTACTCCCTACATTCATGATTTAAATGAAACAATATCTAAACATTCTAGCCTAATTCAATTTGCAGATTACACCACAATTATCTTTAACAGTACTAATATACCTCAACTGAACTCCTAGATTAAGGACACAGGCGGATCATTGATGGAATATTTTGAAGATCTAAATCTGTTTGTGAACTCCACTAAATGCAAAATATTTAATTTTGATTTTAAACACATTAACTCTTAACTCAGCTTAATATTAACTATACAACAGTTAACAATGTATAAACTACAGAACTCCTAAACTAAACATTTTGATAGACTTCCATCCATAGTAAACATTTATTCTTAGATGTTTAAGAAAGTTTGTTCCTCATACAGTCACCACAATGAAAACTTTACATTTTAAATGCAAGGAAAATCTTTACATACACCATGTGCTCAGTTTGTCCTTCTCTCACCACTACACAAAAAGGCAGGTGGAGCTTCAAATCACGTGATTCTTGAGTGCACAGCAGTAATTTCCTTTCATTAGCAGCCCAGGTCTCAGTCTGCCTCTGGTATTTGCATACAGCAAGTTCTTTATTGTTTTTGTCATCCGATTTTTGATCTCAGAGCTGTTTTCGAAGGTGTGTATTTCTGCATCCAAAACACAAAATGGGACACAAGAAGCTCACTTGTGAGGAGAAGACTCATGCTTTAACTCTGTTAGAGGTAGGTACCTCTATAATTCGTATAGCTGCTGATCTAAAGGTTTCAAGACAAGCCATTTACAACCTAAAAAATGCAGCAGCATCTTTGCCACATGGCACCACACCAACTCGAAAGACAGGCTCAAGTGGTAAAAGAAAGACTTCACCAAGGACTGTGAGCTGCCCGAAACTTCAAGAACCGTGACAAGGAAGATGCCGGGTGGCAAAGGGGATTAACGACGTAGTTTACCGCATCTAGAAGGTGCCCCGAGGAAAGATGTTTGTGGTACACCTGGATCGTCTGGCCCGCTACAATTGTGTTGCTCGGGACGACCAGCCTTGAGGAGGGAACAGTGTCGCCAGGCATTATTGTGCCGCAGCCGGAGCATGCGAAAGAGACAGATAGCACCAGAGCTGGCGCGTAGGCGAGTGTTTGGAGCTGACCGAAAGAGACAAAGGAAGAGACAGATATATGTCTGGAAGTTTCTACTTTACTGATGCAATCTTGATTGTTACAGAGCATTTCACTAATTTCTAGAACGATGAGTGGAGGTATAAAAGGAGCCGCGGCTGGCCAGTCGGGCCAGAGTAGAGAACTGATAATCGTGCATGTGCAGTGATTTGAAAGTGAACTCTTTTGTTTGTGAATGTGTGGCAGACGACCTTGAAGTTTGCGTTGGTGTATGTTTCGTCATTTAGAGCCTGTAAGGGTTGTCGGAACGTCTTTTTACTTGAAATAAACAGAAGTTTGAATTTCCGCAAGCTAGACTTTTAATTCATGAACCCACAGTCACAATATGTCACTTTGTTTCTCTCTATCAAAATGTTGTTGGAGGTAAAACACAACGTTTTGCATAGAAATCACACAGACCACTGTTCTATTTATGATCAATTGTTATTCTAAGCATTTGTTTGTACAATTCCAAATGTATAAGGTGTTAATGTGATTAAGGCAATTTCGAGCGTCAAAGGTTTCCCTTGTAAAACAAGGTTGTTGAGTCTTGTACTATTTAACACATTTATCAGTGACATACTGAGAGAGTAAAAAATAAAACAGAAATATTGTCCATTAAAAAATGACAGAGATATCAGTAAACCTCATGATGGGAGCTATTACAGTTATAGGACTACAGAGAGCATAAATGAAGTGCAAGAAGCATCTGTAAAACTAAGAAATCCAGTGAACCACAGCCTTTTAGTTAAAGTGACCAGAAATCCCATTTTGAACCAGACAGTATCATTTTTCAACCTATAGTTCCAGCATCCCATAGATCTTTTTGGACCTCTCTTTGCCTTGTATTGTTAGAAAGAAATATTTCTTTTTTTATTCTATGTGTTATGCTACTTAATATTTAAATCTTTATGTCCATAATTGCTAATAAGGAGAATTATGTTATTGATGGACAAAATTTGTTACAAAAAACAAATAACATATATTCACCACTGCCACCACTGCCGCTGCCACCTATGTTCTTCTGCCATAGCACCTCGATGCCGCTAGTCTCCTCCAATTCTGGATCCCCAGGCTATGCAGATCCTGTTGCATATTAATCATCCATCTTTGTCGTACTACCAGTCGACCCCCTTCCAATTTGGCATATTCAAGTAAACATACAAAGGCAGAAATTGCTGTAGATCATCCAGAAATACTATAACTTCATTTTTCTGGCCAAATTCAATAACGTAAATTACTCTTGGGTGCAATTGAGGGAGAAGATTTCACCTCATTTGTGCAACCGTTATAATAATTTATTTCCACCTCTTGTTTTCTGTTTTTTAGGTAGGAACTGAACCACTTTATAGCTACACCTCTTATTCCATAGTTGTTTAGTTTACAAAGTAGAATTATGTGATTGACAAGGTCGAATGCCTTTCATAGATACAAAATTCCTACACAGTATACTGAATCATCTAATCTTTTATAGATTCATCACAAAAAAGAATCAATGCTGTAGGGGTGGATTTGACCTTTTAAAAACCGTGTAGAGATAGTGAATTAATATTTAATTTTGAAAGAAAGTTTGTAATTCTGTTGTATATAATTTTTTTCTAGTACTTTAGAGAATGTGGATAAGAGAAGTCGGCCTGTAGTTTTTGTTTTTGTTTTTATGGTTTTACTTTTGCAATCGTAAGACATCCTGGAAAACATCCTTCCCTAAGAGATAGATTTATTATATAACAGAGTGATTTTAGTAAGTGATTTACACATGCTTTTATCAAGAGGTTGTTGGAGCCATCTAATCCATAGGATTTTTTTTTATTTTTGCATGCTTCTTATTATAGATATTAATTCATCTTCTGTTACAGACACTAAGAAAATAGTAGGGAAAGAATTTTCTCCGTCTAATTTATATGTATGTGTTTGTGCTGAAGATTTATTTATTAAGCTTTTTGATACTTCTACAAAATAATTATTGAGCATTTTTGCTATTTCTGTAGGGTCTGATACTGTTTGATTCTGATCTTTAAGGTTATAATTTGGATACTCTTTCTTTTACATTTGTATTTTTTGTTTGATAATATTCCAAACAGTTTTCAATTTGTTTGTTGAGTTTGCTATTTGTTTGTCATTATATAGTCGTTTTGTATTTCTAATAACTTTGTTGTATATTCATTTATATTCAAAAAAGTTATAGTAACACTAGATAGTGTTAATGCCTGCTCTTGGAAGAGTTCATGCATTTCTGGAACGATTGAGGTCCTGTTTTCTTAGAGAGGAAAAATGTTCAGTGATAATAAAATCCTTTTTTGAAAACTGTTGGCAAAAACTGTTTTGTTTCTCCACAACCGAGCTACAGCTTTTCACCACCAGGCAGTTCTCTAGATAGAAGGTATGCTAACAACAGGTGTTGAAGTAGCTATGGCTCTTTCCAAATTGAAAGAAAACATGACTGAAAAAAAAGGAGAACAATTGTATCCCAAATGTAAAATGTGCTTTGCATGAATTAGAAGATGAATGTGAGGTCACGGTGGAGAATTTCTAAACAGTAGCTTATGTTACTATATCTAATAGTCTGGACTGGCTGATTTGAAGTGATGGAGAAATTTGTATTGATCTTGCTTAAAAAGACTAAAATGGAGTGATGTTGAAATATGATGCCAATGATTAGAAATACATCTGATGAATTAATGCCAATGTTAATGACATTTTCAGCAAATTTATGTTAAGCAATTTGCTACTGCAAGCAAAATTGCTCACAAGAAACTATTGCTGAACTCTCACTGGAGCGCACATGAAAATTTAATGGTACGTGCCTGCTACATATAAACCATGTGTTCAAAAATCTACTGCAGAGTAGAACCGCAATGCCCAAAACTGAAGCCAGAAAAGTGCCACTTGCAACCACTTCAAAGTAGCTGCTGAACATCCCTCACCAGCTCTGTGTGGGGGATGATGCTCCTTACATATGCCATGTGTAGAGCACTGCCTGTCAGGGGTAAACAATCACTCTGTATTCTTTTTCGGGTACCTACTTCCAGTTATACTCTATACCCAATTTTTGCCACATAGGCCCCACATAGACCAGAGATGATTCCATCAAACTCTCAATCATGTGCAGGTATGAGCATAGTGATAGTTCCCTTTTCAGTGGAATACTGAGGGAAAAGAGGTTCATTTGAAATGGGGTAGAAATGTTCAGTATTTATCATACAGCAACTTTTCTAAGGTGGTATAATTTGGATTATCACTGTCAGGTACTAACGCACCTGTAGAGAGAGGTTTTTAAAATACAAACTATAGACTTCAGAAAAAATGCAATTGAAAGTTGAAATACTGAGAGCATTGATGCTTTGGTGTTAACTTATATAATCAAATTCCAGAGACCATCAAAGTTCTGCAGAGCTGAGCATTTAAAAATAAAGTTTAAAACTTGCTCCTAAAATATATATTTTATTCAGTTGATGAATTCATGAATACCCAATTTTGATTGTCTTTGATGATAAAATATTTCATGAAGTATATGCATCAGGATAATCAGAATATCATCGCGGTATACCTGCTAATCCTAAGAAATGTTGTGGGAAGAAAGTTAAACTTCAAAGGAAAGAAATTCTTATCATTAATTTCCAAAACTAATATTTTTATTAAACTATCCTGACTTGTTTATTTAGAATTAGAAATTAGCAAATAAGCCATCCACCCCAGGTTTTGCACCTCTGAATGTTTTTGTTTCATGGATCCTATTTATCTCAAGAAGAAGCTTGACAACCTCCAAGACAAACATTATACTCCACATCATCTATATTTTAATACCTATTAGTACCTATATTTCAGTACTTGTCTCCGTTGTAAATATAATGTATATAGAAATATAATGCAATGGTGTACCTGACTGAGGTTTTTTTCCACGGTTTCCCTCAGTTGTTAAGGAAAATGCTGGGTATTTGTATTTCACCTCGGTGCAACCTTGTGTTATTTCTTGAATTCTTTTTATATGTTGTAAATATGATAATGTTTGATTAAGCACTTTTATTTGTGATGCCCATATTCTGTATGATTTTGTTGGTGAATAAATCTGAATCTTACCTAAGTAAATTTCTAATACTCAATTGCAGAAATGAGAAACTTCTGAAGAAAAAGCATTCTCCAGAAAAATATGTTGAATAATAAACAGGTTTATGAATTATATAACATAATATTTATTTTGATGTTTATATATAGTAGTAATGTTGTAAATAATATTATGTTATATATTGTAATAACTTGTCTTTATCATAATGAATACATTTACTACCCCATTAATTGTATTTTATTTATTAATAATAAATACATAAATGAGGTTTCAAGGTCCGAAATGTCAGTTGAGAAGCATCCCCTTTTCGCCTTCAGAAAATATGGTAATATGGAATGAAATAAATTTAAACACATCAGATGTAATGTGTCTTTAAAAGAGAAACAAACCTAAAAAAAAAAAGAAGAAAAATGGTACCTGGGTCGGAAGAATTTAGAGTTACTAAAAATATTTGATTCCCTGGGTATAAGTTTGAGTAATAATGGAGAATGGAACCTCACAATAGGAATAAGTGTAGGCAAACATAATTTAGAAATGACAAGAAAATGGCTAGAGCCCACCTCTGTAGCGTAGATGGTAACATGTCTGCCTTACGTTCCAGATATCCTGAATTTGAATCTTGGTCAGGGTGAGTTATTTGGATAATCTTTTCTCCAGGGTTTCCCTTATCCTGAAAGGTGAATATTGGATAACTCTAAGCTCTATGGACCTTAGGCTTATTTGAGCATCATTTCACCCATTTCATTTAACATTGGAGGACATAAATTTAAAAAAAAAAAAAAGGAAAGAAAGAGAGAGACAGAGAGAAAGAGAGAAAATGCTAGAGCACAATATGATGTGGTGTTAGAAACATAAATTAAATATGCATTTGGAATGTGGGGAAATTCAGAACAATGCAGAGCAGAGATTTGGTAATTGTGTAAGGAAGCATTGGGGTTACCCCATTCAGTACCAGGGGAAATGGCACTGATGGAACTGGGAAGAACAAAAGAAAAGGTGTAATGAAAATACTGCTAAAATTGTGATATAGGTGCATGACAATGGAGGAAGAGGAAATATTAAAGTAATATATGATTCAACAAAGGGATATGAAAATAAAAACAGATATTGAGGAGAGTGAAATACTAGGGATGTGAGACATATGGAGAAAAGGGGAAGGATACAAAAGAAGATTTTTGGAAGAGGGTGAGAAGTAGAACAGAGGACATAGGAAAACAAGAGATATGAAGAAGTTTGGAAAAAAAATATCACTCAAATTCTACAGAGAAATTAAAGGAGATTGGGATAGTGATATAAGAGTGCAATATAAGAGAGAGAAAGAGAGGGAACAGCATAGGTGAGAACAGGCACAACATACTGTCTGTCCATTTTCCACAAACTCTGTACTGTCTGTTTTTTTTTTTGGGGGGGGGGATCATTGGGGACCAACTTTCTTTACACATTTCATTGCAAGCATAAGTAGAACACAGCAAGGAAAGGCAAAGTCAGAATTTCATTATTTAGCAGATCAATAGTAATGACCAGGACCAGAAGTTTAGGCATTATAAATAATTAAAATAGGCAGGGAAAAAGGCATTATAAACACTAAAACAGGCAAAAAAAGGCAATTAGAAAAGCCCTTTTATTTAATAGATTATACTATTCAATAACTCCATTGTCATGTTTTAAAGAACTTCAAGATTTTGAACAAAATGCTAGTGTTGTAGTTTACTCAAAAATGAAATAGTTTTTTAAAAAGCCTGTGTATTTTAATGCCTTATTCATTACACATATCAGCCAAATGCTTACGTAAAATATGAAGCTATTAATAGTGAAGCAAACAAATATATACAAATATAATAATTTTTAACACAAAAAATTCACTTATCTTATCAGAAATGATGAATGTTTTCTTATAAATTATCAATTTATAAGAAGACATTCATCATTTCTTATAAGATGAGTGAAGCTTTTATGTTATGTTTTATGAAGTTTTATGTTATAGATTATATTTGTATATAACCAACTGGTCATGTTGAGTCTCCTGTCAGAGATGACATGTTCCATATGAGAAAATGATCTCTCAACAATGATAGTGGTTATTGGAACAAATCAAAACATAGCATCATTGTAAGATCCATTTCAACTGCAACAGAATTATTACTTTGTAGAATTTTTTAAATGTTTCTAAGTTTATCCAGATCACAATTTTTTGATAACACTTTGTTACACATTTTGCTAACTAAAGAACCTTATTTTCCAGGCACTCTGTTAGAGAAATGTTGTTTAGAGAAGATAAATTTCATTGTTTTATATTTTGTGTGTTGGCTACATGTAAAAATAAAGAACTGTCGCAAGATGGAAACGATGTTTAATTCATATCTTGTGAACAATAATTCCTACATTTTTGGTCCTCCGAAATGTGGTGCAGAAGGAGGAATAAAGTGCCAGTGGATTTCTTGTCCTGATGCGGCTTCTATAATACTTCTTTGTTGCTCGGGATCCTTCAGGAGCTTTGAAGCTCCTTTAGCTCTCTTGCAGCGCCAATAAAGATGGTACCATTGTCGCTGTAGACGTTAGACGGACAACCTTGACGTGCTGCAAAATGTCGAAGTGCTGCTATGAATGCTGTTGTTGACAGACTGGACACGACTTCAAGATGGACAGCTCTGATTACAAGACAAGTGAAGACTGCTACGTAGGCCTTATTTGTTTGTTTATTCCTGAGAGCACCAATCTTGATCAAAAAAGGTCCAGTATAGTCTACCCCTACGTTCAAAAATGCCCTGGCGGGTGTTATTCTGTAGTGCGGGAGATTTCCTATTTTCTGTTCACAAGATATTGCCTTTATCTTGAAGCAAGTTAAACATGAATTAATATGTGTGTTTGGAGGAATTTAGTAACAGTGACGTCAAAATTAATATAAAATTATTTGTGGTTGGTTTATTGACACTCGTCACTTACTTTTTCATATATTTATGAGAGACTAGTTTCAAAGGCCCTGGCCTCCATTTTCAATCTCTTCCCAACTGGCAACTGTTATCTGCTCTCTCTGGTGGTGGAACTATGAACTTTTTTGTCAAATTATCTGCTGGCGGGATTTCAAAGTTCATTACGCGATCCTTATTTTTCCAGATGAATATGTTCTCCCATGTTGTCAATCTATTTTGGTTTATCACTCCTTTTAATAATTTTGGATTTGGATCAATGTCATGGTTTTCATTCCAAAAATGAAATGCTACTGCTGACTTGTCTTCTTGTTTCAATCTGATGTTTCTAAAGTGTTCTTTGACTCTGGTTTTTAAATTTCTTTTTGTTTGACCTATGTAGCATTTTTCACAATTCTTGCAATTTATTTGGTATATTCCAGATTTGTTACCTGAAGGAATTTCATCTTTTGTTTTTGAATTTAGTAATTTTAAAATTGAGTATCTATTAGTAGGTGTCAAGATGATATTTTGTTCCTTGAAGAATACACAAAGAGGATGGAAGATTTGTTAGAAGACAGTAATTACCAAAAAGTAGAAACTAATCCATTAAAGTACTGCATTGAAACCACAAATAAAACGCTAAAAGAGAGCAAAATAATCAACAAAAAAGAATTGCACAAAATTAAAGTAGATAATCCAACATTACCAAGAGTATATGGGCTGCCAAAAATTCATAAAACAGGGAAAGGCATGAGACCTATTACTAGTAGCATAAATGCCCCCACATATAATTTGGCCAAATGGTTACTAAGTAAATTTAATAGTTTTCCAAAATTTGAAAGTGCAAATTTAAGAAACTCTTTAGATTTAGTAGAAAAAATCAAAGATATAAATTTGGACAAAAATGACAGACTGGTTTCATTTGATGTCACATCTTTATTTCCAAGCATACCAACAGAAAAATTGCAGACGGTGTTAAAAAAATGGCTAGCTACAATTGATATGGAAGCAATAGAAGCAGAAGAATATATTTCTCTAACAAAAATATGCATTGAACAAAACTTCTTTAGCTTTAATGGAAAACACTACAAGCAGAAATCAGGACTATCAATGGGCAATCCACTTTCACCTTTTTTGGCTAACTTATTTATGAGTGCATTTGAAACACAAATTAAAAAGTCCTTCCCATTGATCTTCAAGATTTGGTATAGATATGTTGACGACATCTTTGCAATTGTACCAAGTAAACATTTAGATGATGCATTAAAATTACTCAATCTGCAAGAAAGGACTATCAAATTCACAATAGAAAAGGAAATCAATGGACAACTACCTTTCTTGGATCTAAATATCATCAGGAATGATACAAAAATAAAATTTGGAATTTACAGGAAGCCAACACATTCAGAAAATTATATAAAAAATAATAGCCACAACCCAATTACACATAAACATGCAATAATAAACAGCCTTACACACAGACTAGTCAACATACCCATGGAAAAAGAAGAATATTTCAAGGAACAAAAAGCAATAATACACATAGCAGAAGAAAACGGATACAACAAAAGTTTGGTGTTGAAGAAAATTAGAAAATCTAAACTAAAGAAAACCATTAAGGAAACAACCACATTTATTAAAGAAAAAGAAAGCAACAGCATATTCAGTTCATTCACATATCATCCAAAAACATTTAATAAATTTAAAAAGATATTCAAGGAACAAAATATCATCTTGACACCTACTAATAGATACTCAATTTTAAAATTACTAAATTCAAAAACAAAAGATGAAATTCCTTCAGGTAACAAATCTGGAATATACCAAATAAATTGCAAGAATTGTGAAAAATGCTACATAGGTCAAACAAAAAGAAATTTAAAAACCAGAGTCAAAGAACACTTTAGAAACATCAGATTGAAACAAGAAGACAAGTCAGCAGTAGCATTTCATTTTTGGAATGAAAACCATGACATTGATCCAAATCCAAAATTATTAAAAGGAGTGATAAACCAAAATAGATTGACAACATGGGAGAACATATTCATCTGGAAAAATAAGGATCGCGTAATGAACTTTGAAATCCCGCCAGCAGATAATTTGACAAAAAAGTTCATAGTTCCACCACCAGAGAGAGCAGATAACAGTTGCCAGTTGGGAAGAGATTGAAAATGGAGGCCAGGGCCTTTGAAACTAGTCTCTCATAAATATATGAAAAAGTAAGTGACGAGTGTCAATAAACCAACCACAAATAATTTTATATGAATTAATATGTTTCCTCACAGTTTGGCGAATCCTTGGGATCCAGTACCTTTGTCTAAGGGATGATATAAGCATTTGAGATCCTGCATAAAGTAATCTGAAGTGCTCATTTAAGATAAGTTTGGTGAAGTGATGTCTGGGAGGTAATATAAGTTGATGTTTGGCGTCATATGATATGGGTGCATTTTGCAGCCGTCCGCCAACTCGAAGAAGGCCTTTCCTATCTAGTATAGGACTCAAGCTTCTTATTCGCTAGTTATGCATATTTCCTTTTTCGCCTTAAGGCATTCTATCTCCTTGTGATAGCAGCTAGATTGTACAATTCCAAGACATTTGTTCAGAGCATTATTTAGCTCCTGGGGTCGCAGCAATGAAGCGTCTCGCTCCTTGCGAACCTTCTTGCAGTTAAAGATAAATCTGAGACAGTAACTGACTGTTCTGAGTAGCCTGATTAGTGAGGAAAAATTATTCAGAAATAAATCATCACGTTTGGTAACATTAAGTAATGTTGTTACCCTTTTTTCTGGAATGCTAGTAGAGTTGTTAGTATTCATGTCAATGGGCCAATATGAAGGTTCCAGTTGCAGCCAATCAGGTCCATGCCACCAGAGCTTGGAATCCCAGAGTAGTGTTGGTTGCTGTATTTCTGAGACTCGATTTGCCACAAATGTTTTCCACTTTGTAGGACATACCTTAAGCCATGCCAGAACAATCTCTGAATCAGTCCAGAGTAATGTTCTGGTGACAGTTAAATGTAGAATACTAAGTGTTTTTATTTTATTAGGCGTGCTAGTACCAGAGCACTACACACTTCAAGATGTGGAATAGTCACTTGTTTCAGTGGTGCTACTCTTGACTTTGCACATAGTAGGCGCGTAAGTACATTGCCTTTATGATCTGTAGACCTCACATAGATGCAAGACCCATAAGCAGTTTCAGATGCATCACAGAAACCATGTATCTCAACTGAAATAATGTTTCCCTCACCTAGGACATATTGTGGCACTCTAAATTTGTTTAGCAAAGGGATCTGCTTGCATAACTGCAACCATGTTGTGTGCAGACCTTCTGATAATTGATCGTCCCATCCGGTTCCTTCTTGCCACAAAGTCTGCATGAAGATCTTGAAAAGAACAACTACAGGAGTAATCAACCCAAGGGGATCAAACATGGATGATATTATGGACAGTACCATTCGCTTAGTGTAGATTCGGTTTTCATTTTCAGTATGATGTAGGTCTAGACAAGAGCTGATTTGAAATTCATCCGCAGAACAATTACAAGCTAGTCCTAAAGTATGGAAAATGTCAGATTCAATGTTGGTTAGAGAGTGGTTTATTTCTCTCAATCCTTCTGAGATTGATTCTAAAAGTGAGGAATTGTTCGTACACCATTTTTGCAAATGGAAGCCGCCACGTTGGAGAAGGTTTTGTAGATCTGTCCGTAGCTGTAGAGCTTCATCTAGGGTGTCCGCTCCTGATAGACAATCATCCACGTAAAAGTCATGTTTGAGGACTTCAGCGGCTCTAGGGAAATTGGCTTGTTGTTCTTGTGCAAGTCGATGAAGACATTTTGTTGCTAAATAAGATTTGAAGATGTTCCATAAGTGACAGTCGTAAGAGCATAAGTCTTGAGTTCATCTTTTGGATTTTCTCTCCATAAGATGCATTGTAAGGGTTGGTGCTTAGGGTGTACCTTTATCTGACGGTACATCTTCTCGATATCAGCGATAAAGGCTATTCTGTGTGTTCGGAATTGTATGATCAGTGATCAGAGATCTTCTTGTATTGTGGGTCCAATCATTAATTTGTCATTCACTTTTAGTTGAGGCATCAGAAACTACCCTCAGTTTGGTTGTGTTGCTTGATTCTTTATGAACAGCATGATGAGGGATGTAGTATTCTGCCCTTTGAAATAAACATTCAGTTTTCAATTCCGCCATATGTCCAAGACACTGGTATTCCCTCATGAACTGAACGTAATCTTTACGGAGTTTCTCATTTGCCTGTAGTTTTCGTTCCAGGAAGTTAAAACGTTGAGTGGCGATGCCCAGTGAATTTCCTAGACTTAGAGGTAGTTCAACAATGAAACGTCCAGTTTCATACCTTTTAGTAGTTTTGCTGAACCATGTCTCACATTCTTGCTGCTCTGGGGATAATGGAATATCAGCTAGTTCTTCAAGGCTCCAAAATCGTTGGATCTGAGCTTCTAAATTTTTTCTTGATCTGATGAAAAAGGAATGGTCTTCTGATTGTACGCCACTGGCTTGTGGAATACCTTGTGGATATTCCCCGCTGAGGATCCATCCAAGGTGTGTGTTCTGTAGAACAGGATAGCCCAGACGAGTCCTTCTCTCAGGTATCATCAACTGGAGGAAAAACTGTGCTCCAATTAACAGGTGTGCACACTGAGAAAGGTAGAAATGAGGATCTGCTAGGATTATGTCATCTGGAACATTCCACTTCTCGTGATTGATAGCTGCAGTGGGAATATTACCTGTAATCTTCGGAAGCACTATACAATCCATGTTAAAATGGTAGTTGTTGACTGTAGAGTGAATATTGACGTTTACTGAGGAATCAGCTTGAGATGATAGTTCTCCATATGCCTGTAGAGAAATAGTTGAAGTTTTTCTCCTTTTCAGTCTCAGACGCTGTACAGCATGTTCCGAGATGAAGTTACTTTGAGAACCACTGTCAAGTATGGCTCGAACTGTGTGTAGTTTTCCATAAGAATCTTTAATTTTGATCAGCACGGTACTCAGAAGCACCTGAGCTCTTGGTGTATTCCTCAAAGAGTGATAAGTTGCTTGATATGATTGATCGTCGTTCGATGGCTCTGAAGGCTTGCTGTGTGACTGGTTGGAGTGCACTGGTACTGCTGGTTCAGGTTTACGATGAAGCAATGTATGATGGTACTTGCTGCATAATTTGCATGACATGGTAGACTTGCATTCATTCCACGAATGAGAAGGACTGAGACTTGCTGCAATACTTGTTAGCCTTCACACACCTTACTCTTTCTTTGGGAGATAGCTTATGGAAGTCTTGACATTTGTACAGCTTATGTTCTTGTAAACAGAGACAGCACCGCTCTGTAACTGTGACGTACGAATGCTGAGTCAATGGTCGTTGTTTAGTTTTGTAAACCTGACCTTGACTTTGATTCTGTTTAGAAACCTAAGTTGAACCGCAAAGTTGTAGTGTTTGGCAGTATTTTTCAAAGAATCAAATTACTTGTTTGAATTCCACAGATTCTAAATGTGAATGAGCGGTCTCAAATTTTAGTCTTAACCCTTTATCAAGTCTGGATAGCAAGAGTTCACACAAAAGAGGGCCCCGCCGTGGCTCAGTGGTTAGACCGCTTGGCTCTCACCAAGGCGGCCCGGGTTCGATCCCAGGCGACCGCAAAGTGAGATTTCTGGTGGACAACACGGCGCTGGGGCGGGTTTTCTCCGGGACCTCCGGTTTCCCCCGCCAAATCATTCCACTGGTGCTCCATCTTCATCTCATGTATCATCAGTGTCACCACCTGCGGTGCCGTACGTAGTAAAAGCGGGCGTTAAACACTACACATTTCATTTCATTTTACACAAAAGAAGATCCAGAATGCTAGGCTGAATATTAAGAGCTTCAAGTGCGTCTACACTACCTTGAAATATATTAATCAACTGCCGAATTTCTTCCTCCGCTGAACCTAACTTGACAGAAGGTTCTAGTTTCTGTTTAATATATTCTGCTGCTATTAGTTTTGGAGAATGATATCTGCTAACAAGGACGTTGTATGCCAATGTAAAATTACTATTTGATATGCTTATATTGCTAACAGCATCTCTTGCTTCTCCTTTAAGATATGATAGAACATTATGAAATCTTACATTGATTGAAAGCTCGTTGTTATTCATGATTAGATTTTCGAAGGTATCCTTAAAATGCAACCACGTGGTCAAGTTTCCGTCAAAGGTAGGAAGGTTGATTTTAGGGAGTTTTATATTTCTAGCCAAATTCTGTGATGACCGAGATGCTACTTCATTAACCAGCTGTAGACCGTTTGTATCGGTGGCACTTCGTAGCTTCGATTCCAGTAGGTCAACACCATCTTCGAAGTCTTGCCGGTAGTCGGCGTGAGCTTCGTGGTCATCATAATTTACTTCTAGCTCGTTCTGAATTTGTTTGAATTCTTCACTTATTGCGAGTAATCTATTTAGCTTGACTTGCAAGAGTTGTCAGCACTGTTCGCTTCGGAATCTACAAATGTTTGTAGACGCGTAAAGCCGACTTTGAAAGTAGCTCTCCTTTTAATTAACTTCTGCCTTTCCGTGTCGTTCATTGCACCTTTAAAATGGCAATGATAATAGTGAGTTATTAACAAGATTTTGGGTAGCTAATGCCTTAGGATTTACAGCGAGTTGCTATGGCTCGCACGATGTCAATTCCTAGCGTTGTGCAATTGTTACCATAAAATAACTTAAGCAATTTGTAGCCTTTATATTGCGATTTATGAACCGTTGTAATCTGCCTTATAATTTATTTCTTCACACATGTATAGCAATGAACATGCAATTCGTGTAATTTTAAAAGCATATTACGTTATTTCACGTTATATCTGATGCCAGTTGCTTGTTTTGATGCATGGTGAAACACGCCGTAACATGGCTTGTATTTAATTTTATGTCTCGCGTAAATTTGGCTTCCAAAATGATCATAAAGCGCTAAATTATATTTCAGGAACTTCATAACATACTTTCAACTGCTTTAACAAGTCACGTTTCTCAATCCTTTTCTGTATTCGCATCAAGGTCGAAAGACAGGACTCTCCAAACCACTCTGTGATTTCTAATGTTTAGTTATCAAAAAACACAACATTAGTACAATTATTGTGGATTCCATGAGGGTCCTGTTGTCTTTGAAATGTTCCAAAAAGTCCAACACAAGATTTACTTCAATAAATGCAATTTGTGTATTTAGAATAAAGGCAGCAAACCTTGTTAAGTACCATAAACGCATACGTTTTAACTATCTTCTTGGATATGAAGATTCTACCACAATTTCAAGAAAACAAAATATATCATTTCCTGAGCGACGAGGATTTGACATCCAGCGGCTTTAACCTGGTTCAACTGGAGCAATTAGCATCAGGTACATTTTCTGCCATTTCCTGAGAGACGAGGGTTTGACACCCAGCGGCTTTAACCTGGTTCAACTGGAGCAATTAGCATCAGGTATATTTTCTGCCATTTCCTGAGCGACGAGGATTTGACACCCAGCGGCTTTAACCTGAGCGACGAGGAAGTATTATAGAAGCTGCATCAGGACAAGGAGTCCACTGGCACTTTATTCCTCCTTCTGCACCACATTTCGGAGGAGCTTGGGAAGCAATGGTAAAGAATTTTAAATATCATCTGCGAAGAACTATGGGCAACACAGTACTTACCTTTGAAGAATTAACAACTCTATCGGCGCAAATAGAAGCTTGTCTAAATTTCCGTCCTCTTTCAAGACTCAGTGATGATCCTTCTGATTCTTCTTACGTAACTCCTCATTTCCTTATTGGGGAACCCCTCACAGCTGTTCCCGATCATGACTTCACCCATTCCAGCCTCAACCGGCTGTCACGATGGCAACATATTCAAAAAATGACTCAGGACTTCTGGAGTAGATGGCACAAGGAGTACCTGAATACACTTCAACAGCGTCATAAGTGGACCAAGGAACATCCAAATCCTTGCCCTGGTGATGTTGGTTTTATAAAGGTCGACAATCTGTCTCCTATGCAATGAAGAAAGGGAGTGATAGAGATGATTCATCCTGGTAATGATGCACTAACAAGAGTTGTTAGTGTTAGGACTGATTCAGGTGTGATCAAGAGACCTATTAGGAAGTTGTGTGTTCTTCCTAAGCATGATAATTCGTGAATTAGTGATTATGCAAAATGTAGAGCATTACGTAAAGACGACCATTTAAGAGATATGTGTTATTGTTTAAATTTACAAAACTAATTATATTGTCTCATTCATTGTTGCTGACCTGTGCTTATGTATACAGAAGTAACTATTTTTCTTACATTATCCTTATGTTATCTAATCAAAAAACAATGCCTTTTGGTGGGGCGGCATGTAAGAGAAATGTTGTTTAGAGAAGATAAATTTCATTGTTTTGCCTTTTGTGTGTTGACTACATGTAAAAATAAAGAACTGTCGCAAGATGGAAACGATGTTTAATTCATATCTTGTGAACAATAATTCCTACACACTCTGTCTAGTCTTTGCACAGCATCATCCACAATTTTCACTGACTTCATTAAAGGTTGTCCTTTTTCTTGAAGCTCACAGATCAGTTCTAAGAGGAAACCAACCTTGGCTGCAATGAAAGTTAATCATTTTTCACTTCTGAAGAGTTGAGGACCTTCTTGGCTGCTACAATTGAGAATGCTTCATCCTCCAGAGCGTTCACCACCTCAGTTACACTCTGGAAATTTGAATTGCAGTAAAGCCTGTTGAGATCCATGTACCCCATCTTGTTATGATAGGTTTGGGGGGGCATAGGTACTTCTGGTACAACGTATTTAAATGACAACATTCTTAGTGGCTTTCACTCCTTAATACTAGAAATAAATTTTTGAACATCCAAAAATAAGCATTGTATCTCTTCTGACACCCATGAAAGCCATGTGCTATGCTGATCACTTGAAACATTTTTGGAAATAGCACCTTTAATGCTATACCAGCCTTTTTCATATATGATGCAGCATCACTGATGAAAATTAAGATGTCCTATTGAATCTCTTAGAGCCACAGCAACTTTAATGAGCTAATGAATAACTGCAATGGTTGAAGTGTTAACTTTCTCAACACACTCTATTATAAGCAGGAATGGTTTCAAAAATATTAAAAGCAGAAGCATTATTAACAGTGAAGTATTCTTCATATTTAAGTTTGAATTTATGAGGAATGGTTTCATTGATACAGCTTCTTAAGGATCTAATGGTCCAATAACATTGGCAATGAAACTACCCATAGTTGACACTCTGACAGAAATACAGATCTTATTTCTCATTTTATCTTTAATGACTTTCATTGCCATCATAATATTCAGTTAAATAACATTTTTGCAAACTTGACTCGCTAGGTACAGATTACACTGGTCGACAAAATTTAACTTTTTTTCTTTCACAAGAATTAAAATAACAGATTCTAAAAGTATTTTTCGTGCTGAATTCAAATATAATTACAGTTTTTCCCCATCAGGCAGGAGTTTTGTGTGATATTCATTTGAATTTTTTATAATATTCCAAAAAATCCATAACTAGCTATCTAACTCAAAATTATAACTACTGATTCTGGCTTACCTAGAAAGTGGTAGATAGTGATTTTCGGGTATATTTTGCATCTGGAACGTCTCTCATTTTAGTCCAACAGTAGTCAGCCAGCATATTGGAACTCCACTTGCCTTGGTACCTCTTCTCTATTGCAGAAATTTGCTGATGAAAATGCTCACCGTGTTCATCGCTGACAGCTCCAAGAAGTCCAAGTAAGAGTCCAAGAAGTGAATTTTTAAAGACATGTTGCATCCCATAACTTTATAAGAGTGCAGAAGATCAGCCACTATGTCACGATAGTTTTCTGCTTTATGGTTTCCAAGAAAATTGCAACACAAACTTTTGAAAGACTGCCAGGCTGCTTTCTCCAGTGGATTTAACAGTCCCTCGAAATGTTCATCAGCCATTAATGATCGGATTTGTGGTCCTATAAAAACTCCTTTCAATTTAACATCACTGATTTTAGGGAATTTCGATTTCAAGTACAAGAATTCATCAGAAAGTTTATCCATAGCTTTGACGAAATTTTTCATAACTCCTAACTTAATATGCAATGGAGGTAAAAATATTTTTTCAGGCTTCACTAAAGGGGCACATGCCACATTTTTCTGGTCAGGGATAAGAGATTCACGTTTTGGCCATGACTTTCTAACGTAGTGAGACTTCTTATCTCTGCTGTCCCACTCGCACAAAAAACAGCAAAATTTGGTGAACCCAAGTTGCAAACCAAGCAACAAAGTAATGACCTTTAAATCACCACAGATATTCCATTCATATTTACCATTATGTATTTTTTCTAAAACTAGTTTCATATTTTCATATGTCTCTTTCATATCAGCGGCATGCACTACCGGTATTGATGGAAGTTTATTGCCAATATGTAGCAGCACAGCCTTCAAACTTACTTTAGAGGAGTCTATGAACAATCGCCACTCATCTGGCCGGTGTTGAAGCCCAAGAGTTTCCATAACTGAACAAATATTATTACAAAACACAATACCATTTTCTTCAGAGAAGTATACTTTGAAAACACTATGGCGGCTACGATATCTACTAATTCTTACATCTTTTTGGAGTAGATTCCACCCTTTGAGTCTGGAAGCTAAAACTTCCGCTTGCTGTTTAGACAGATTTAAATCGCGAATCAGGTCACTAAGGTCTTGCTGATTGAGAAAGTATGGTTCTGATGAACAGCTACTTGCTTCATATGTAAGATCATTTTTATTTTCATCTGAATCATTTGGAGTTTCAGTCAGGTCGGAACCAGAGTTATCACTTAAGGTCGTATCTGCATATACTGGTACAGGGAACTCTTCACTGTGTAAGACAGGTCTCACTGCAGATTGCAAATTCGGATACTTAACTGTATATTTTGTGTTAGGTGTGATTCCTTTAATATTTGTCAAACCAAAATAACAGTCAGTTAAATGATCCTTCGGTTCCCTCCAAATCATGGGAATTGCAAATGGCATATGATGTGTACCATTTTTCCACCCAGTCAGCAGTCTAACACACGAAACATAGCATGTATTTGGGGCCCAGCTCTTATCAAAATCACCAACTTGACAGCCAAAGTAAAGTTTATAACACTTCTTTACAAGTGGGGTCAAATTTCACCTCTGAGACTTGAAGGTCAGCTCACCACAAATATAGCAGAAATTATCTGCATGATTTACAAAATTTCTTGGCATGTTGAAAAAATAAAGCACAGAAATACAACATGCACAACATACACAATACACTTCTAAACAGAAAGGAAGGAAATATTTCACTACTCAACAATCTCACAGTCAGCTCAATACTGACACATCACAATGCCAAACAGGTGTGAACATGTCTAAACAACAATGAACAACAATGAACCTGCACAGTCATGTTTTACTGCGCTTCAGCATGACATGGCAAATAATTTCAATAATACAGCTTGAGTAAAATAGCTACATATGAGGTAATGGTTCCTATGACAGGTCAAAGAAAACACTAAAATCATATTTTGAAAAGTAGCTTTTACAGAGAAACTATGCCTGATGGGAAAATTCTGACTACATATCTGAATTCAGGATGGAAAATGCCACTAGATTCACTATTCAGATCTCTTGTGAAAGAAACCTTGTCGACCAGTGTTACCTAGCGGGATGGTTTGGACAGTTTCATCTGTGGCCGCATTTAGGAGGTCCGGGTTCGATTCCCGTGGCCAAGCTACCTGACCTATAGTTTTTCTCGGGGTTTTCCCGGGTCACATTAAATCACATTCTCCGAATTTCCTGTCCCTCCATTTCATCTCCATTATAATTTCACATTATCTCTCATCCGGTGGTCTCTTTCAGAGTAGAAGTGTCAGCGGGGATCTCGGCGCTGTCGTGACTCCTTGGGTCGGCCGCCCTCTATCTCCTCTCGAGATAGATCTCCTCTCGCCTCATCCTTCCTCCCAGGGATGCTCCCTCCCTCCCCCCCCCCCCTTGTGACTTAGGTAAAATCGTACAATAAAGCGCAGGTTTCGGTGCACAATCCCCTCCATAGTAATCCTAATCATACATACCCATAGGTAAATGGTAGAGACAAAAAAAAAAAAGTTACTTTTCGTTGGAGGATAGGGGTTTCAGGAGATCCCAAAAAGCGTATTTGCGGTGAAATCTCTTTATCGAATTACAAGTCGGTGGCATGGTAAATCTTTTTTTCAGGGGATCTCAAAGCGTGCATTACAAGTAAAATCTTTATATCGAATTTTTCGGATAGAATAAAGTCCATTCTCTTACGTACTATAGGCACCTGGTGCTAGAGAAAGTAAAAATACGTCAATTGACTTTCAAGCTCCCTTGCCGTTGATTGTACACAATACATTGCCCGTGAGTTTATCGCTCTCAGATCGCCTGCGCGGTACTCAAGCTGACGTGCACTTATTCTATACATTACGTTGGTGAGATGAGAATAGTTTGGAATAATGTTTTGGGGCATAGTTGGTTTAATTTCATGTGTAAAACTTCTGTTAATTCCAACATAGTAAGTGAAAACACGGTTTTTTCTTTTTGCGTTAGTGTTTTAAAAGAAATTCAAAATCGCTACTAGAACTAAACAAAATCATGGAACAAATAGACCACTGGATACAGAATTGCCAACTTCAGCAATATTGCTGACAAAATTATGAATTATCTTTGTAATTATATAAATGATGTATCTTTCAAAAGCATACTTCCCATTATTTTCGATTATTGAAGGAATGTTACATAAACCTAATGTGTTATATTCCTCTAAAGCACACGCTACAACCGGCATGTTTATAGGTTAGGTTTAATGTTCGGATTTAACTTTAAGAAATAGTGAATGATTACTTGTCTAACACGAATGCAAGCTATTACCATTTTGAGTATTTGATGAGAAGCATTCTGCAGATCAGGAGAAGAAAGTATATTACGGAAAGGAAGAGGTTCCTAATATACTAACCTAAAAGTAGATACAGTTACAGTTCTAAACAGCAGTAGTCATGGAATTGCATATAACATCATATTCGGAAAATCAGCTTATAGGTCATAACATGCATGCAAATGTGTCCTTAATAAACTACTTACATTATATAGCCAAATAACATTTACCTAACTGGGTTTCTACCATTTGTTCATATCATTGATGATCTTATTTTACTTCATTTAAAAACATCGTCCAGTAAAGGATAATAAAGTTATTTTTTTAGTAAATAAATTTTCTTTTTCTTTTCCAGTCGCTCAACCGACTTTGAAGTTCATCGTAACTGGCTGGCAATCACCTATAGTCTCCCACTCAGTAAATGGTACTATAACTCCACTTCAGAATGGACCTTGGATTATCCACCACTTTTTGCGTGGTTTGAATATTTCCTTGCTCTTTTTGCAAAATACTTCGACCCCAAAATGTTGGAAGTGAAGAACTTAAACTATGCATCACCAAATACAATTCTGTTTCAGAGACTTTCTGTGATAATCACAGATATTGTATTTGCTTTTGGAACTCGAGAGTAAGTAATATTGGTTCATAAAATTTCTGTCAATATAATTAAATCCAATAGGGATGAATAGTACTACAGTACAATGCCAGTTTTCCTCCTAACTTCACATCTTGACAAAGGAATTCAGAAAATGAAATCAGTCTTTCAGCTTTCTGGAGAAAAATATTACAATCAAATTACTTCTGATTCTAAATAATCTAAATAAAATATTTCTTTTACTTAATTTTCTTTTGTTTTGATTTTCTGTTTCTAATTTTAATCTTTATATAAAGTAGAAAAATGATTACATTTAATGCATATATTTTATATATAGAGTAGCTGTGACTTTGCATGGATACATTAAGTAAATATGGGGTTGAAAAAGTCTTATTCATTACATAACAAGACTTTCTGTTAGCCACTATTGTTTATTTTTATGCTACTTCCATGAAGTATTCTTGCAAAAGTTTATTTAGGTAAATGTACTTAATGTTAATCAAGATAAAACATTTGTGGAATGTCTCCACTGGATAGGAGACTCAAGTAAAGTGTAAAACTGATTGTCAAATGCGGGCCTAGAAATTACATACTGTTGTTGCAACATCAGGAGAAGCCATTGAAAGGTGGTGGGATTTTAAAAAATATAAAGCACTGAAATATTCAAGCAGCAGAAACGAATATCCCAGAAATAGCTACTGTCACAAATATCTTATTCAAAATAAATTGAGTGTTTTAAAGAAATGTACATTTTTTTATTCAATAAGTGTTTTTCTATCTCTTTGGTTTATCATTTATTTAAAATGATTTAAAAATTATTTGCAGTGAAGAAAACTATAGATATTCAAAGTTTGGGATGGGGAGGTGGTGGTGGTGATGATGATGATGGTGATGATGATGATGGTGATGATGATAAATGAAATGTGTAATGTTTAACGCCCGCTTTTACTACATACGGCAGCGCAGGCGATGACACTGATGATACATGAGATGAAGATGAAGATGGAGCACCGGTGGAATGAGATAGCAGGGGAAACCGGAGATCCCGGAGAAAATATGTGAGTCAATTGGAGAATTTAATGTCAGGATGGCACGTTGGCCATGGTAGCTCAATGGGCATACTCATTTCTGAACATTTGGGCAATAGTAAATGAGAAACAAGTGGATGATGCATTAAAACTACTTAATTTACAAAATCCTGCAATAAAATTTTCCATAAAAAAGAGACAAAAAATGAAATCCCTTTCTTAGATTTAAAACTTACCAGGAAACATAATAAACTTGAATTTGGCGATCACAGACAAAAAATCAGGTGTGTACTGGATAAACTGCAAAGGCTGTGACAACTTTTACAATTGGAAGAAAGAAAAAGGAACTTAAACATTAGGCTTAAAGAGCATTTTAGGAACATCAGGAACAAAGAAATAGATAAATTGGTGGTAGCGTACCATTTTTGGAAGGAGAATCATGATATAGAACGAGAAATCCACTTATTAAAAAGTGTCCAAGGTCCAGCTGCATTAACCACGTGGGAAAAAATCTTCATAAAGAAATATGAAAGAAATTTGTTTAATTTCAACACTACCTTTGAAGAAAACCCAAACTTCAGTTCATCAAGTTACCGACAGAGATGCCCGCCTCGGTAGCATAGATGGTAGCCTGTGTGCCTCACGTTCAAGGGGTCCTGAGTTCGAATCTCGGTCAGGGTGAGTTACCTGGATAAGGTTTTTCCAGAGTTTTCCCTTATCCTTACAGACAAATATCGGGTAGCTCTAAGCTCCATGGACCATGGACACATTTGAGCATCATTTCACCCATTTCATTCATCGTCCGATATGACTTAATGTTGGAGGTTGTAAAATGACAAAAAAAAAAAAAAAAAAACTGACATGCACCTATCGCCTCCAATGAGTTTACCAAACCAACATCCATTAATCGACAACAGCTTATGATGTTAGGAAGATCCTAACGAAACGCGTTCTAGGTAAATACTAGCAATAAATGGAGCATTGAGTATTAATTTGACTCAAAATTACATTAATTTTGTGCTTCATTGTATCCTAGTCCTTACACATTGGAATGTATTAGAGTATTTAAGCTAATTGATGGACATATTCATTTCTTCACACTAGCCATATACAGGTTAAGCTATTGGATTGATAGCATCAACATGAAAAATTCCCAGCCATGGCATTTAATTTTTCATGTCAACTCCAGTACCTTAGTCTGTATATGGCTAGTCTGAAGAAATGAATAATTTCCATCAATTAACTTAAATAATAAGAGTTAAATGATGAAGCCTGAGACTCAAGTACTTACAATAGTAAGTCGCCACAAAAGGTGTATCTTGGATGCGAGAGCCTCTAGTGGTTTACTGGGGAAACATATGAGTCAATTGGAGAATTTAATGTCATGACGGCAAATTGGCCATGGTAGCTCAATGGGTAAGATTGACTGGACGGAAACCAGTAGATCCGTGGTTGAAATCCCGGCTGTGGCATTGAATTTATCATGTTGACTCTATCATTGTATTAGAGTAGTTTTAAAAGTAGCAATCATGTTAGTTAAAGAGTAAGAAAGTAAATACTTTATTAATCCAGTTAATTGTTTAGTACAAAGAAGTACAATCAATGTTGGACATGTCAAATGATACGTAACAAATATTTATAGATTAATAAGCTGAAAGAATACTGTGTATTGATTTAATTAGAAATAAATTTTATATGGATCTACAAGAATAAAATAATTTACAGAAATAAAATTTATATAAACTTACAAGAATACGGTATGTACATATGTAAAGGCAGATTATTTACATTTGTTAGCTAGAAAGTCCTGAACTGATTAAAAGCAGTGGTTAATTAGATGTGCCTTTAATGAACGTTTGAATGCGTTTTCCTGTTGTATTTCCTTTAAAGATTTTGTAAGAGTTGTATATCTTTATACCAGAGTGCAATATACTTTTCTGGAATAGGGAGGTGCTATGTTGATCGACATATAAATTTGTGGTTTGTCTTTTATTATACTTATGCACTGATTCATTTATTGTGAGAGGTGAGTCTGTATTGTTACTGGTTTTACTTGGTTTTATTTGCTATATAAATAAAACAAACATTATTTAGGCACATAGAACTATATACAAATATAATAATTTGTAACTTAAAAGTTCACTTATCTTATAAGAAATGATAAGAAAAGTTAAGTTTCATAATTTCTTATAAGTGAAGTTTTAAGTTACAAATTATATTTGTATATATTTATTTGCTTCACTGTTAATAGCTTCATATTTTACATATTTACATAGAACTATATTGGCACAACTGAACAAAATGATAAAAAATAGCATGATAATTGAAAATAACAAACATGAATAACTAAAAAAAGGGAAAAACTTAATGAAATAATAGAAGAGTTTAAAAATGCATACATCAAACAAACAGGGAGAATAGCAATAGTAGAATCTCATTTACCCAGATCAAATGGGACCAGGACTGATCTGAGTTAGTGAAATCTTGGTTATTCAGAAAATGATTGGGGAAAAAAACCATGTACATCATCAGCAAAATATTTTTGATAGAGTTTAGAAATTACTGTCGGCACACTTCCACCTAAAAAGACATCCTGTACTGTAATAGCCTATGTATTTGTACTGTACACAATATAGCTATAAACTAGTTGGTAATAAAAAAGGCAGTGAGCTTCTGTCATCTCAGTTTAGTGTATTGCTTATGAACAGCACAGTCTTGCATCTGCTTTAACATTACAAGTTCATTTGGCAATATAAAAATTATTTGTGGTTGGTTTATTGACACTCGTCACTTTTTCATATATTTATGAGAGACTAGTTTCAAAGGCCCTGGCCTCCATTTTCAATCTCTTTCCAACTGGCATCTGTTGTTGTCTGCTCTCTCTGGTGGTGGAACTATGAACTTTTTTGTCAAATTATCTACTGGCGGGATTTCAAAGTTCATTACGTGATCCTTATTTTTCCAGATGAATATGTTCTCCCATGTTGTCAATCTATTTTGGTTTATCACTCCTTTTAATAATTTTGGATTTGGATCAATGTCATGGTTTTCATTCCAAAAATGAAATGCTACTGCTGACTTGTCTACAAGAAGACAATTTACAGGATGATTTAGAATGTAAAAAGTATGCTGTTGCATGTAAACTCAGTTTTAAAAAAATTTTCATTTATTGTGTTTTGCAAAAATGCTCCTTATTTAAGATACTTAATTAAGCCTTTCAGTTTTATTTTTAAATAGTCTTAGCATATCATTCTCCTGGACATACAATATTAAACATGTGATTCCTCAATTCCTCTTGTTTGTTTAGAATATGCAAGTATTTGAGCAACAGTGGAGTAAGAAAGAGCAGTAGATGGAATTCTCGTTGGGGATCTCCAGCTGTGATACTGGAAATACTACTTCTGGGAAATGCTGGACTTCTGATTGTTGATCACATACATTTCCAGTACAATGGCTTTCTTATGGGCATTTTTCTTCTCTCCATTGCAAGCATTTTCCAGGTACCTTAAAATAAAAATGTATTAAGTTCTGTTTAGAATAGATATAGACTAGCAAATAAAAGTGGTTTCAAAATTAAATGTCTGAAAATCGAAAATAATTATGCACATAAGTGGAAAATGTTTAAAGTTATAGTATAGTCCACAGAATTTAAAAGTTCATAAATTTCAAAATAGACAGCTAGCTTCATTAATAATCTCAAAATGTAATAAATACTTGAAGAGTTCAGTGGAAAAAAATCAGTGCACTTTCTGACTTTATCTAGAAATGGATTATATTGCTCTGGTATAATTTATTTTGAAAGTGATTTTTGAATCATATTATAATGTTTTCCTTAATCCCTGTAATAGGATATTATTTTTATTTTGACCCTAAGTGATTTAGTTCTTTTCTCATGTACTTTCCATTTGTTTTAAACAAAGGATCTCCAAAAAGGTTCGTAAAGTTATTGATTGGAGATGTAATGTATCACTGGAGAAAGTGCATTTTATTATACATACAGGTTGGTATTGCTTTATTCGTCTGTGCGTGTATGATAATTATTGAACTACTACATATATAGAGCTGAAAATTTTATGTATGAAGCTTTTGTATTCATATAACAGATTTGGTTGAAACTGATCCAAAATAAAGGATATTAATATGAAGGAAGAGCCTACAAAATATAAATAAATTGCTGAATGTAAAGGGATGAAAGCTGTATTAATATATAAAGAGAAATTTTTATTTGAAGATACATATAATAGGAAGTTTATTATTATTATTATTATTATTATTATTATTATTATTATTATTATTATTATTATTATTATTATTATTATTATTATTATTATTATTATTATTATTATTATTATTATTATTATTATTATTATTATTATTATTATTATTATTATTATTATTATTATTATTATTATTATTATTATTATTATTATTATTATTATTATTATTATTATTAATTATTATTATTATTATTATTATTAATTATTATTATTAATTATTATTATTATTATTATTATTATTATTATTATTATTATTATTATTATTATTATTATTATTATTATTATTATTATTGTGGTGGCGGCAGCGGTGGTGGTCTCTTAGAGCCCTTTGTGTCTCTTATGCTGGGCCATTACTTAAGTTTGTCAACCCAGATAAAGTAACTATGTCTTTTATTATAACCTCAGGTTCCAGAGAGAGAGAGAGAGCATAGGCATAGGCATAAATATGCTTCATATTTGCATAATATGTGTTGGGAGGATATAAATCTATCCCACATTTCCTCCACATGGCATCTTCTATGAGCCTCATAATGTATAAATGTCTGTGCAGAATGTTTTGGCCAATAAGATAGCCAATAATACCCCTAAGTCTAGATTGTTAAGTTTAGGTAAAACTTACTTAATTTACTGGCAGATCCCTTAATAAGTTCATGAACTTGCCTGGCAGCAAGATCACAAGATCAGCCCAAGCCATAAGCTGGAATATCTCATACTTGACACTTCTTTTGGACACTTGGGTTCTATAAATCTTAGATTTGCATTCCTCTTAGCTAGAGTATCCACCATCTCTATCTGAAATACCAGAATGCCTAAGCCCCCATATAAGAGTAACCAAGCAATCGACACGGTTTATCTAGTATCCTTTGGCTTATAATTTGCAACTTTTGTTCATTGTTAGGTCATTCAAAGCTACCATGCTCTGAGAGTAGATTACTCACCTCTGCCCATCTACTGGAAAAGTATTAATAAGCATTGTACAGGCTACATAAAATTGCATGTACTTCAGCCTGGAAAACAGTGACAACTCTACCAAGGGAAATGACAAGCATTAACTGGAACATAGACCGCAGTAACCATCTGCCCCCAAAGTGGAATCTGTCTCACCATGTTAGGCTCCACACCTCAGGAAGCTTGATCTCTGAGTCCCATATCTTACTTGACAGTATCACCACTGCATGATCTGAGTTAAGATTATATCTTGTCCCCATCAAATCCATTCCCATTTGGGTAATAGGAATCTCCTGAAGTATCAGGATCAGTGAGTGTCCCTTATGAAGTAGCATCCTTCTAGCATCCAGAATCAAAGTGTTCTATCTTTGCAACCTCCAATACACAAGTGCAAAGCTAAAACGTTCAACAAAATTTCCAACGCAGACTGCAGTGCCTCCATTATCACCAGTCTTTGCAATAAATTCAGTTTGGCAGTTATTGTTCTCACAGAGGAGGCAGGCCACCAAATCAATGTGCTTAGGATACAGAGGGCCTTGATATATAGCCTTGATATATAGCCTATATCTAACCACCTTGGGTCACAGATCTCACCACATTCCTAGGGCTCTTCTAAAAGTCCACAAAACATTATGCACCTTCTTCACTTTATATTCCACATGGTTCTTCCAGATCAGTCCTGCATCCACATAACTTCCAGATAGTAACTGATCCAGCTACCTTTAACTTCTTCCCAAGGAAAACAAATCATCACCCTCGTCCTCCTTGTGAAGACCATTATGTGTTTCAATCTTGCCCACATTTATTGATTTATCTGTCTTCTTGCACTGTTCCTTTGTAAGTAGCGCTACAGCTGCTCCAAAACAATGCTCAGGAACTTTCCTCTTGCTGCCAGGTGCTTATCATCTATAAAGCCCTAAGCAAACATTCCACTCCACCCCATTGAGTCTGTTGAGCTTGTCTAGGACTAGACACCACAGTGTGTGTGACAAACTTGGGAACAGGCACTTGGTACTGAGTAACTCATGGTCTCATCCTCCAGCTGCTGTTGTTCCAAGGAGGCCATAATCCAGTCTGTAAACACTAGACTGACTTCTCTGCTCTTTTGATGGTGTCAAAAAAATGTTATTAAAGGCACCCTCAATGTCTAAGAAAACTGCCATAGCCGGTTCACCATAGTCCAATCTGATGACCTAGTCTGAGAACTAGTTTAGGAAGTGAAATTATAAAAATAAAAAAGACATGTATATAGATTGCTATGAGTGACATAGATATAAAGAAATGTGTGGTTGCTATGGGGAAGAGCATCAATAATCTCTAGAAGGATATTAGGATAAGTTTGAAGAAGCTAGATGCTTCTAGGGATTGCTACTAGTAGTTTTAAGTAAGTGAATACATTGGAGAGATTTTAATTTCATTTGTGATGTATCATCTTGTGTTAACTGATCGAGATCTATTGAGTAAGTAAACAGTAATTTATTTCATTTTGGTAAATCATTTTTTGAGGAAGAAAGAGACATTGGTCCAAGCAGATGCCTTGAGATAACAATCTTCCATATTCTAGCTGAGAAATCATTGTCCAAATTAATGTAAAACACAATAAACCTAGATTGAAAAATTACAAAGTCATTTCTTACAGACTTTCAACCCTTAACAAATTTCAACACGCAATTCATAAAACTTTCAAAGAACACTACAACCTAGAGGCAGATTAAAATGCCATATAATAAATAATTTTTCAACCTTCAGCATGAAAGATGTCAGGGTGATAGAATGAAAACGTCTAGGTGTGCAATAAGTCTGCCTGGCTTAGGTACTTTGACCTGCCTCTGGAGGTAATGCTTGTCTGGCTGTCAGGAAAAGCCTTTCAAAGGCCTGTGTGCTTCAGCGGAGATTGGTTCTTGAACCATTATCTGTTCATCTGTAGAAAGTGGTTTAATTAGTAGCCTCAAGTTCTCTCCCTCTGATTGAATCTAGAACCATTGAGTCTGAGGGTATCCTGTACCCACTTCCAAAACCAATTGTTTCTGCTTCATCATTTTTTTGAACTGTCTGTGGGATTCTTTATACTTATCCCATATTGCCTGACAGGTATAAAGCCTACATGTCCTTTTCCTATTGGATTCCAAGTAAGAATTCCATCTGAATTTATCTCTTGCCGCTGCCTCATGTATGAGGTGGCAGCTACTTTCATACATATGAAAAACACCATAGACAACTCAAGGTCCTCCACATTCTTCATTCTAATCTGGTGTTCATTCTTAAACTGTCCCCGAAGTCCCTTCTAAAGGACATCAATTGGTTCTCTTAGAGTTCCTATATAGATGGTACCTTCCTTTTCCCACAAGATTAAAATTGATATGCCTGTGATCTGATTCTCCAGTTCTTAATTTCTTCTTAAGGTCTCAAAGCATCCTAGGGTCAAGTCTAAAACTTCCTCCCTGTGAAAACTAACAAAGTTTAAAACATTCACTTGATTCAAGATTTCGAGATCTCTTGTGCTCAGATATTTGAGTAATGCCTCCTCTCTCACTGATTTCTTTGCTACCCCAAGCAAGGCTGCACTCTTCTTGTTGTACTTTATCTTACCTATTGTTTTTTAACATTATATATATATATATATATATATATATATATATATATATATATATATATATATGCAGTTTACAATTATCATGGCAGTTAAATAATTTATGTCAGATTAAATAAATTCGTTCTCTTTAAAAACATTTCTATGTGCAGATCCCTCTCTGGAAATCATTCTTAAATTCTCCTGGAAAATTACTGTTATGTATTACATTGTATTTTACCTTTTTTCCCCATTAATCAGGTTCTGCCAAAACCATATATACACACAAAAACTATTCATTATGCATTTGTTTTGCATTTAAATACCGATCACGCATCTGACAATATCTTGATTTAAGCACATGATTATCATAAATGTTTGCTGTTGGTGACCAGACACATAGTGGAAAGATGAGCGGTTGCCATAAGTACTTCAGTCATGTTTCAATGGAGATTGCTGGACATGTCGCTGTAATCTCCTGACAAAGTTCCTCCAGGATGCGTGGCTTAAGTTGATAAAGTGTTCTTTCACAGTTCCCCACAATTATAAATTTGTAGGGGTTAGGTCTGGCAACCTTGGAAGGAACTTAAGCCAATCCAATGGATTGGACCCTGGTCTTTGCAGATTGTCATCCAAGAATGCTCTGTGACTTAGTGATAACCACTTAATTTGGGTAATGGCTTACTTGTGTTATATTAACGAAGTTTCAGCTATGGTGTCATTTATTCATCAATTATTAAAAAATATGTTTGATAATAAATTTAACTAAATTTCTCTCACTTTCAGAATATACAGGGTGCCCCACAAAAAAGCAGGAAATTTCTTTTAGATTCTGTAATATCAGTTGGACACACATATTTTAATTTATATTTTACTGACACTCACTGGAATGTTCATAATCAATGCAAGTGTTGAAAATGATTCCCTTTGGCTTCCACTCAGTGGCATAGATGTTCTAACAAATTTTGGGTGGCATTCTGAATAGTCTGAAGTGTAACGTTCCAGGCATCTGTCAGTAAAGCTTTCAGGTTATCAGTGTTTGTGCTGTCCCTCCTGTGTTCTTGAACCTTCTGAAGCAGTATACCCCAAATGCAATAATCCATCACATTGAGATCTGGACTTTTAGACGGCCAGGTGTTAGGTTCGATGAAGACAGGAGTGTTAATTCTTATCCTTGTCACAGTATCCATTACTGTATGGGCCTTCGCACCATGTTGCCATGTCCAATTAACAATGTGTGGATTACATACATAATATACATAATGGAACAGTACAAAAGTGTACAACTGCACATTACACACATTATTGCATATACAATCACTCTTATTGTGGAAAATCCAAATTTCCTGCTTTTTAGTGGGGCACCTGTATATACATATTTTACAATATTGAATTTATTTGTGCTTTCAGTTATTGAATTAACATTCAAGTATCATTACATTTCTCATTATAGTCTTTTGCTTGTTTCCCCAGGAACAAAATATGAAGAAAACGTTGAATATTTTATTGATTTATACATGTTTTTTGTTTCACTGAAATGTAATTTTTGTAGTATATATTTAAATTATTGACATAATAAAATGTTATATTAATTATATATTATGATTAACTATTTAGTTGTCAAGATATTCTCTTCATTAAGTGGCAGTAGTTATTAACATTTAAATCACATCTTATTAAAATGTAGGTACTTCTGACAAAATGCAAATTCTCCTACTTTATGCAGCTGTATCAGTAAAGGATGGTTCATTTATTTTGGAGCTAATTTCTCACAAATATTTCATTTTCTTACTTGTGTTACTTTAAGTTCAGCTCTATCATTTTGAAAAATTAATCTTTCATTCCATTCTTAAAATTCATCTTCCATCGTTTTCAATAATTTATATGTCTAGTTTACTTCACACTACATTTGTGTCTCAAAAAGGCTTTTGCTTTCCCCTCTTACAGTACTAATCCATAGTATAGCATTTATTTCATCCTTTGAAACATATAGGTACATGTTATTGGACACATGAAAATTACAGAAAAATATATAGTAACACAATAAATGCAGCCATATCTATAACATTGATAGACAAAATTTGCAAAAGTGATATAAACCAATTTTATACATAAATTATTTACACAACATTAAAGTTTTAATGTAGTATTCATAACATATATTATTTGAAAAGAAAAATTACACAAAAGGAGAGGGAGGAGAGAGAGAGAACAAAGTTTATGAAGTTGACTGAAAAATGGAGCTTAATGTTTAAACTATTATATTATATTACTTCAGCATCTTATTCGTAGGTACACAGCATTGGTTGAATTCCTCAACCGAGTAGAACTGGTTAGAAAGCAGGAATTTATTTAAATCAGTTTTGAATTTTTTAACTGACCCTATGTTCCTCAGGTGTGATGGTAAGATATTAAACAATTTTAGACAATTATATTTAAAAGACTTTTCAAACAGTTTTGTTTTATGACTAGGGATATGCAGCTTATTTTTATTCCGCGTGTTATGAGTGTGAATTTCAGAATTTGTGACAAGATGATTTAGGTTAGATTTCACATATAGTAGTTCTTTTATGTAAACACATCGTAAAGTTAATATGTTCATTTTCTTAAAATGTTCCCTGCAACTCTCTCTTTTTGGTATATCTACAGTTCTCAGAGCTTTTTTCTGCAGCTTGAAAATCAGTTTGCTCTTTACACTGTTTCCCCATAATATAACCCCGTATTGTAATTGTGAGTGAAGATAGGCAAAATAAGAGCTTTTTAGCACATCTAACGTGACGCGTGTCTTCAGCTGGTATAGTAAAAAGCAGACTACTTAATTTTGAGGTCAAATGCTCTACATGACTATTCCAGCAGAGGTTGAAATCTATCCATAATCCTAAGATTTTGTTTCAGGTTTGCAATTTATAATCTTTGATCCAAGCTTAACACACACTTGTTTAGTATATTTGTCATTTTTATGCTGGAAATTAATTGCCACAGTTTTGTCCTCATTTATGATGAGTTTGTTAGCTCTAAACCAAGAGATTATGATATCTGTTAACATTTTCAGTTTCCCTTCAAGCTCAACACAATCTAAAGATTGTAAATCTTGTAAATCTTACAGGCTTGTGTTGTCTGCAAAAAGGGTAAATTTTCCCTCACATATCTTTTAAATAAGTTGGCAGATCATTTACGTAGAGCAAAAACAGGAGAGGGCCTAAGATGGACCCTTGAGGGACTCCCAGTGACACATTTCTTCTTTCTAAGGTAACCTTTATCATTGCATTTTTGCTCTCGTCTTTAAAATCGAGTTCAACTAGTTATTCCCGACCCTCCAAATAGCTTGAGAACCAATTTAATGCAATGCCCCTTACTCCATAATTATACAATTTATCCAGTAATATGCTGTGATTGACCATGTCAAACGCTTTGGACAGATCTAAAAAGACCCCATCCCTAGCTCGCTACTGTCTAGTATAACATAGACACTGTCAACAAAGTTCATTATTGCTAAATTAGTTGACTTATTTGCTTGAAAGCTGAACTGACACTTGACAATCATGTTGAATTTGTTTGGAAATTTAATTTGTTTCTCATACATTATTTTCTCCAGTATTTTGAAAAAGGTGGATAACAGGGCTATAGGTCTGTAATTGTTCACCTCGTATTCCTCCCCCTTTTTAAAAATGGGTTTAATTTTTGCTACTTTTAATATTTTAGGAAACACACCATTTTGAAGAGAATTGTTGATTAAATGACAAAGTGGCTTAATTACGAATTTGCTACATTGTTTTATTATGAAATTGGAGCTGTCATCCAAACCACTGGATGTTTTATTTTTCAGTTCTTTAATTATTTTTAATAACTCATCTTCCGAAATAGGGCCTATGAATAGTGACTTTTCATTAAAGATTTTCTATTGCTTAGGCTGGGGTTCAGATGACCCCTCAAACTTCAGCACGTTTTTTGATACATCTGCAAAGTAGTTATTGAACAAATTTACTATAGTCTTTGGATCAGTAACAGTACCTTTATGAATGAGTTTGATGTTTATTGGGGAGTAGTTAGTATTTTTGTTAGTTTCCCTTTTGATCACATCCCACATTGCCTTTTGTTTGTTGTATGAATTCATAATTATTCTGCTGTTAGATAACTTTTTTGCTGCCTGAATAACCTGTTTATATATATATATATATATATATATATATATATATATATATATATATATATTTTATAGTTTTTGAAATATGACTGAAATTCCTAAGACACATTTTCATTTGTACTTAAATAGTTTAAAAGCCGTATCTTGTTTTGAGAAGTTTTTATCCCTTTTGTCACCCATATAGTGGATTTTTCCCTTATTTTAACTTTGACAACAGGAAATGCTACATTGTAGTAATATTTAAAAGTAGTTACAAAACTTGTAAATTTACCATCTACTGTAGAATCATTAAAGACATCTTCCCATGGTTCCTTGTTAAGTAGGTAACAAAAATAATTGATGTTTTCTTGATTCTGTAGGCACATTTCTTTATACATAGAAAGTTTAGTTTTGGCTCTAATTTCCCAGTTTATTGATATTGTTTGAGCATAGTGATCTGATAAATGGGTTTCCCAAATGCTGATTTTGTGATAAATCACACCCTTACGAATGGCTATTTGATCTAAGGTAGTTTTAGTAGTGCTTGTGATTCTCGTTGGCACATCTACCATAGGTTTCAATCCATATATATTTAGCAGAGTTATGAGATTAATCTTAATATTGCTGTGTTCTAAGAAGTTAATGTTTAAGTCCCCGATCAGTACTATGTTTTTTCCTAATCTCTGAAAGTGATCTAATATAGTGTCGAGTTTATCAAGCAGTATGACAGGGTTGCTTTGCGGGTTTCTATAAACACAGATAATAATGAGTTTGTTAGAAACCTCGATTATGCTACTTTCAAAGTGTTCCTCTATGTTGAGGGACTCAAACGATAAAACTGGTTTAGCAATAATGCCATTTCTTATCATAATTAGCGGTCCTCCATTTTTCATTTTACTTATACTGTAGCCATGCAAGACTTTAAAATCATTTAATTTAAATTCAAGTAGCTCATTGTTGGGTTCCCTCCATTTTTCGACTAAACAGATGTTTGTATTTCTTTGCTATTTATATTATATATTTGTATATTACAAATGATTCATTGACACTCTTAAACTTTAAAATCTCTTTTATCCTTAAGATTTTGTTTCACTATCTTTTACATTAATATTTCGTTCATATATCAATGGATACAGTGATTCTTTAAGTAATTTTTGTGGTACTTCTTTTTATTCTTTTTCTGTCTTTTTTGACATTAATGCATAGACATAATTTATAATTATCATGGTATTTAATTTATTGAAATTAAATACTGCTTCACAATAAATAAACAAAATATAATTGGTAAGGATGTTCTGTAAATATATGTAAAATGCATATTGCATATAGCAGAACTGTACATTAAAACAAGTTATAAATACAGCAAAGAATAACATTTAATGTATGTATACATTGAATCTGAGAGTTCTAGCTGAGAAAATATTAAATGAGAGTTTATAAAATTACTGCATTTTGGAAGCCAACCAGGGTTAGATTTTACAAAAATGAGTAGTTAAAATATATTAGAACAGGATCTTATATTTTTAGCTCCAAAACAAGACAATATTTTTATTTGTTTATGCAACATTTTGAGTAAGTCTTAAAATCAGCTCTATTTTCAGAGCTGTTTTATTTAGGGAACATAAGCTAGACATATTTTTCAAATGCTAATCCAAGTTGCTAATACTTTGTAGGCATAGCTGCAGAATCAAATAAACAAGAAGGAAAACGTTATCTCAACAAAATTTCACAAACATATGTTTTATATGAGGATGTTTTGTTTAAATGAATATCTTATTTAAATCTATTATATGTTTTAATATATTTTACTTTCAATGTGATCAGATTTTTTATGCACTATAGAATGTAATGCTTGTGCTTTTAAATTGTTCCAGGGTCAGTATTTACTGGCTGCATTTTGGTTTGCTGTACTTCTCAATTTGAAACATATCTTCATGTATGTGGCCCCAGCATATTTTGTGTACTTACTTCGGAATTATTGTTTTGAAGGATCACAACCAAGTGGCTCTGTACAGCTGCAAAACTTCTCACCTTCTAAGTTCACCAAACTTGGTTTGGTTGTTATTTCAGTGTTTCTCATTTCATTTGGACCATTTATATTTCTTGGCCAAATTCCTCAGGTAATAAATACTATATAATTAACTGTATCTCTTATTCAGTAAATTATATAAAAAATTTATTTGCCAGTTATCACAAAGATTTTTATATATATAATTTACGTCCTCCAACGTTAAGTCATATAGGACAATGAATGGAATGGGTGAAATGATGCTCAAATGAGCCCAGGGTCCATAGAGCTTATAGTTACCTGATAGTCGTTTTTCAGGATAAGGGAAAATCCCAGAAGTAACCTTATCCAGGTAACTCACCCTGACCGAGATTCAAACTCGGGACCTCTTGACCGTGAGGCAGACTCACTACCATCTACGCTACCGAGGCAGGCACAGACTAAGATGTACAGCCATAAAGTTTCCCTGGTAATAAAGAGATAAAGAGTAATAAAGAATATGAAACTGTAATTTGCCCTAGGAATTTCATCTCGAAATTAATTTGAGAAAACTTTATGGTTTACTGAGAAATGTCTCAGTCATGAAATTTAATGTTGTGCCAACATGTTGCAATGGTAGCCCAAGTTGGTTAGAGCAGTGACATGGTAAGCCGAAGGCCTGTGGTTCAAATCCTGGCTATTACATAGAATTAATTGCCTTTCCCATTTATCCTATAAACTTGTGTGAAATAACAATTAATGTTTTGTTATACAAAAGTGCAATGGAATACTCCGATTGCCTCTTATTGAAAATATATTTTCCAACTTATATGGTTTGTCCATAAACTTCAAAGAAAGTACCTTTATGGCTAGTAGGTAGATTCAGAGTGTTATGATTTTCACCACAGACATGACAAAGTATGAAATTCTATTGTTTATATGTTAACTTAAAATTACAGACTGAATGTACCATGCATTATTATTAAAGGCTAGAACTTTGTTTATCATGATCATGGTCCCCCTTCACAGGACTGCAACAAAATGCATATGGGTGGATTTAAAATTTTATTGCATCAATAAATGAGCTCTGGTAATCAGCAGTAATGGATGTAAACATTCAGTAATGGATTATGTAAATTGCAAAGTGAACTGACAAGAATGGCTATCTTATTTTCATTTTATGGCCACCGGTTATATGTCTGATTTTTTGTGGGCATGTTATGAAATAGAATACCTTAAATCTAAGAATAATTCTGTATGCCAAAACCCAATTACACATTCATTATCCCTTGCAGTGATGAAACCTCAGCCTTTACTGTTACCACTATAAAATCAGTTTCAGGTCTATTGCAAAATAACATCAACCTGAACCCAGCATTAGTGTATTAATATGCCTATACCAAAACACAATAATTTTGGGCACCTCTTTTTATGATTTCTAAGTACCTACATGATTAGTTTTAAAACTGAATTTGCTGATACTACTCCAAATAAATAATATCTGTGACAATTATATAACACAGTCATTATGCTCATAATGACCCTTTTGCATATCAACTTTATGACTGTATATAGTAACTCTGTATGTTTACATTGAGTTGAATACAAAAATGAAAACAAATATTTATACGTAATAGCTAAAATGTGGCGTAGGGATGTGGCGACCCCATCTCCCGACCCTCGGGTCGCAATCAGCCAACCCAGTTTCTGGGGGTGTAACCAGGCCACCCTGCCTCCAGGGGTCATAAATATGGAGGCCTGGTCCTCCAGGTTGGGGGTTTGGCGGGCGGCTAGTGTCCCCCCTTGTAAAACCCAATCACTCAGAAACTTAAAGCTTTGCCTCGGATTGGATGGATTGCACGGAGAAAGAACATGGCAAGATGAATGGACAATGATTTTGGTACATGAAATGTGCGCTCGCTTTTTAAAACCAGAGTGCTCCAAGCATTATTAGATGAAATAGATAAATATAAACTGGATCTGGTTGCAATTCAAGAGACAAGATGGATAGGAAAAGGGGTATATGACTACCAGCGACACACTATCTTCTATAGTGGGAATAACAGTGGACAGCATGAATTTGGAACTGCCTTCATAGTGAACAAGAAAATAAACTGTGTAATTGATTTTAAATCTGTGAATGAAAGAATGTGCACTCTTAGATTAAAAACTAAATTCCAGAATATAACCATAATAAATGCACATGCTCCCACAGAAGATAAGCCTGAAGAAACGAAGGATGAATTTTATCATAAATTAGAAGACGTCTATAATTTAACGCCGGATAATGGTGTTAAGCTAATCATGGGAGATTTCAATGCAAAGATTGGGAAGGAGCAAATAGACCTAACAAATGAAAATGGGAAAAGACTTATAGACTTTGCACTTAGCAAGAATATGATAATTAGCTCAACTTATTATATTCATCCTGATATACACAAACAGACATGGGTATTTTCTGATGGAAGCACAACAAATCAGATTGACCACATACTAATTGATAAAAGGCAGGCATCTAATGTATTAGATGTGAGATCCAAGAGAGGAGCACATTGTGGCTCGGATCACTATTTAGTTGGTGTCAGATATAGGGCTAGAATAAAGCAGTTAAAACAAGGAAAGGGTAAAAGTCAAAATAAAATAAACTCTTCCAAATTAAAGGATGAGAAAATATTAAATAACTACAAAGAAGAAATAAATAAGAAACTAAATAGCAACGCTATTGAAGATACAGTGATGTAGATGAAGTATGGAAACATTTTAAAGAACAGATAATAGATACAGCACAGGAAGTCCTAGGAATGGAATCTAAGAGAGAACGAAATGTATGGTTCGATGAAGAATGTAGGATAATGATAGAAGATAGAAATAAGGCATATATGGAATATATATCCAGACCTACCCACCAAAAGCATGAGTTTTATAGAAACAAAAGGAGAGAAGCTGATAAAATCTGCAGAAAGAAAAAAAGATTGGTAGTAAACAAGAACCTGAGAGATATGGAAGAAGATTTTAAAGAAAACAGAACATTTGAAGGTTAGACAATTAAAAGGTTTTAAACCCAGAACAACATTGTGTAGAGATTCAGATGGAAAGATTTTAAGTAATTTCAATGAAATACAAAATAGATGGAAAGATTATTTTAATACATTATTAAATACAAATGACGACAATAATGAAAAGATGGAACATTTAAATCAAATATTAAGAAATGATGGAGGAGAAGAAGAAATACAAAGCCCTGATATATTGGATGTTGCCATGGCAATATCCAAGTTAAGAAACAATATAGCACCTGGAATTGATGGAATACCATCAGAGTTAATTAAAGTTAATAGTGAACATATTATTAAGCAATTGCATAAAATAATTAAAGTGTGGGAAAATAAAGAAATACCAAAGGATTGGAAGCAGATGAAGTTGGAATGTACAAATTATAGAGGCATATCATTATTGTGTGATTGCTATAAAGTGTTGACAATGTTACTTAAGGATAGACTAGAACAGTATACAGAACAAATAATAGGCAAATATCAGGCAGGATTTAGAAAAAATAAATCAACAATAGACAATTATTCACAGTTAAGATAATTTTAGAGAAATTATGGGAGCATAAAGTAGACGTGTACCAGCTTTTCATAGATTTTAAAATAGTGTATGACTCCATAAGTAGAGAGAAATTATACAATATCATGTTGAATTTCCGGATACCAAAGAAACTGGTGAGATTGGTTAAAGTAACCATGGATAATTCAACTTTTAGAATTAAAATACAAGAAGAACTCACTGACATGGTATATACAACAAAAGGCTTAAAACAAGGAGATGGGCCAGCCCCATTACTCTTTAATATTGCCCTAGAGCATGTAATAAGGCAGTTAAAGATAAATATGGATGGAACCCTAATACACAAATTAGTACAATTAGTGGCTTATGCTGATGACATAAATATAATGGCAAGAACAAAAAGAGACTTAACTCAAACCTTCCAAGAACTACAGGATAACGCACAGGAAATTGGTTTACAGATAAATATGGAGAAAACTAAAATGTTAATACAGACACGTAAGCCTAACTTGAACAATAACAGACAGCAGATAGACCTAATAAAAGTAAATGCAGTTCAAGAATTTACATATTTAGGTACAATAATCAGTAATGATAATAATGGAATATATGAGATAAAGAATAGGCAGTCAAAGGAAAATAAAGCATATTTCATATGATTACCAATATTCAGGTCTAAAGACATACACAGACAAACAAAAATAGGTACAATTGTATAAAACATTAATAAGAGCAATATTGACATACGGATGTGAAGTATGGGTAATGACTAAGAAAATAAGAGAATATATTATGTGCCTTTGAAAGAAAGATTTTGAGAAGAATCTTAGGCCCAGTGAATGATAATGGATTATGGAGACATAGATATAACAGCGAAATATATGACATATAACAAGAATAGTTTAATTAAGAAGACTCCAGTGGGCTGGTCATGTATTACGAATGAATGACCAAAGTATACCCTTAAAAGCGTAAAAAGGCAAAATGTTTGGGAATAGAGCAGTTGGCAGACCTAGGGAGAGATGGTTTGATGGGGTGAGAATAGATGCAAGAAACTTACTGAATAGCAGGATTCTGGAAAGAGATGCAATAAATAGGGAAGAATGGAGGCAATGCTTAAGAGAAGCCAAGGCTCAAGTTGGGCTGTAGTGCTATGGAAGAAGAAGAATAGCTAAAATGATAATGCACATATAATATGTAAATTGCTGAGACAACTATAACCTGTACATAAAACAATTAAAAATATTTATTTCCAGATCAAAATTAGAATGCATCATGGAACTAAAATAGACAAAATAACTGACACAACAAAGATTATATATGCGTATACTGAGTTTTGAAAAAACCTGGAAAAATCAAACCATTATATACCATCAAAAAATTAAAACTTAATATATTTCATTACATCACATTATGTATTTCTGTTAATTCTAGAAATTGTGTAAAATTCAATTTTTTAAAACATATCTACTTAGTTGAAATTAAAAAAGTCATTTTATGAAAAAATTTCATGTGTTGCATTTATTGCGTTTTGAAAAAAAATGCTCCTCATTTAAACTCTTCCACCCAATATTTTACTTCTGTAAACAAAGGAATAGACTCCCTCAGAATAGAATCTAGCTTAACTATAACTATAATATTGAAAGTATGTAAAGTAACAAGTTGTTACAAGTATGGTGTAACAACTCAAAGTGGTCCTCAGCTGGCCAACCCGACTGCCAGCCTCACGCCTACATACGCAAGGTAGAAATGGGCGATCATCTAACGATACAGGAAGGAGTTGTAGACAGTATCTCAGGACCCCCTGAAAGTTGTCTTTCTAAACTAGGGTTCGCTACCTAGCATAGCTCCTCACAATGCTAAATAGGCACTGGTCCTATACCCAGGACTTCAAATCTGCATCCCACAGGGTGGGGTCAATCTTGGGCGCATCCCATGGCAGGGTATCAAAGCACAACACTCAAGCCCACTATTCACGTCACAGGACAATGACCATAATAATGACCAATTTTTCCCATGTTAATGAATTTACTTAGATTCTTCATTATTGATGGCTTGTAAACAAATGGTAAATAACTTTGGGCAACAATGAAAATGTTTCAGTCCTAAAAATAGTGAAATTATATGTATTTCCATCTGCTGAATTCAAAAATCACCATAAAAATGATAGATTAGCTCTTGTTTTGAAGATAGTGACATTTCATTTTTTAGAGTGAAGATTTTAAATTTGGGGGAATTTTTCTTTTTGGGAGTTGGCACACCTGTCAAATAACAAAACACAATCAGAGAGAAATTTTGGAAATTAAGTGATGCAAAAGTTAAGGAAGGCATTTTTGTCGGACCACAAATAAGAGAACTTGTAAAGGATCCTGCATTTGACCAAATTTTGGAGGGGAAAGAAAAGGAAGCTTGGGAAGCCTTCAAGGGTGTTGTTCATGGTGACAACTACAAGCATTTGGTGACAGTGCTCCTGCAGAAATACCGTAACCTTGGATGCAACATGTCCCTTAAGATCCATTTTCTCCACTCCCACCTACACTTTTTCCCTCCCAGTTGTGGAGCTGTTAGTGATGATCATGGGGAGAGATTCCATCAGGACATTTCTGTTATGGAACAAAGATATCAGGGCCGTTGGAATGAAGTAATGCTTGCGGATTACTGTTGGTCTTTGTATAGGGATTCTGCAGAACTCCATCACAAGAGGCAAGCTAAAAGACGACAAAGTCACTAGGCCACCACATGATTCTCTTCAGACACATCTATCTGCGAAGTATTTTTCCAGCAATTTAGAACTCTTAGCATGTAATTACCAGTTAAAAAAGTAAAATACACTTTCATTTTTGTTAGCATGTATGTAATTAAAATGTATCCTTTTCTCTCATTCCAATAATGTAATACTTCCACCTTTTGTATATCATAGAAACTAGAGCTAATAAAAATGTTTCACTGTCATATTTGTTTTTCTCAACCCAAAATTAGTAGCAATTGCCTCATGAAGTGCTCAAAACATTCAAAAATTATTTTTTTGTGCCCAGGGTAATCAGACATCATCAAGCTGTAACATAAGCTTTATAAAGTTGTTACCCCCAGTATATTCATTTCTATGCATCAGGTCAAATATTTCTGAGACTACCCTCAAATTTATAGAGAAATATGCTATGCACAATGCATAGAATACAAATGAGAAAGAAATGAATTAGAGAAAATGATTGACTGCTACACTCCACTTCTTTTGTTTTACTTAAGCCACTGGATGATTCAAACTATAAGAGCAACGTTTTAAAAGATTAGAGTTTTTATAATCAATAGTTTACTTGCCTGCCTCTGTAGCATGGTGGTATCGTATCTGCCTCACATTCAAGAGATCCTGAGTTCAGATATCGGTCAGAGTGAGTTATCTGGATAAGATTTGTTCCATGGTTTTTCATTATTCTGAAAGACGAATATCATTTATCTCTAAGCTCTATGGACCCTGGAATCATTCAAGCATCATTTCAGCCATTTCATTCATTATCCAATATAAGAAACATTGGAGAAGGTTAATTAAAAGCAAAACAAAAGTGTACTTTATGCACATAATTATTACATTGTTATCTTTCATACTTTCTCTGTTTAATATCATAAAATATGTTGTTACTTCCAGGTACTGTCAAGATTATTTCCCTTTAAAAGGGGTCTCTGCCATGCTTATTGGGCACCCAATGCATGGGCCCTTTATAATGCATTAGATAAAATGGTCACAATTGTAGGTAAGTACTACAAAGTTTAATTTAATTTTGCTCATTTAGAATGGACTTCATATAAATTGCATAAAGTTTAATTTATACAACACGTTTGTTCATCCCTATCTACTGCTTAAATGCACATAACTCTATATGTAGGCAGTGTATTTAGGTAAATCAGACTTATATTACTTTCTCTGCCATATACCTAATATACCTTAGAGAAGATAGGAATTGTGTTCTCTCTAAAAGTTGGTTATTGAGGTTTATCCAGAAAAAGAAGTGCACAATATTACTCAAAAACAAAGAGTTGACTTAATACCAAACTTGATATTTAAATTCAGCATCTTCTAAATATATTAATAAGATTTATTGAACACAATATGTACATATGAATTAATACAATGCTATATTGATTGACAAGTAAAATCATCTTTTGCATAGACCATCAGTGAGAAAGTCCTTGATTGTAAGTAAATATGTGATATTGTCCACAAAACTGTCCACAAAGAGTACAGATTCCGATGCCAGGTGGTGTCCTCGTTCACAGATCTTGTGATGAAATCTATGTGCCACGGTTCATGTGCTTACGTGTCATAACTTGAAATTAGGCTTCTTCCATTTTTTGGTGTTCATGGCTGGGATTAATTTGAATTTTTGTTTGCTGCATTTTCTTCCCTGGTTCTGATGTGTTCTTCATATGCCGGGTTGACTTGAAGGCCGTGGCTCTGTCTTCTAAGTATATGACATACAGATTTGCAAAAAAATCCCCCTCCCAAACCATCCTTCATAGGAACAGTTGTAACAAAGTTTGATTTTCTCAAAAATAACTGGTTATTTTGATAATTTTTTGGATATTTTCATGACAAATAAAATGTTCCTTTTGAATTTCTGGGTATGAGTCCAGCTTTTAACTCCTCTTCATTCTGAATGACTTTTGCCTAACACGTAAACCATAAGAGAGAGACAAAATCTTACTACACAATGTAGATCTTGTGAAAGCTATATGTAGTCTGTTTTTAACACTTCGTTGCTTACATTTTTATATTATTGAGGAACTAGTTTCAGAAGTCATTGCATTCATTTTCAGTCTCTGTCCAAATATTTTGTGTTGTCATCAGCTCTCTTCTATCTGGTCAAGAGAATGGTGTGAGCAGATTATAACAACAGACGATAGTTGAGGCGAGGTTGAAAATGGATGCAACAGCTTCCGAAACTAGTCACTCAATAATATAAAAATATAAGTGAAGAAGTGTTAAAACAAATAGTTTTTTCAATTCATTTCGATGTCACTGTTACTAAATTCCTCCAATCACGCATAATGTAGATCTTGTTTAAAACACACAGTTAATGTCCAATACTCTTTTGTATGGAGCTAACCATTTTGAGATATTCCTTGATATTAGTTTGCACAATATAATACATAATGGCACAAACTCGACTTTAGGAAATAACGTTCACACATCTTAAATTTCATTGCTAGACTGAGGCTCACACCTTGGATTTTGTTTTTAGACTGACGCTTTTTACCTCTGTGGTACCTGTATTTTTTTCTTTGTAAGCATGAGTACAATGACCTCCCTAAGCTTTCATACCATCATGTCCTGTTAGCATGCTTCTTGAAAAGGTGGTACGATGCATTCTTTGCAATGAGTGGAAATCTTTGTCGGTGGAAACTTTCTCAACTCATATCTTACAATATATTACATTTACATATGTAAATCTTCTCTTTATATAGCTATTATTTACATTACATTAATAAATTCTCTGATGTATCTATAAATAATGTTTCAATAGATATTAAAAATTCACAATTGCAGATATCCAGTATTTATAAATTTGGCCTTATAAATTTGTATTGAGCTACAGAAATTAATTTGTACTTTTCAGCTGTTTTAAAAATGTGCTACATTAAACAATATTTTAATGTTCCTTTTTATTTAAAAATTAAGACTAAAAATTGTGTATGTTTTTCATCCCATTTTGAGCATGTTTGATGTTTCAAAGCACTTCAGAGACTATTTCCAGATAATTCAAGATGTATATTTCATTTGTCATAAAAATATCTTAAATATATGGTATTTTAATGAAAAGTGTCATTTTTTAGAAAATCAAAGTTATCAAATATTTTTCCATATAAAGAGTAGTTTTGGTTGGAGGGTTTTTCTTGAAAGCAAGTTAATATTGTCATCCAGTTCTGAGCCTTGTGTAAAGTTTCAAGTCTCCAGCTCATGTGAAGTTAGTTTACTAATTGTTCTAATTAAAGGCTGCTTGGGATAGAGGAACTTTCTTGCTTTTCTTGAAAGCAAATTAACATGGCATTGTCATCCAGTTCTGAGCTGTTCAGAGGCAAGAGTTTTTGTTTTTAACGATTTTTTTCCGCAAATTTTTCCTTTTTTGAAGAATAATATTTTTTAGCGATAAATGAGAAAATGTCTATTATTTTTAGTTTGCATAGAAAAATTTACATTTATTTCAAATTGCATAAATATAACTAATTTAACATTCATGTCTTCATAGCATGAAGCAAGAAGTCATGAAAAAGATGTTTACAAATTTAACGAAAGCAAGATAAAATTTAACACTTAACAAAGCCAATACAATGACATCATCATGCTCACTGAAATAACAGCTAAGCGGTGCAACAATAAACTAACACCACAGCATCCGACTGGACTGTGCACAGCAAAAACTCCTATTATGCTAAGGTACTGAGAAGGTAACTGAACTTCTAGGAAGCTACTCTCAGACATTACATTAACATGAATGTATTGTCCCTCAGGGCTTAAGAAGGTGTTCCAAAATGCCCGAAAGTTAAAAAACAAATACAAACAATACCTCACTGAAAACCACCCAGATTTAGAAGCTAAAAATGTTCCCATTGCCTGTACTGACATGCTGGTCTAGCTGATTTAATTCGGTAGTTTACATTGACAGCTATTTTGATGCAATTGTCAATTTCTTTTATAAAAGAAAAGCTTTCAGTTCCTGCGCAAAATTTGTTAAATGATTATTTTTGTGATGCCAAGTGCTGCAATATTATAAAAGTACAACAGCAACAATATTTGTTTCTGAAAATTGCAGATTGATAACAGATCTAATATTAGAATTTCAATTTAAAAAAAAAAAAAAAAAAAAAAAAAAACTGTGGCTCATCTTGTTTTATCCCGAATTAACTTGCTAAGAACCAAGTGTGAAATATTAGAGAGTGGTCACTGGAAGCAGAGTAAGTGCACTTGTAGATCATATCATGGATCCCGGAGTTAGAAAAGCAGCCATATGACTTTGTCTAAATTAAACTCCATTATGCAAAAAAAACTGATGATGTAATAACCATAAAAGCTATATCATTTGTTTGAATCTTCTAGGCTAGTTACTAAATCAAGTATAGTCATTTAAATCATGTAATGGCTGCATTTAAACAAATAAATGCATTTAAAATCATTGGTATTACTTGTGAGCTTTGTGACATTGTTGAACAGAAACGCCATGATGGTAACGATAACAGATTAGATGTAGTAACAGCACTCCTGGTATTGAAGGCGAAAGCTGATTGTTACCGCAATTTCTGTGAGAAATCCCTTCAATGTCTTTGGTTGCCTATGTCAAACGCTGACAGTGAGAGATTCTTCTCTACATATAACTTAGTTGTGACAGACAAAAGAACAAGTATGAAAAGCGAAAATATCACAACCTGTTGTATGCTGCAGTTTGGCGATGTCTGATGTGTGATATTTGATATTATTCTTGTTACCTACTATCTGCTGATTTCAAATAAAATGTTTTAATTTGGAAAATTACTTTTCATTTGAGCCATGTCATTACTCATAAATTCTTCCCAAAAGTTTGCGTGAAATTAATGCAAATTTATGGTTAAAAAAACCACAAAACACCAATTAAAATTATTAATGCAAATTTTATAAATAACTGTCAGCACAAAATCTTGCCTCTGGCTATGTTTAAAGTTTCATGTGTCCAGCTCACTAAAGAGATTTTCCAATTTAAAGGACAGTTTTGGCTGGAGAGATTTTTGAAAGCTAGTTAATATTGCATTGTTGCAGAAAATTCAAGACAAACATTTTATTTGCCATGAAAATATCTTCAACATATGGTACTTTAATGCAAATGTTAGTCCATTTTGAGAAAATTAAAATTTTTGAAAAATGTTTCATGTAAGTTTGGGGTGGAGGGATTTTCTTGACAGTGAATTAATATTGAATTTTCATTCAGATTTTAGCAATGTTTAACATTTCAAGTATACAACACTTTGCAACGTTAGTTTAAAAATGTATTCAAGTAAGGTGTAGTTAAGAATTTGCGCATTTTTATTAAGCAACTAATACTGCATTGTCATCCAGTTCTGAGATATGTTTAAGGTTTCAAGTTTCTAGCTGAAGGGAAAGTTTAAAATCAGCTGTACTGTACAGTCAGATGAGTTAGTAAAAATGTTTTAATTAAGTTTTGCATTCCTCTATGATAATGTAACACTTGCCTTCTTAGTTTTTAAGGATATTATCTTTGTATCTTTAGTTCATCTGTTTGATACTATCTCTACCTATATATTTTTTCCCCAGAATCATTCCATTACCTCTGCAGTAAACACTTTTAATAGTAAATTATTTAAATAAACAAATTTAATGTACCCCTTTTTGAAAATGGACTAAAAGGTATAACAACATTTCTCCTAACTCCATATAGATTTTTCTCAAAATTTCTGGCTGTGAACTTTTAATGGTTATAAAAATAGTTGTAAAATTTGAAACAAAAAATGTGGGTCATATGCATAGTTAATTGATGTGTGAATAGTTTACCTAAGTCACTGACAATTTTATTACTAGGCAAAGAATGTGAACTGTTTTGAGTTTTGTCAATTACAGATGCTCCCCATCTTCTTACTATTATCTGTTGCATGTGTCCACGAGTTTTGTTTTAAAACTTACAAGTATTTTCATAGGTATTAAAGTTTTCACAATCACAAATTCTCAGGAAATATGTATGGGCTAGGGCTAGAACACTGTTATATTTAGTCAGTTTTATAAAAGCGGTATATCAAACAATTATTTTTATTCAAACAATTTAAAATTAAAAAAAGTAATGGTTTAATGAAATTGCATTTTTTATGTAGTAAGATTTTGTTTAGCTCTTAGTTTACCATTGTGCAAAAGTCATCCAGAAAATAGAGAACTTCTGAGGACATTCTCGGAAAATTTGAGACAGATTTCATGTCGTGAAAATGTTTTGAACATATATTTCAGTCATGTCGTTTGAGCCATTTTTGAAAATCGAAGTTTTAAAAAACTTTTCCGCGTAAATGGTAGTCTGGAGTGGAGGGCGTTCTTGAAAATCGTGTCATACTCTTGGAAGATACTTCTCTTAAATACCAAGTTTGATATTTACCGATGTTTCATATTCGATTATGGTTACATTGTTCATGGACACATCCACGCGCACGGGCCTGTTCTAAAAATGCTTTTTTTTCCCTTTTTTTTCTGGGAGTCCTTAATTTCCGTAGAAATTTCGATATCGAACTTTTTAGTGTTACTAATATTCATAAACGTAGTATTTTCTCTGTACAACAGACACAATTTTATGTCATGCTATGCAGGGAAATACACACACACAGCAATGCATGCATGCATGCAGGTGCGTGATCATCTGCGCTAAAATATATTTTTTGTAATATCGTAGCATAAATCCGCGGAATGAACTTGGCACAAGCTATTAATTTGTGCCTTGGCAGCACTGGTGCGTTATTATTGTTTTGTTTTTCTATGGTAGAAGAAAAGTATCAGGCCGCGCATTTGGAGTCGCTAACAACAAAAACAAGTGAGGTTATTGTGCTACACAGATGTATACAGATAACAGAGGTTGATACTTGGTGGAAACACGTGTTTCGGTGCTGTTATAATGCCAAAAAGCCCGTACACTCAATCACACAGAATCTTCATGTATGATTCCTATTTGATTACAAACTCTTGTAGAGAAGTAACACGGCGATTTATGGAGAAATTTCCTGGTGCTCGTGTCCCTCACAGAGAAACGGTTCGCAAGCTTGTGAATACTGTTAGGGAAACAGGGTCTGTTCATGATAAGAAACCGAAAGTAAATCGCCGCGTTCTTACGGAGGAAAAACTCGAGGCCATTACAGAAAAGTTTGAACGATGTCGAAGGAGATCTCTAAGAATACTAGCAGTTGAATCAGGAATTTCGCAAACGTCAGCTTGGACTGCAACTAAACTTTTAAAATTGAAACCCTCTAAAGTAACTGTAGCTCAGGAGTTGCACCCACGGGATAATCTGAGTAGAGTTAATTTCTGCAATTGGATGTTGAATAATGCCAATAATGGTTCTATTGACCCACGCTTAATTTTTTTTACGGACGAGTCATGGTTTTACTTACATGATCATATAGGGATAGAAAACAATAGGTATTGGATGTCAGAAAACCCTGATCTTGTACACGAAATGTCATATAACCGAAAAATTGGTATTTGGTGTGCTGTGAATGCTTACAGAATCATAGGGCCTATATTTTTTGAAGATACAATGAATGGACAGAGGTACAGGGATAGCATAATCACACCATTCCTAAAAGAATTGTGTGACATTGAGTGTAGACAGGGATATTTTCAACAAGATTCTGCTGCAGCGCACACAGCTGAACTCTCTTTAAAATTAATTGAAGACATTTTTGAAGGTAGAATTATCAGTAGGGGATTATGGCCAGCACGGTCTCCAGATCTTAATGTATGCAATTTCTATTTGTGGGAGACCTTAAAAAATAAAGTGTATCGAAATAATCCACATACATTGGAAGAACTGAAAGACAATATAAGAAGAGAAATAGCTGCAATTTCAGAAGAAGAATTAATGGGTGTTAATACAAATTTCCTTAAAAGGTGTGAGAGATGTGTGGCAGCACAAGGGCATCATTTCCATCTTCTGTGACAAAGGTGTGTGGTTATTGTGATTATAATTTGCATGATAAATCTGTACTCTTAAGTTTAATGGGCCATAAATATTTACTCAACCTGCTTCCAAGTGCCAAACAAGTCCTTTTTAAGCCTACCATATGTCCAAATAAAGTATATATGTATAAGTAAATAAAATGAAATATCTTAGAGGATTAGATGCTAATCATCTGTCTTAAGAGTACAAACATTAATTTGTGGAACATTATTCCTGAGAATACATGGATTTTATGCAGATTGCTCTGGTTGAACATGTGTATCCTGATCTTTTAATTCTATAATAACATTTAGACATTTAAGCCTTTTGCAGCCTCTTTGTATTTGTGCAGCATTTAATATTTAATGCTGATTAGGCATAGAAAAACTAAATTTGTTGGAAGTGAAACTGCAGAAGAACTTTTTGATAAAAGAATGATGTAACAATTTCCCCTGTTTCACAGCAAAACCCAACAGTAAATATATCACATTAAAGTAATTACAATAAATATTAAAAGCAGAAGCAATAACTTTAGAATACGTTTTGGATAACATTTCTCCGAATGTACTAACACACCCACATTATCTTCGTAACTATAATTTCTTTCACAAAAAAAAAAAAAAAAAAAAAAAAAAAAAATGTTCTCCTATCAACAAACTGCCATTTTCCTGTCACAGTGCATGTACATAGTTGACTGCCAAACCAGATGCACAAGTTGAAATCTGGTAAAGCGAGCTGCACTTATTTGAGACTCTTAAGACACAAAATGTAGTAAGAGATTGAGGACTTAAGCTGCGAAGCATAGCTGAGGAGTGTTTATATAATTGAAGTGAGTTACAAACAAAGATGCTGCAGGATCTGAAGCTAAACCGCAAGTATGTCAAGTTTATTCATGCATATGCTAACAACTTTGTACATTCTTATTGACTATCATTAATCACCTTTACCAACTGATGTGTCAACTGCCGTCTGTAAATTACATTGATATGAATGCCATATGACAGGTAATTTATATATAGATTTTAGTTAATTGTACTTACGATAGTAAGTCGCCACAAACAGTGTATCTCGAATGCGAGAGCCCATAGTGGTCTACCGGGGAAATATACGAGTCAAATGGATAATTTAATTTCAGGACGGCACGTTGGCCATGGTAGCTCAATTGATTAGAGCGACTGGACGGAAACCAGGAGATCCATGGTTCAAATCCCGGCCATGGCATTGAATTTTTCATGTTGACTCTATTATATATAGATTGTTTTATAACAGATAGTGTGAATGAATCACTTTGTTTTGAAAAGTGCACAAAATGAAAATGTTAGTATCAAATGAGTAAATTGGTTTAGACTTTCCCTTTTGATCACTTACAGATAATCTGTGACAAACCAAACCTTGGGTTGGCCTGTTCCTTAGAAAGAGTTGTAGTTATGCAGTTTTCATAGGCAAAAGTTGCAAGACAAAATTAGTTGAAATGTCAAAATAAATGTATTACTCATTTTTTTTTATTTCCCTTAATGAGTAAGGACTAAAATACAATGAAGCACAAAATTAATATAATTTTGAGTGGAACTAGTACTCCATGCTCCATATATTGCTAGTGTTTACCTGAAAGGTGTTTCTTTAGGAGATGAAAGCAAGGCAGCATACAAGAGTTTCGAGATTTAACTTTATTGGAACACCACAGTGAAGCGAAATATTTATTACACATCTGCTTCCCTTTCGCTGAAGCAGATGTGTAATAAATACGACTCATCTAAAAATTAATAAAATACAAGAGTTTGTTTCACAGTAACCTAGTAACAAGAATGCAAATGAATATTGATCATATAAATCACAAAGTGGAAAAAATTATTTTGTGCATTGGGAGTTCATTTGTTTTTAACTGACCAATGCAGCCCCCTCCCCCCCCCCCCCCCCCATCTGCTTACAATTCAGCTAACTTCTGTCAGTTGTGAATGCTCCCATTAAAACACATGCATTTCAGCTTTATCATTCTTGTTCTGTTACTGTTCTTGGCTGTTGTGAATCAGCCTTAACACTTTAAATATTTTGAAATCGTAAACATCCCAAACTATCTGTTATGGCCCATTTACTCAACAGTAAAGATAAAACAAATGAAAGCTAGATAGAGTCAACGTGAAAGATTCAATGCCAAAGATTTGAGAATTCTGTTTCATGAAAAATTCAATGCCATGGCTGGGATTTGAACCACGGATCTCCTTGTTTCCGTCCAGTCGCTCTAACCATTGAGCTACCATGGCCAACGTGCCGTCCTGAAATTAAATTCTCCATTTGACTAGTATATTTTCCTGGTAGAGCACTAGGGGCTCTTGCATTCGAGATACACCGTTTGTGGCAACTAACTATCATAAGTACCTAAGTCCCAGGCTTCATCATTTAACTCTTATTTTTTTAGTTAATTGATGGAAATTAATCATTTCTTTACACTAGCCATATATAGGCTAAGCTTTTTGATAAGAGTCAACATGACTGGACAGAAACCAGGAGATCCGTGGTTCAAATCCTGGCCATGGCATTGAATTTTTCATGTTGACTCTATCAAAAACCTTAGCCTATATACGGCTAGTGTAAGCAAATGATTAATTTCCATCAGTTAACTAAAAAAATGAAACTCGGTTACTAATTGTAGTTTATTGAATTGTTATAGCTGCTTGAATATACTATAAACATTTTTTTCACAAAATATAATATATCAAATCTTACAATATTTTGACAATGCACTCCGTTATAAATACTTTTTTGGAAAGTAATTCAAATTCATATAAGCCATTCATTAGTAGAAATCTAATTATTGTATCAAGTGTTGTGATAAGAAGGCCGCGCCATGGTTGAGTGGTTAGGCGGCAAGGCCGCTTGGGTTTGATCCCAGTCGAGCACAAAGTCAGATTTGTGGTTGACAACATGGCGCTGAGGCAGGTTTCCTTTGGGTCCTCCAGTTTCCCCTGCCAGCATTCCACCAATTTCTCTATCAATTTTCCTGTCATTTCATCTCACCCTCATTCTGTCATCCACTTCCCTCACTCTCATAGCAGGCACGGGGCTGATCACCCCTCCTGGATTCTCTCTCTCACTGATCCAGATTTTCCGTTCCTCAACCCACCTAAGGGTTAAGAGGAACAAGAATACCCTGACACCATGTCGTTTAAGAGGGCAGTTAAAGAAGAAGAAAAGTGTTGTGATAAGACAGGTCATTCTTGAGTAAGAATATAGTTTGCATACAGAGGCACAAACAAAATGTTTAGAAATGCAAAGTTTGACCTAATGACAGCCTACTATGCATGGTGACATCAGATATTTATTTAAGATGTGCAGATATACTTGTCAACTTTTGTAGTTTGTTTGTAAAATGTTCGGAGTGAAAGCCTTTTTATCATTTTATGGCAAAGGAGGCATTCTTGTGGCTTTAAATAAATATTTATATACATAAATATTTAAATAAATATTATTTGTCAACAGACCAATATGATGTTTCTGCTGTATACATGGCTATGATTAGTAAATGTTGCTCTGTCACCAAATAAGATGCATGATGAATCTGTAGCACCATATCTTAATGCCTACGTACAAAATGTAACACAATTCTCAAAATCATTTCCACAGCTCATGATGGAATGAAATAGGATAGGAATGGAACCTATGTTGCTGGTGAATGCAAAGCACACTTGCCTAACCCATGCCATGACCATGTGTGGTTGTGCAGGAACTAATTTGCTGATATACTGCAATAGCAGCCAAAACATTAAGTTCTCCTTTTCTCTAGTCTCTTGTTTCTGCTATGTTTTCTTGGTGTTCCACTTTCACTTTTATATAACTGGTTGAAGAGGTTGGTAATTAATTGCAGAGACAGTAGATATCTATTGGGATATGTTTCCACATACATTGTACAAGAACAGACTGCCTTCTTTCTGTGCTCCAAACAACATGAACATGTCACCTTTTTCTGTGTTGGTAAATTCCATCTTCCACTCACGACCTACAGCTTGAGCTGTCACAAATTAACCGACTAGAAAGTCGTAGTGCAGTCAATGAACAGTAAACCTTATGTAAACAAACATAACATCGTCCTTAGCAACTAAACTGGTTGAATTGAACAAACAAGTGTCAGTGTGTAAAAGTTTCAAAGTTAGATTACTTGTAAACTAGAATCCTGTAACAAACACCATTGACACTACTATTTTTATTTTGTTGATCTGGCTAGGCATTTATCCATTTGAAAGTGTATGTTTGCTCAAAAAATACACTTTCTCAGTATTAGTAAAATCTGTTGGTAGGCTAAAAGTATGAGCCTCTATCAATGAATACTGAGAAAACCACATGTCAATAGCGCTTTCCATTTCTGAAATGTTTGCAGTGCAATTTTTAGGTGATTCACCCTGTATACAGCACTAATTGCTGTATAGTGCTATGCTAAATTAGAACTTATTTCTGTATGTATACTTTGTGATCAAGTCCTCCTTCACTGGACTGTAACAAAATTAATTACATGTAGATTTAACATTTTATGTATCATTAGTGACCCCAAGTTAACCAGCAACATTCAGTAATGACAGCATGCATTATAGTTTGTTGTGGACCTTGTACATTCATGGTTGCATGTGCTTGCTGAAGAGGCCTGAGGTAAAGGAGTGTCCCAGTCGACTGGTGGTGGCATCGCATGCTCTTTCCTGAACGCTTCCTCACCTGAGGTAGCTGCAAAGGATCGAGCTGGGTTTGTCACACAGCCGAAAAGGTGTCAGAGGACTAGCTAGGTACGGTGAGGCTCCTTCCTGATAGCACGAGGCACAGCTGCAGAAACCTGCTGAGCTTGAACACTATCTGGAATCATCACACCAGTGAGGCTAGACTTCGATGTTAGCAAGGATGGAGGGGAGAGAGAGAGGATTGGGAATGCATAACAAATTAACGAGTCTTAGGTTCAATAATACCCATAGTAGTGTGTGCTGAGGTCTAGACGAAGCAAGGACCCAGTTGAGACTGCTGTTGAATAGCTCGTTTGGCCAGTTCAACCAGTTTCTGGCCAGAGATAGTCCGGGGTCTATCAATTATTAGTGGTGCATGTAGTCTTTAGTACTCGAACTATATGCATGCTTGACTTACATTCTAGTATATACAATCTGTCGTTTCTTATTAGCACTGTAGTAGTGCATTTTAAAAAGGTTGCCTGTGGTGAATTTATTCACAGGTCTTGGGGTTACCACTACAGAGTTATTTGTCACATGTTTGTGGGATATAAGTTTCCCCTTTTTGTGACAGTTCATGTTTCTCATAGCTGACCATGTTCGCAATCCAGCTTATTCTCAATATCGCATATCTCAGTTATTACTGGCAAGAATACATCCGCCAACAAAGTTGTTTATGCCACTAATAAGTCCTTACAAATCTTAACTTACTATGTTATGAAGCATGAAACATCCATTAGAAATCTGAGTGTGGGAAGTGGTGTTCTTTGCTTTAATATGTGTTCATTGTGATAACAGGAAGAACTTCAGCATGTGGGACAGAGGGAAACAGTAGTATAAGTTCTTATAAAACAGATTTCCCACTTATTTTACATATATTATGGCATGAACATTTTACACATTCTAAATTCTATGCCAGGTAATTACGCTTTGCTATATGTGGGAAAATTCCATGTATTTCAATTAGCAATTGTGTGCAGTAACGTAAACTTCTAAAATGTAATAAAATAACAAATTTTTATTATTTGAAGCAAAAGGTTAGAAACAGTGATGTATTTAACATTTGAAAGTAATGAGTCGGTAATTCAAAAACAAACATCTTGAATTACCTACTCATTACTTTCAAATAACAAATTTTTGTTAATAATGAAACAATGATAAACCAGTGAAAGGATCCCTGCTGTGTAAAGTGCAAAAGTTTATAGTTTAATACATTTTTATTTCTAAGTGGATATTGAAATTGACTATATATGCACAAATAGTTAATCTGATGAAATGGAACAAAGGCAGTCTTACCAATTATTGTTAGAGCCAACTGGAATGACTCATATTAATCAAATGCAAATATAGCATCAATAAGCAACATTAAATTGCAAATAAATTGAATTGTGTTTTTTGTTTGTTCCAGCCAAATTTGTAGGATTCAAGGTAAATGTGCCTTCTGCTGTTATGACTGGTGGACTTGTTCAGGAATATAAACATGTTATTCTGCCAGAAATTGGTCCAAGACTAACACTGTTGCTTACTGCAGTTTCTCAAGTTGTAAGTATTACTTTGGAGGGAGGGAACCTCACAGTTTATTAATCATAATTTTTTCTCTAACATTACACAATATTCTGAGCACACTTAAGACTGGTTCATAATACCCTAAGAGTGACAAAGGAAAAATGGAATGTTTATTTTGCACATCGGGGCATCAGTATTTGTAACTGAACAATGGTATGTTTCACCTGCCTTCAATTCAGCCAGGATAATTCAGGTTAGCCAATATGAAAACATGAGTAAAGATTTTCTAAATGCAGAGACATTACTATGTATTTCAGATTATCTAACGTTACCAAGCTTCATTCCTCTGTTAATAGCATGCACCTAAAATATACTTCTTATTCCATGTTAATTTCTAACTTTTTAAGTTGTGTGCAGGAGCAAGAAGAGAAAGTTAAATTTGACCATGACTTCTTTCCCATTATTAGAGCCTATGGAAGCTTCCTGTCAGTTGCGAATGCTCATATTGTATTACACAAATGTTAACTTGATTGCTTTGTTTCTGTTTGCAGTTATTGTGAACCAATCTTTAAACAAAATGTAATTTGGGGAAGAAAGAAAAAAAGCAAAAGTACATATCCCAAATTTTCCTGTAGGATTTCACTTTTAAATGCAAACAAATTAAATTTTTTCTCATTGATATTTGTGTGAGGATCAAACTTGTTTCTGTTTCAGCCAGCATTGGTGAAGCTATGGCAGTGCCCAGGAAATCCATTTCACTTTGTACGCTGTGTGGTTCTTTGTGCATGTGGAGCATTTATGTTTGGATGGCATGTCCACGAGAAAGCAATTCTGTTAGTCATCATTCCTTTGAGGTTTGTATCCACCCCAATCTCCTGTTTTCTTGTTTCTCTACTGGAAAGATTGATATTTTACCAGAATTATGTCTTTGGTCCTTTTGAATCACACAGTGCAAAATATAAGTTAGAAAAACTGCATTACACAAAACAAAAGTCTGCTATGTACCCAACTCAGATTTCATGTTTTAAGTTAGGTATCCTTTAAGATATGTGGGTGGGTATGCTCATGGGAGAGGATCAACGAATTAGTGCATTTCTGGTGCAACAAAAAGTGTTATTCTCCAAGGGAGTTAGTGACAACTGTTGTGGTAGGCAGCTAGTGCTAGTGCAGGAGAGGTCTTGTGTTCGACCCTCCAGTGAATGAGCATTCATGGAGAAGACACTTTGTTATGTCACCACATCATGAAGAAAGTGAAGTGATGGTGAAAACTAGTTAAGTGACAGTTGAAAACTGGACACAGTCATACTGGTATCAGAAGTGAAATTGAACATCACAATGGAGATGATGATAATGAATTCTGATATAGTGAAAACAATATCCAGAATGAAGGGAATGAAAAGTGTAATAAAGAGTGTAAACACTGAAATAGAGAAAATGAAATCCCTTTTCTTGAGTAAAATCACAGACTTAGAGTACATGAAAGGCATGTAAGACGATATTGCATAAAAGCTAGAAATAATTCAATCTAACTTGAATATAAAATTGTGGTGGATGAGCATTTTGATTAGCAAGAAAATTACTAGATAAGCAGACAAAATAAAATAAAAGGATGACATGTTGCACTGAACAAGCATCTTGCAGATAAAGAAGAGTGATAGCTACAGCTCTATGCCCAATCACATTGTAGGCTGTAATTGGTTGATGTGAGAAGACATAGAGTAATTTCTGAAGGAATAGAGTCTGGTGTACAACTCATGTAGGCAGATGTTTATCCTAGAGGCCCTCCAACCTATAAGAACTTGGATACAGTGGATTTCCTGGTGATCAAGTGTTGCAAGATACTGAAAATCCTCAGATGGATTAAGCAAGGTGAAACAGCTGGTACCTGAGTAGGGTGAAGGAAGTCTATGAGAAAATCTATTCAGGTACTATCAGAGGGCACTTGGATGTGAATAACACCATGAATGAATGCTGAATTTATGTGAATCTAATCTTATACATTTTGGACTGTTCGTGAACTTGGGACACTGCCCTTTTGTCTTAGGCAGCCCTCTGCAATATGCCTTTACATTTTTATGGAATGTGCTTTCATTCTGCCCATCTTTGCTATTGCTCCCTATTTACAGTCTTGAATTCCTATTTTTCTACAACCTTTGCCCCCCTTTTTAACCTCCTCATTAGTATTCCCCTTCTCTTTCTAACCTTTTCCTTGCTTCCTGTCCTCGGTTATGATATGGTTTTTTTAAGTACTAAACCAAATAATCAGGCTACCCCTGAGCTGGGCCCTGGCCTCTTTGCTAATAAGATAACCCTTCAATGCAAGCATGTACTTGACATGCATTTGCCCCTTATAATAGTAAGTGTTTTCTGTTTACTTGTCTATCATGCACTAGCTTTTGCTATTTGCCAAATTTTTATCTATCCCTGTTAATTCACTAGTTAACAAGATTTTTGTCACATAGATGAAAATAGCAACATTAAGTCAAGTAGTTACGTAAAAAATGAAGCTAGCTACAGTGAAGTAACAAATACTACACAAATATAACTATTTGCAACAAAATCTTCAAAAAAATTAAATAAACATTGCATAATGAATTTTGAAATACCAGCAGTTGTTTCTATTTTTAAGTTTATTTAATTTTCAGATTTTGGTAATACTGGCAAAAACATAGTAACCTCTGATAGTATCATTGACAGCAAAGTTATTTGATGGCTGAGGATGTAAACAAGGGTTCACAAAATCGATTTCATCAATTAACAAGAAAAATTTACATCATTTTCATAAGATAAGTGAAGTTTTTGTTTGCAAATAGTTATATTTGTGTAAGTACTAAGTCAAGTGTTATGAATAGGGCTTGGAACTTGATGAAATATCTTTTTCCTGAGTCATCACAGACAGTGCAGAATGTGTGTGCGTGCATCGTGCATGCGTGCGGCGGGTGGGGAAGGAGCTTAATGCTTAGGTATTTAGCAACAAAGCCATTCTTCTTGCTTCCGAATATTTCAAGATCAACTCAAGATAAGAATTCAATATAAATTCATTTATGTCAAAAATGAACCAATATTGACTATATCGAGATTTAACTGTATTGGAACACCACAGTGAAGCAAAATAATTATTAATTTATAGATGAGTCATATTTATTACATATTGGCTTCACTTACATACCTATTTTGAGGACACCCCTAGACAATGTAATTAATCTCTCTAAGCAAAATTTTAACACTGAAGAAATAGATATGCTTAACTAAGGCCTGAAAACGTGTATAACATACTCCAGCAACCCTGACGAGTTCATTGCAGATATAGAATTAGCAGTAGAAGACTTGGAGACCATGGATAAAAATATAATTAGGAAAAAATCCTCTCCTATATTGGAAAACTTAGCAAATAGTAAACCAGGAAAACATTTGAAACAAATTAAGATATTTAAATCTTTAAAAAAAAAGGATGTAATCTTCTCAAGGGCTGATAAAGGGAACAAAATAGTAAATTTAGACACAGATACATACAAGGGAAAAATGTTAAAGTTACTACAACAAAAAGAATTCCAAGAAATATATTCTAATTCACTCAACCGATGCATAAAAGATGTACAAAAAAAAACATCAATAATAGTAAAATTTTAACAACTGCAGAACAAAAAACTATCAAACCGGACAACCCTACCCTTGCAATATTATATGGTTTGCCTAAAATACACGAACCCAACATATCCATGAGACCCATTGTAAATAATGGCAACACTCCTACTTACCTTCTGGCAAAATCGCTGTCCAAAAAATTTGTCCTTTCCACTATTCAATACTCTGAGCATAAAAAACTCTTTAGACCTGGTAGAAAAAATTCAAAATCTTAAACTAAACCCTCATGACACTTTAGTATCCTTTGATGTCCGCTCCTTCTTCCCTAGCATTCCAATAGACAAACTTTTGATTCAACTTAAGAAATGGCTAACTTCTATTAACCTAGATGACAATGCAATAGAAGAACATTTGGCAATGACTGAAATATGTGTACATCAAAATTATTTTGTTTTTGATGGAAAGTATTATAAACAAATTTCAGGACTAGCTATGGGAAGCCCGCTTTCACCATTTTTGGCCAATTTATACATGAGCTTTTTCGAAACACATATAACTAAAGCCTTCCCTCATATTTTTAAAACATGGTACAGATACGTAGACGACATCTTTGCAATAGTGCCCTACAAACAAATAGATGATGCTTTGAAACTACTCAACCTGCAAAAACCCAGCATACAATTCACAGTAGAAACTGAAGAGGACTGTACTCTACCTTTTTTAGACCTTAAAATCACAAAAAGCAATGAAAAACTAGAATTTGGTATCCATAGAAAAGCAACACACACAGATAATTACATCAAAGCAAATAGTTTCAACCCAATTCCATACAAACATGCCATCATCAACAGTCTCACACACAGATTAGTAAATCTACCCCTCAGCCAGCAAGAATATCAAAAAGAATACCATCAAATCTTAAAAACTGCAATTAAAAATGGATATGGAAAAAACCTTGTAGATAAAAAAACTAAAATCATTCAAACTTCAAAAGAGATTAAAACAGATCACAGCTCTCACACCAATAAAATTAGAAATTAGATTTGCTAAATATACTTACCACCCCTGGGCCTCAAAAAAGTTCCAAAAAAGTTCAAGAAATACAATATAACATTGGCACCAAAAAACAATTACAACATTAAAAACCTACTTAACAGTAATAATACTGATAAGATAAAACCAGAAGAAAAGTCAGGCATTTACAAGATTAAGTGTAAAGACTGTGAAAAAATTTACATAGGGAGGACAAAAGGAAACATAGGCACTAGAAAGAAAGAACACTTCAGGCACTTAAGATACAAAAATATTGATAAGTCCGCAATAGCAGCTCATTTCTGGTCTGAAAATCATGAAATTGAAGATAGCACAGAATTACTAAAATACGTACAAAAACATAGTGAACTCGTCATATGGGAGAGGATATACATAGAAAAACATAAAAACCAACTAATGAACTTTGAAATCCCGCCAGAAGAGAATCCCACATTTAAGTTCATCACTAAATCAACAGATGGCAGCAGCAACTCCAGAATTATCCACACCACTGGATCAAGCTTTAGTCTCATAAGAGCCAAAGATGCAAACGATGGTTTGCAAAACATGTCCTCAAAATAGGTATGCAAGTGAAGCCGATGTGTAATAAATATGACTCATCTATAAATTAACAATATTGACTACTTTTATTTTGCATCTTTTTGCATTTTTTAGGGTTTTAAAGTCTTCTGTTGTTTAAGGACTATGATGCAATGAAGCACAAGTCTATTGGTTATTTTTAGGAAATATACTTTTTGTTGCATTTCTTCAGTTTTTTTGCTTTTAAACACACTTTGTTATTCACATGTATAGTTATTGTTAAGGCTGATTACTGAATTCTGCTGTTTGTAGTATTTTTATGGTCTCTTAGTGAGTCATTGGATATGTATTTATGCAGTTATCATTATTGTGTAAATAATGATGGTGCATCCCCGCTTTAAGAAAAACATTTTCTGCATAGGAAAATGTGTGCAGGGGATGCTTTTTCTGGAGGAGTCAGTGGGGAACTACTACTATATCAGTTCGCAATTATGTCCTGAATAAATATATCTACATTGAAAACAATCTCTGTTCACATTTGCTCGCATCTTGTATTCAGCACTGCTGGTGCAGGAGCAAACCTTTTATAAAAGGCCAGTGAACCTTGTTTATATATTGAAAGTAAAGTCCTAATCTTTACCAGATAACTCTAGAGTTATGTCAGCACATTCCTCACAGACGAATACGCATGAGAGGAACACTTGTTACAGCTGCATTTGCCATACAATCAACACTTTACTTCTCACAAGTGAAGTCATAAAAATGTTAAAAGTAAAAGAAAGTAGGCCAAATTTCTTGTGAAAGTTAGTGACTGAGTTTGATGGCGGTGTATTTTCTACTATGAAAATGTACTTGTTTTGCAAGTTTATAATACTCATTCGCTTCGTGATTCTTCAATTTCCAATTCTGGTGAGTGACTTTCATCGCTGGTATCCTCTGATTTGTTGATAATTTCATCAGTTGCATTTTCTATTACACCATCATTTCTCCAATATTGCATTTCCAGCTCTTGGACCTTCTTGCAATCCATCGCGGTTACAGTGCTTCTGTAGCAAGTTTCCACAGATTTGTGGCCGACATATAATCACTAATGTTGCCTCCTCTGAAAACATTCTTTATTTTTGCCCATGCCAGTTCAATTGCATTCAGATTACAGTTATACAGAGTAGGACGAATAATAGTGTGTCCCCTTTAGATAGCCATAACATCCACAACGTACATTTGTTGTAAACTGGTTGGCTAATTAACCTCAAAATTGCTCAAAATGAAATATGGCGCACATGTGAAACTTAAATTAGCCACTAGATGTCAGAGAGTATAGCGCATTTCATGTTTCAAAGTTGTCATCTGTGTTTACGAAGTTAGACAAAACCTACTGAATGAGGACTTGGAGCCTGAACGCTCAATTTATCATATGAATATCTTATGTAATTTTGTAGGAAGTAAGAATATATTTGTTTCAATAGACAAGACAAGTGATAAAGAGGGGCATTATATTGCAAATGTTTTATAGGTACATTAGAAGTTGATACCCCTCCAAAAATGTTTCTTCTTACAAAGGAAGTAATTGAGAAGGTTAACCATCAGTGTATATGAAAGCTGCAAGGGTCGTTTGATAAATCTAGTAAATTTCCATGAAGGGATGGGCATTTTTTGTTGCAACTTAGTCGGTGGTAAGCTTGACTATTCAAAAGATTATACAGAAAACTTGAATTTACTACAATACACAGTTCATTGTTGACAGACATCTGAACTAGTCAGTGTGATGACTGCAATTGAAAATGGAAAAAACAGAGTTTCACGTTGTTATTAAACATTTTCATTTTAAGGGCTGGACTGCCACACAAGTTAAAACTGATTTGGATGAAGTTCATGCGAACTCTATACCAATATTGAAGACCATTTACTTTTGGATCAATGAATTTAAATATGGTTGTAGAAGCACCAAAGATGAATCACACTCTGGTTGCCCAATTGAGGTCACCACACAGGACACCATTGAAAAAATCCATTATCTGGTTATGTAAGACCTCTGAATCAAAATTCATGAGGTTGCTGAGACTGTAGGTGTCTCAAATAAGCAAGTGCACAATATCCTACATGAAAAATTGGCAATGAAAAAGCTGTATGCAAGATGGGTGCCATGATTGCTCATGGTTGACCAAAAGCACATCCGAGAGAGCACTTCTACCAAGTGAATGGCAATGTTTAATCGCATTGTGCAAGACTTTTTGTGCCGATTTGTGACCATGGATGAAGCTTCGATCCATCATTACACATCAGAGTCAAAACAGGGCTCTTCTTTCTAATATGCAACGCGGCAATTTTTTTAAATTCCTTCACACTTTTTGATGTTTTTATATACGACCATGATTTTTAATATGTCTTTACTTTTAAGTGCAATTTCCTGTTGGAGCGCATTCTTGTTTATTTTCTTACTGCATAATGTAGACATATTGAAGAATTCAGTGCAGCCAAACTACAAAAATTGCACCACATAGCTAACTAAACACTAACATAGTTTGAGCAGACTGTATCGGACTGGTTCGGCTACTTCCGTGAAGTGTGCATGATGTCAAATGACACCAAGTATACTGCAAGGGGAAAAATTGGCGCTCCCGGTCACGTCGTTCAAATCGACGAATGCAAAATAGGATGACGCAAGTTTCATCATGGGCGCTGCAATTAGACTGTAGAGTGTATATGCTTCCCTCCTGTTGTTGGGGCACCTTGTCATCCGCACCTCATTTGTTTCCACGTTGATCATTCCCAAGATCCAGTTGCCCTTTACGACATGCCCACGTTGAAACTTGCGTTGTCCTATTTTGCATTTGTCGATTTGAACGACTCGACCGGGACCGCCAATTTCCCCCCTTGTCATTTGACATCATGCACACTTCGCGGCAGTAGCTGAACCAGTCAAATAGCTACAGTCTGCGAACTCATACATGTATTTCCTACGGAACACTCCATTATCGTCATGTCTTAGGATCGTTTATGTGCAAAGCTGTGTATGAGTAACAAAATTTGACTGGGCGATAACTTAGCCTGCTCAAACCATATTCCTTTGCACATAGATTATATCACCTATGTTTGAGGCATTTTTGCAGAGGTTGGCTTCAAGGTTTGCATATCTTTCTCATGTTGGCTGCAACACGATAACCGGCTGACCGTCTGCTTGCGCATGCGTATACGTGCACCTTTAGACTTAGAAAATATTCTTGCGTCACACAAAAGAAAGTTTCTCCCAAAACAGCACTCAAAACAATAAACAAAGACTGGTGAAAGTGCACCAAAGAAGGCAAGGCTTTTTGTCAGCTGGTAAGGTGATGGCCACTATTTTTTGGAAATCTCAAAGAATAATCCTCATAGACTAGGTGGAAAAGGCAAAACATTAATTGGAGCCCATTATGCTTCATTGTTGGATCATTTGCAACATGAGTTGACTGAAAAGACACAGAGATCGAAATGCAAAAAAGTGCTCTTTCACCAGGATAATGCACCATCAAAGACATCAGCAATCGCAATGGCGAAAGTGCATGAACTGTTTCCTCATCCACCTTATTTACCAGACTTAGCTCCAAGTGACTTCTTCCTGTTCCCAAACTTGAAAATTTGGTTTGGTGGTAAGAAATTTTCATCAAATGAAGAAGTGGTAGTCGAGTATTTTGCAGATCTTGATGGAACCTATTTTTGCAATGGGATGAAAAAACTGGACATTAATGGACCAGTTTAGCCATCAATGGAGACTATGTCGAAAAATAATGTGAGATGTCTACGGGGTGGGAAGTTTTGGTTTTTTACCAGACTTATCAATCGACTTGAAAAAAATATTTGTAATTGGTTTTTTGACACTTCGTCACTTACATTCTTATGTTGGATAGAGGTTGAAAATGGAGATGACAGCTTCAAAAACTAGTCCCTTAATAATAAAAAATATAAGTGATGAAATGTCAAAAAACCAACTACAAATAGTTTTTTCAGATAACTTTGACACCACTGTTACTAAATTCCTCCAATCATGCATAATTATCAAATGATCCTCGTACTTGATCAAAGCTTGTTACTTTTGTTGTCACAGGACATAAAAGATGAAAATGTCATAGTGTGTGCAAACTAGTGCATGCAACATTTGCAAGTTAAACTCACATCAAATGTAAAAAAAAAAAAAAAAGTGCTTGAAAGTTCCTTCAAGAATAAGACATTTTCATGAAATTGCATGTAATCTAACATTGTCTTCTGAACCAATAGTAACGCATTGGGAAACATGGATCAGGGCATGTGCTTATTACTGCAAACATTTTATTATAATGAAGTCATTGGTTGATAGAGAAAATGCTGTATTATAGCTGTTGCTCAAGACTTACTGGATGATCCTCAAATTAAGGGGAGTTTGGTATTTAAATATGAAGGAAAACTTCAATTTCGACACCACCTTTGATAAGAACCCAAACTTCAAGATCGTCAATGTACCAACAGAGATGCTCCTATTGCCTCCGAGCTCACCAAATCAAAATTTAACTGTTGACATTAGCTGAGGATGTTAGGAAGGTCCTAGCTAAATATGTTTTAGGTAAACTCTAGCAATATATGGAGTGTGGCATTTTAATTCAATTTAAAATTATATAATACCTTCTTTACTGATGATGCAAATAATATATTTACAAAACTAGTCCTGAGCACTGTGAGGAACTTATCATTTTTTGAAAAGATAAGTGAATAAATATTAAAAGCAGAAGCATTATTAACAGTGAACGTTTGATTTAGGAGTCACTATGTTTACACTCAAACTTCACTTACTTGTATAATTGGGCGTAATGTTTAAGTGGCTCTCATGTGAACATAAGTGACTCATAAATCATACGCAAAAAGATAAGT